>JBAMAX010002780.1:0-12952 GCA_037043745.1 Chymomyza amoena | reverse complement strand
ACAAGCGGCAAAAGCTGACGGCATCAACACATTAGACAAGATTGATGAATTTTATGCTAATTGATTGATGGCTTCAAATTGATGAGCCAACTAATGAAGTTATACGAAACTTTGCAAAAAACTATGATTTATAAGCTAAGGTCTAGCTACCGTTTTGTCATACAAAACAAACCATTCATAACTATAATTAATTTGTAACTTAAACTTTTAATAAAAAATAAAAGTCATAGGTTTGGGGGACGCCTTAGCAACAAGTCTTAAAACAAACATCAACAAGCTACAAACCCCAGACTTTGGCTCATTTAATATGCATCTTTTGAGCTGGCTCAAAATGATGGCCGCTAAAAACAAAAAACAAAATGAATACGAAAATAAAAGAGCATGAAAATTTATTTTATCTTCTATTCCCAAGACATGACATTTTTTATGAAGACCATATTTCAACTTTTTAATGGCGTTGCATAGTAAAAAAAAAATGTCAAATATGGTATGCATAATTTATTTTTGTACATGCAGTTTTTTATGTAGGTTGTAGTTAAAACAAAAAAATTAGCTGCAACTTTAGGTACACTCTAAACATAGGTTTATTATCGTCTTGGGCTATATAAATTGAAAGAGTCCCCAAAAGTGTCAAAATATGAGCTAGCAGGTCCATAACTCTTCCCGTGGATTTTTAGAAAAATTATTTTAAAATAAAAATTTAAAAAATCAGCTCGTTTTACTCTCCTTAAATTTTTAAATAATGCTCATTTATTGTGAACACTAACAAGCAACAACTAGCTGGCGCCATCTAGTGCCTAACGCCATTAATATTTGGGTTTGATTAGTTGAATATTAAATAATATTAACCATATTATGGCCGTCGGTGGCGTAAGTGGTAGCGTATTCGCCTCTAAAACCGAAGGTCGGTGGTTCGATTCCCCGCAGGAGCCCTGGTGCATTAGCCTAGCACTGGCATCGTTAGCTCAAAGACGCTATTTGACATGAAAGTCTCTATTAATTAAAGACACCGCCGTTCGGATTCGGCTATAAACTGTAGGTCCCTGTTCTGTTCGAACAGTTATTAATAGAGATCCCCTATGCCCCTCCTCAAGGGTCTAACAGGGAATTATTTTTTTATATTACGACTTATTAATTAACAACTTGCTCGCGCCATCTAGCGGCCAACGCTATTAAGATTTTGCTTTGATTTGCTGCTGGGCCACCTAGCGGCCAAAAACAAAGTATATACGGCCACACTAATTTTGTCACTTGCTGTTATATTTAGTGCTGACAAGACATTGACAATTTCGGCAGTTTCGATAGCTTCTGTGGCGATATGTCGACGTTTTATTTTCGTTCGGGTTTTTTCATTTCTTGTTGGAAAAATTTAATTAAAACCAAAATATAGTGCAAGTAAAAAATGCACATGACACGTTTTATTTTAAAACGTCAATTAAAATAAAAATATATAAAAAATAATATATTAAAATCTTTGGATTTCTTGCGAAATTAATTTTAAAAGCAAAAAAAAAATGGATATTGGCTTTCAACTGTCAATTAAAATAAAAAATAATATATTAATATCTTTGGATTTCCAGCAAAATTCATTTTAAAAGTAAAAAGCTGCACTTTGGCCTTGAAGCACATTGTCAGTCATATATTTTTAAATTAAAATTTGAAGCCATCAATTATTGTAGAATAACAAAATTTACAAAATTATGACATTTTGAAATATTTTCATTCCTGCAAATTTCACTGAGAATGACTGGGAGTCCAAGCTAGACTCATTTTAAATGCATAACGAATCGCTTTGGCCTTGAAGCACATAGACTGACATATATTTTTAAATAAAAATTCAAGGATATTGCAAAACAAATATATATTTGTTTAAATATTATATTTTAAGCCATCACTTACAATAACAAATTATGACATTTTGAAATTTTTGCATTAAGAATTTTGCTCTAAAAATATGCGTATGAGAGTGAGTCCAAGCTGGACTCGTTTTAAATGTAAAAAACAGCACATTGGCCTTGAAGTACATTGACAATCATATATTTTTTAAATACAAATTCAAGGATATTCCCAAAACAAAAGTTTTGAGCTTGATAGCAATAAAAATTCATCCAAAGTTAGGATAAAACTTGGTCGTCGATAGATTAAAAAAAATTTAAAAAGGCTGTGACTTTTAGATTGGGTTTTGAAAAAAAAAAAACATTTTTTAATAGAATATGTATAAATTTTTTATCTAAAATCAGAAGGCGTGTCATATCATAGAATCCACTTGATTTATTTCTTTTAAATATTGTATATATATAGAGTAATCTAAATCATTCCACACATAAAGTTATTTTAAGTGTATAGTGACTTACTTCTTCATGAATGTTGGATTATAACCCATTAAATTAAAAGTTGATTTCCAATAATAAATATTCGAGAAAAAAAAAATAGTCTAAAATCATTTCAAAAATTTTTGTTTTCTTTTTGAAGTTCTATTTTGTATGTGTTATACTACATAGAGTGTTTTGATCTCTATCCCTAAGATTTTACCCATTGTAATAGCAATCAAAAGAAAACAAAAATGTATGTCAGATTCAAAGGCCCCAGTAACTATTGCTTGTTAAATTAATATTAAGTTCAATATTAATTACTAAATTTAATTTGTTTAAATAAAAAGATTTAAAAAAATGTAAATCAAAATTAATTATCTATAAAATAAATCCAACATTAATATTAACATAAAACATTTTTTGAGAAGAAGAATCTTTTAAGATTTAACCAGATAGAACGTTATATTTTTCTTAAAATATCGATGACATTTGATACTGGACATTATCGGTGTATTAGCAACTCGTGATAGCGGCTTAAAATACATAACGAATATGCGACCACACTAAATATCGATAGCATTTGATACTGGGCATTATCGATGGTTTAGCAACACTCGTGATAACGGCTCAAAATACATTATGCAAATACAGCCACACCAAATACATGATGGCGCAAATCACGACGAGATAGTGCATGGTGTAAGCATTTTAGACAACTGCGCTATACAATTGTAGCTACATTTTACTCGCTTTCATGTGTTTATTTCTATTTATAATAACAATAAAATTAAATTAAAAATTTAAAAAACCCCCGAACTTAGGTAATTTTCATTTAAAAAGTGAAAAATAATAAAAGAAACTTAATGTTAAAGTACCTAAGAATCTATTAATAATTCTAAAAAATACGTCGCGTTGGGGGACACGCGAGGGCAGACGTCGTTGACGGTCGTATCTTACATGCAAATTTTTTGAAGTAATTCTATGAAAGATTTTGAAGTATTTTCTTAATTTTTGTTTTTAAGTTAATCTTTGTTGCTTAATTAGACTATTTGTATTTAAATTGTTAGTTTAGGAGCGGTCCCCCAACGCGACGTATTTTTTTAGAATTATTAATAGATTCTTAGGTACTTTAACATTAAGTTTCTTTTATTATTTTTCACTTTTTAAATGAAAATTACTTAAGTTCGGGGGTTTTTAAATTTTTAATTTAATTTTTTATTTCATACTTTTTATAGGTAGGTTAGGTTAAGTTAGACTTTAGTATATTATAATATACTTACTATAATTTAGATTCTTGTTAAGGTATAGATTACATTTAAAGGTCAAGCTCGTTTGCTTTTTTTTTACGCATTCTCCCCACTTTCACTCCCACAACTTTTAAACGGCTCGACCGATTTTCATCATGTCTGAACACTCCACAAGACTTTAATACAAAAAAAAAAATAAATTGAAAATCATGCATGCGTTCGGGAGTTAGATGCCACAGACAGACAGACAGTCAGACAGACAAATTTTAAGCCAATCGGACAAAGTTGATGTTTTAACTTCAAATGGCCATAGAAGAGAAAATATTAGATTCGAATGCCAGTGGCGTCGTCAGCTTCAATAGGACCTAATTTTAGGCCAATCGGACAAAGTTGATGTTTTTAACTTCAAATGGCCACAACTTCTAAACGAGAAGAGAGGAGCAAAAATAACCTCAGATTCTGAATCAGTGGCGTCGTCAGCTTCTAACAGGGACCAAATTTTAAGCCGTAAGAACAAAGACCTTCAAGAGCATCCGATACAAAGACAAAAATGGATTAAATGTGGAAGCATTCTGATTAGATTTAAAAATGTTATGAGTAATCGCAGCAGCACTAAATCCACCTAAAAATGGTGTTTTTTTTATAAATATTTCAAAATTTGGAGTAATACTCGTAAGGTACTTATAAAAATAGCATGCAGTTCAAAAATGATAGGAATACCTTTCTGGATTTTTTGCCGCTGTCCAAAAAAATCCACACGACCCGGCTCTGAGTAAGCCACAAAAAAACCCATAAAATTAGGTAACCACCCTGTACAGATTTTTTACCGATTTTCAACTAGAAAACTTGCCTTTGCATTGTGAAAATAATAAGAAAAAACACCCTTTACCGATTTTTAACTCAAAAAACTTAGCTTCTGCTTAATTTCAATCGCATTACCACAAACCTCAAGAGAAATTTAACTGAGTGCATTAAGAGCTATGCATTTAGATATTATATCATATAATATTATTAATTCTAGATTTATTTGATTACGAGTTAAACATACCTTACTTAAAATACATTAGAGTCTATAAATGTTGCTGTGTTCTCCCCAATGCTTGCGTGCTTGGACTCAATTAAATAGCATTACTTCCTTTCTAAAAAAAAACACCCTAACAGCTTGCAGTTTTCCATAAAAACACCCCCATATCAAAAATGTTTGCGCAATAAATACAAAAAATAAAACAAGTGGGTGGAAAATCTCGTTTATGACAATGCACTTAATTAATGCACATTTTACATAAAGCTTGAAAAAATCTTTTTATAAACTATTAAGTGGTTATAACGAGACCTGCAAAAGCTGTATGAATAAAATAGATAGTTTTAAAAATATTTAAATAAAAAATGTCAATCGGGCAGGTTATTACGTCATTGACATGCACTGTACGAAGTTTACTAAAGTAAAGTTCTTAATCGCCTCAAATTTGCACGAAAAATTTGTGTTTTTTGATAGGAAATTTTAATATTTTATCGCTTCATGAGTATTATACACAAAAGTTTACGACTTTTTCTTAAATGTATATTTATTTTTAACCCCCGACGCAAAAAGAGGGGTGTTATAAGTTTGACGTGTCTGTTTGTCTGTTTGTCTGTCTGTCTATGGCATCGTAGCTCCCGAACGCATGCAGTGATTTCAATTTAGTTTTTTTTGTATTAAAGGTGAATTATGTGCGAGTGTTGTTAGACATGTTTGATGAAAATCGGTTGAGCCGTTTAAAAGTTGTGGGGAGTAAAAGTGGGGAGAAAAACATCAACTTTGTCCGATTGGCTTAAAATTTGGTCCTATTGTAGCTGACGACGTCACTGATTCGAATCTGAGGTTATTTTTGCTCTATCTCTTCTCGTTTAGAAGTAATGGCCATTTGAAGTAAAAAACATAAACTTTGTCCGATTGGCTTAAAATTTGGTCCTATTGAAGCTGACGACGCCACTGATTCGAATCTGAGGTTATTTTTCTCTATCTCTTCGCGTTTTTGCTCTATCTCTTCGCGTTTAGAAGTTATGGCTATTTGAAGTTAAAAACATAAACTTTGTCCGATTGGCTTAAAATTTGGTCCTATTGAAGCTGACGACGCCACTGATTCGAATCTGAGGTTATTTTTGCTCTATCTCTTCGCGTTTTTGCTCTATCTCTTCGCGTTTAGAAGTTATGGCCATTTGAAGTTAAAAACATAAACTTTGTCCGATTGGCTTAAAATTTGGTCCTATTGAAGCTGACGACGCCACTGATTCGAATCTGAGGTTATTTTTTCTCTATCTCTTCGCGTTTTTGCTCTATCTCTTCGCGTTTAGAAGTTATGGCTATTTGAAGTTAAAAACATAAACTTTGTCCGATTGGCTTAAAATTTGGTCCTATTGAAGCTGACGACGCCACTTATTCGAATCTGAGGTTATTTTTGCTCTATCTCTTCGCGTTTTTGCTCTATCTCTTCGCGTTTAGAAGTTATGGCCATTTGAAGTTAAAAACATAAACTTTGTCCGATTGGCTTAAAATTTGGTCCTATTGAAGCTGACGACGCCACTGATTCGAATCTGAGGTTATTTTTGCTCTATCTCTTCTCGTTTAGAAGTTATGGCCATTTGAAGTTAAAAACATCAACTTTGTCCGATTGGCCTAAAATTAGGTCCTATTGAAGCTGACGACGCCACTGATTCGAATCTGAGGCTATTTTTGCTCTATCTCTTCTCGTTTAGAAGTTATGGCCATTTGAAGTTAAAAACATCAACTTTGTCCGATTGGCTTAAAATTTGTCTGTCTGACTGTCTGTCTGTCTGTGGCATCATAACTCCCGAACGCATGCAGTGATTTCAATTTATTTTTTTTTTTGTATTAAAGGTGACTTATGTGCGAGTGTTCCTAGACATGATGAAAATCGGTCGAGCCGTTTAAAAGTTGTGGGGAGTGAAAGTGGGGAGAATGCGTAAAAAAAAAGCAAACGAGCTTGACCTTAAATGTAATCTATACCTTAACAAGAATCTAAATTATAGTAAGTATATTATAATATACTAAAGTCTAACTTAACCTAACCTACCTATAAAAAGTATGAAATAAAAAATTAAATTAAAAATTTAAAAAACCCCCGAACTTAAGTAATTTTCATTTAAAAAGTGAAAAATAATAAAAGAAACTTAATGTTAAAGTACCTAAGAATCTATTAATAATTCTAAAAAAATACGTCGCGTTGGGGGACCGCTCCTAAACTAACAATTTAAATACAAATAGTCTAATTAAGCAACAAAGATTAACTTAAAAACAAAATTAAGAAAATACTTCAAAAACTTTCATAGAATTACTTCAAAAAATTTGCATGTAAGATACGACCGTCAACGACGTCTGCCCTCGCGTGTCCCCCAACGCGACGTATTTTTTTTAGAATTATTAATAGATTCTTAGGTACTTTAACATTAAGTTTCTTTTATTATTTTTCACTTTTTAAATGAAAATTACTTAAGTTCGGGGGTTTTTTAAATTTTTAATTTAATTTTATTATTATTATAAATAGAAATAAATATATGAAAGCGAGTAAAATATAGCTACAATTTATAGCGCAGTTGTCTAAAATGCTTACACCATGCACTATCTCGTCGTGATTTGCGCCATCATGTATTTAGTGTGGCTGTATTTGCATAATGTATTTTAAGCCGTTATCACGAGTGTTGCTAAACCATCGATAATGCCCAGTATCAAATGCTATCGATATTTAGTGTGGTCGCATATTCGTTATGTATTTTAAGCCGCTATCACGAGTTGCTAATACACCGATAATGTCCAGTATCAAATGTCATCGATATTTTAAGAAAAATATAACGTTCTATCTGGTTAAATCTTAAAAGATTCTTCTTCTCAAAAAATGTTTTATGTTAATATTAATGTTGGATTTATTTTATAGATAATTAATTTTGATTTACATTTTTTTAAATCTTTTTATTTAAACAAATTAAATTTAGTAATTAATATTGAACTTAATATTAATTTAACAAGCAATAGTTACTGGGGCCTTTGAATCTGACATACATTTTTGTTTTCTTTTGATTGCTATTACAATGGGTAAAATCTTAGGGATAGAGATCAAAACACTCTATGTAGTATAACACATACAAAATAGAACTTCAAAAAGAAAACAAAAATTTTTGAAATGATTTTAGACTATTTTTTTTTTCTCGAATATTTATTATTGGAAATCAACTTTTAATTTAATGGGTTATAATCCAACATTCATGAAGAAGTAAGTCACTATACACTTAAAATAACTTTATGTGTGGAATGATTTAGATTACTCTATATATATACAATATTTAAAAGAAATAAATCAAGTGGATTCTATGATATGACACGCCTTCTGATTTTAGATAAAAAATTTATACATATTCTATTAAAAAATGTTTTTTTTTTTCAAAACCCAATCTAAAAGTCACAGCCTTTTTAAATTTTTTTTAATCTATCGACGACCAAGTTTTATCCTAACTTTGGATGAATTTTTATTGCTATCAAGCTCAAAACTTTTGTTTTGGGAATATCCTTGAATTTGTATTTAAAAAATATATGATTGTCAATGTACTTCAAGGCCAATGTGCTGTTTTTTACATTTAAAACGAGTCCAGCTTGGACTCACTCTCATACGCATATTTTTAGAGCAAAATTCTTAATGCAAAAATTTCAAAATGTCATAATTTGTTATTGTAAGTGATGGCTTAAAATATAATATTTAAACAAATATATATTTGTTTTGCAATATCCTTGAATTTTTATTTAAAAATATATGTCAGTCTATGTGCTTCAAGGCCAAAGCGATTCGTTATGCATTTAAAATGAGTCTAGCTTGGACTCCCAGTCATTCTCAGTGAAATTTGCAGGAATGAAAATATTTCAAAATGTCATAATTTTGTAAATTTTGTTATTCTACAATAATTGATGGCTTCAAATTTTAATTTAAAAATATATGACTGACAATGTGCTTCAAGGCCAAAGTGCAGCTTTTTACTTTTAAAATGAATTTTGCTGGAAATCCAAAGATATTAATATATTATTTTTTATTTTAATTGACAGTTGAAAGCCAATATCCATTTTTTTTTTGCTTTTAAAATTAATTTCGCAAGAAATCCAAAGATTTTAATATATTATTTTTTATATATTTTTATTTTAATTGACGTTTTAAAATAAAACGTGTCATGTGCATTTTTTACTTGCACTATATTTTGGTTTTAATTAAATTTTTCCAACAAGAAATGAAAAAACCCGAACGAAAATAAAACGTCGACATATCGCCACAGAAGCTATCGAAACTGCCGAAATTGTCAATGTCTTGTCAGCACTAAATATAACAGCAAGTGACAAAATTAGTGTGGCCGTATATACTTTGTTTTTGGCCGCTAGGTGGCCCAGCAGCAAATCAAAGCAAAATCTTAATAGCGTTGGCCGCTAGATGGCGCGAGCAAGTTGTTAATTAATAAGTCGTAATATAAAAAAAAAATAATTCCCTGTTAGACCCCTTGGAGGAGGGGCATAGGGGATCTCTATTAATAACTGTTCGAACAGAACAGGGACCTACAGTTTATAGCCGAATCCGAACGGCGGTGTCTTTAATTAATAGAGACTTTCATGTCAAATAGCGTCTTTGAGCTAACGATGCCAGTGCTAGGCTAATGCACCAGGGCTCCTGCGGGGAATCGAACCACCGACCTTCGGTTTTAGAGGCGAATACGCTACCACTTACGCCACCGACGGCCATAATATGGTTAATATTATTTAATATTCAACTAATCAAACCCAAATATTAATGGCGTTAGGCACTAGATGGCGCCAGCTAGTTGTTGCTTGTTAGTGTTCACAATAAATGAGCATTATTTAAAAATTTAAGGAGAGTAAAACGAGCTGATTTTTTAAATTTTTATTTTAAAATAATTTTTCTAAAAATCCACGGGAAGAGTTATGGACCTGCTAGCTCATATTTTGACACTTTTGGGGACTCTTTCAATTTATATAGCCCAAGACGATAATAAACCTATGTTTAGAGTGTACCTAAAGTTGCAGCTAATTTTTTTGTTTTAACTACAACCTACATAAAAAACTGCATGTACAAAAATAAATTATGCATACCATATTTGACATTTTTTTTTTTACTATGCAACGCCATTAAAAAGTTGAAATATGGTCTTCATAAAAAATGTCATGTCTTGGGAATAGAAGATAAAATAAATTTTCATGCTCTTTTATTTTCGTATTCATTTTGTTTTTTGTTTTTAGCGGCCATCATTTTGAGCCAGCTCAAAAGATGCATATTAAATGAGCCAAAGTCTGGGGTTTGTAGCTTGTTGATGTTTGTTTTAAGACTTGTTGCTAAGGCGTCCCCCAAACCTATGACTTTTATTTTTTATTAAAAGTTTAAGTTACAAATTAATTATAGTTATGAATGGTTTGTTTTGTATGACAAAACGGTAGCTAGACCTTAGCTTATAAATCATAGTTTTTTGCAAAGTTTCGTATAACTTCATTAGTTGGCTCATCAATTTGAAGCCATCAATCAATTAGCATAAAATTCATCAATCTTGTCTAATGTGTTGATGCCGTCAGCTTTTGCCGCTTGTCAGGCGTTTGTTTATACATAAAAAAAAAAACTATATTATATACTAATTATATAGATACCGTATCAACTAAATGGCAACATGTTTGGTTTAAAAAGCCGCTTTAAAGTCAATTTATTGCATATTTACTTACCGCTTGCCATTCGTTAAATCTTTTATTTTGTTGTATCACTTTTATTTTTACGTTTTAACAATGACTTGGCACTATTTTTGGGGGGGCTTTATAAATATTTCGCTTAGATTATTTGCCTATTTATTGTAGCGTAAGAAAAACAAGCCCACATTTTGGTTAGACGTATTGTACAATGTGAGGCATTTGAATAGGTGCAGAAAGTGATCTTTATACCAGTTTCGGAAATTTTTATCAAATTTCGATAGGCATACAAAATAGAGCTGTCAAAAAGATTTTTCAGGGCTTCCCATCAAAATGCCTTTTTGTACGTAATTGTTGTAACTCACGTTAAGTATACGACTGTTGTTGCTGTAAACAAAAACGCTTGGTTCCAATTTATATTTTTTTTGTTTCTTAAATTTAATTAATAATCTTTACAGTGCGCTTCCACTTGGAATATATTGTATTATTTGGTGCAAGCGGTAATGTAAATGATTAAAATAAACTAACATAAAAATGTGTAATATTAATATACGAATATGAACTAGTTCCAAACGAGTAGAGTTCCATGCATTTTTCATTAAGAATACCATGAAATACATTTTTATAGGGTCTTTTAAAGTTATAATATATTTAATACATATATAATTAAGCCATAAATGATTTTTCAGCTGAAGTTCAGACCCTGATTAATATAAGTAGCTCGAGAACTACGAATTCAGGTTCAAGATCCACCAAATAGACGAGCTATTTTAAGAAATTTCTGAAAATCCTGACGTTCTGGCATATTTTAGACCAAGAATTCGGATTCAGCGACACCAAAAATTTATTTCAAAAAAACCTTAACTCGCAGAAACAATTTTGTGGGGTCTTTTGGTGGTTATCTCAAATGACTAGGTTTTTTTTTTGCCGCCCCATTCAGCGGCTTAAACCCGCTTGAAAATGTAAGTTCGTACCACTTTTATTCGTAGGCTCAGAACCTATACAACTATATCATTCAGGTTCATAATAATGTCTTTAAGTTTGACGAGTTTTATTTCCCAATGACGACATACAGTCTGTTAAGTAAGAGCGTGTACGGCATAACTTATTAAAAAATTGATTTAAACAAAAGTTTCTTTTCATCAATTTATTCTACATGTTCCGAAGCATGACGCAATTATATCAATAACATGTCCAGTCACCACCAGAGTCAATAATCACCTGGCATCTCCGCGGCATACTTTCCACCAAATTTTCAGCATATTCGACGGGAAGCGCTCTCGAAATGCGTCGAATTTCTCGGGAAAGCTGTTTCAAAGTAAATGTGGGTCTTCCTTGAAGCTTTTGCTTGATGACGGCCCAGAAGTTTTCGATGGGATTTGCATCAGGGGACTGTGCAGGCCAATCCAAGGTGACGATGCCTTTTTCGCGCTTGCAGTCGGTACAGAGACGACTGCGGAGTTTGGGGTCATTATCTTCCTGCAGAATCCAATCTTCTTTTTTGTTGATAAAGTGACTTTTGGCAGTCGGTAATAAAGCTTTTCGATAAATTTCGACCATCCTGGGAGCATTCAGGTTCTCTGTGAAGAGATACAAAGTGCCGAAACCCTTTTTTGAGAAGCATCCCCAAAGATGAATTTTTATAGGGTGTTTAATGGTTGACAACATTTTTTTTTTTTTTTTTTTTTTTTTTTTGTATGATAGAATAACCCCAAACAGAAGATTCGTCGGAGAAAAGTACGTTGCTCCAATCGCGATCAATGTTTTCTGTTGCGCAAGCCAGATGTTTTGCAACGTGTTTTTCGGACAACAGTGGTTTCTTCAATGTGCTTCGCCATTTCAAATTATTTGATTGCAAAAATTTTCGAATCGTTATGTGCGATATATCTACACCCCTTTTTTCAATTCAATTTCAGGACATTTTGGGTCCTTTTGGATGGGTTCAGACAAAAACTGCCTCGAATCGTGCTGCATACGCAGTACTCATTCTGCTTAACGTACTTTTCTGACAAAGTTTTGACTTCCAATCGAACTTTTTTACAAGTGCGTCAAAGACAAAGGTTATGTCTACTCGTAAACGAATTTTTAGAGATCTACTCCTTACCGACTGCGGATAATGCCGTACACGCTCTTAATTAACAGACTGTATATTTGGCTAAAAGTAGGAGGCTTGTTTTATTTTTTTATATGGCCGTGCTCCGAAAAATGAAAACGTACAAAACATTCGAATTCATTTTAAAACCGCACAATTTCACTATATTTGTAATGTGGTTTGAAACCGAGAATTAACTGATCAAGTGAAATTAAGTCGAATAGACAAAATATGTCTAAAAGTGCAGGTCATAAATAATGAAATAATTTTGAAAAATTTCTAAAACCTTTTTTTGCCTGTTTCAAGTTATATATTTAATTTTCATTATCTTTTTAAAAATCAACTCAAAAATATCAAGCGGAGCTCAAAACTGATTTTTGTTCACATGATCATGACTTGCATAAAAAAGTGTTCGTGACTTATATAAATGGTTCATGTCTTGCATAAAGGAAATTTGCCATGTAATAAGAATAGCACAGTGGTGCATAATTTCCTTTAAAAGCTTTGAAGCTGTGTTAATAAAGAGCAAGGGTAAAAAAATATGGAATTGGGAACACAATTCACACACAAATAATTTTTAAAT
>JBAMAX010002779.1:0-73334 GCA_037043745.1 Chymomyza amoena | reverse complement strand
CTTGCAAAATTTAGAAAACTCTATTAATTAAATAAAAAAAAATCAATTAAATTTAAAATTTAAAAAAATCTCTAGTAGAGAGAGACTAAATTTATAGAGAAAAATATGCCTACTACTTAAAAAAAATTTTAAGCCAAAAATATAAAATGTTTGAGGAAAAAAAAATATCTTTTCCCGGAACGTAGAATTCTGCATCGGTATATCCAAATAGCACTCTCTCAGACTATTTGATTGTCGTGAACATTATGCATCTGGTTGACGCAGAAAAAGGATGTACAACTATTTCAGCTTCTTTAAACCGGGGACAGAGGTTACCTACAAGTCCTTGTTCTATTTAGCGTTCTTCTCAATCCTGCTCAAAAGGCTTCTAATAAACACATGTATTTTTTTTGACAAATCGATTATTTCGAATATTTTGTTTTTTCATATATTTTTAAAAGTTATTAAAAGTTGTTTTGTTTGGTAATGTCAATAATATAGCTGCGAAAGGTAAATGGGATCTTCTTTAGAAATGATAACTTCTAATTTCTAAAAAACTTCAAAATATAGAAGTACGAAAAAATGTTATAATTTTTTAGATTTGCGTTTTTTGGCCAACGTAAACTCTTGACTTTAAAGAGTAGAACATTTTTGCCAAAAAAGGTATAGTAAAAAGCATTTAAATATTCAAGTTCGATCGATCTTATTAGTCTATGTGTCTGTTTCTCAATATTTAAATGCGTATGAATGAAATTCTGAATTGTCCCTATGCCAGTTGCTTACAACTTTTCCCAACAAAATATTAAAAATTTTAAAATTGACAGTTTTTTGTACGGCCCAGATTCTTGGCTTTAAAAAGTAGGACAAAAAAGTATTGTTAAAGGCATCAATATTTAATTTCTTGAGATAAAGATTTTCCATTTTTAAAAGTACGTGATTTGATTTGAGTTTTTAGCTTTGGCAGCCAGGTAACGTGTTGACCCCAATATAAAACATAACATAAATCAAAGTTACTCTTAACCGGCCATCTTGGATTCGTCATTTTGTAATTTTAGACTCAGATTCGTTATCAGCCATCGCGAAAACCCATATTTGTTTACTCAACTTGAGTAATAATACAAAAAAGGATTTTTCTGTTTTCGGCGACGACCTTGGAATCGCCATTTTGAAATTTTGACGAATTGATATAATCAAATACCTTTAAGGTATCCTCTAAAGCATATAGAAGGTGTTGCAAAAATGTTTTTCTGAGAATTAGATTGAAAATAGTGTTTCAAATATGGAGTTAATTTTCCTTGGCAGCTTTTGTAGCTGCACCGTTTTGAAATATATCAATATACAGCCTTAATCAAAAAGATATAATATCCTACTGACAACATCCAAATTATCTTTCTTTTCTGCCTTTGAATAGCATTTTTCTCTTCTTTTTTTAATCAAAGCATTGATAAAACGTTTTTGTTGTTAATCTGGTATTTGTGCCTTTTTTTTAGGTTGCTCACGTTTGTACTCAAGTATATTTATTTTTATGCTTTTATGCCAGCCAAGTGAAAATGTTCAAGTTATTTTTAAGAAAAAAAAAAAGAGCATACCTTTTGGGGCTTTGATGGCTTGCCAAAGTAAAGTCTAAAATTGAAAAATCCAATTTTCAGTTATCGATAACTCGATAAATTGTCGGAATATTGCAATCAAATTTGGGCTGGCTACTATTAGTTAATAGTTTTCCACTTATGTACACTTATGTATTATCAAAGTCGAAAAGGTTGAAGAAAAAAAATGGTCTGTTTCACTTATTTTATAGTATAAATTAAAAACGATGGGTGACTCTTCTGAGATTTCTCAAGCTCGACAGTTTGGTTTGGCGACTTTAAAATAAGAAAATATAGAATTTTAAAATTAAAGATCCAAAAAAAAAAAGAAACCAAATTGTGAAACTGTTTCTTTCGAACTTTGAGACATGTTGTAGTTTCAGTGATGCCAAAAGCTTTGTATCCATATGGTCTTGCTCAGAGAATCCTTTTTCCCTGGACGAAATTCAAATAAAAATTATTGTAGGGTTGTAATACAAGTAGAGTATTTCAAGAATCCTAACGTTTTACGACACCGACTGCTGTGTCTCAATAGTTGGTTTCCATTAGGCACAGACTTCGAATTATCCATAAGTCAATCAGTTTTTAACTAACTCTAAATATAACTTTGCACTTAAGAGTCCCTATCGACCCGTTCGAAATCTAGGTATTGAGGCAGCAAATAAGGGCCTCGACCCAACTCCACTTAGGATATTGTAGGCTCCTAAGTAGCTACCAGGGATCTACCGAAAGGGAGCTAATTTCTACTCGTGCTGTTTGTTACTACAGCTTTGATGAAATGGATCACGTCTTTAGGTGCCCTGTGAGCCCCAACTGAATCAGTGTGCACAAAGCCATTCAAGGTGGCTTACTTCCCCAACCTTTTGAACGTCATATCACATTATGATCCTTTGCGTCATATTAAATATTATAAGTCTGTGCACTGAATTAGTAGAAGACATATACGAAATTTCTTTGTGATTTACGAAGTTTCATGATTAAAAGCAGAAATAATTTAAAATTTCTATACCAAGGGCCGTTGGGACAAAATCCGAAACCGAGGGTGAAAATATTCCGGCTCCTCTATTACACCTTTAGCTTGGATCATTATGTTTTGTAAGTACGACAGTAACTACGCCGTACCCCTGAGAAACCCCGGGCCGTTGGGAATCCCCCCTTTCCACCCCTCCCTATTTGGGATTGCCTAGAAATATAAAAAGGGCTCTTACTTTTTACTTACCAGAATTGCAGAGGTTGGCGCAGGGTACCTATTTTCCAAAAATCGTTTTTGTGAATGGAGAGCTATAAGTAGAAATATAAAATATAGTATATGTTACCATAGCTCTTAAGCCTCTATTTTTAAGCTTCTGCGGAATTCTTTCTTCAAGCCGACCTCGAGATACGGCACAATAAATATATTTTAGTTCTCCTTGGCTTCTCAGCCACGAAGAAACAACTTAACCAACTGCAATTTTTGTAGCATTTTAAGCCGCACTTACAAAACGGGAAACTTCAAGTTTTCCCGCAATTACAAAAAATAAATACCAACAAACTTTACAATAATTGTGTGTGTCCTAATAACTGTCATTGTTGTAGTGCTCTGGTACAGTTAACTTTGTAATTAATTTCAAATGCTTTTAACTAAGCTCTTATGGCTCTACAGAAGACAAAACGCACTTCAAAATGTAACTTAATAAGCGACGACTTACACTGAAAAAAACAAAACTAACTAGAAAACCAGCCCCACAAATTGCATTTAATAATGCGCCGAGTGCTGTCGAGTGTGTGGCATGTGATGGGCTGGGACGGCTGGGAAGGCTGCAGTTGTGGATGCCGCAGCAGATAAAATTCTGGAACCACAGCACAACAAATTAATGAATTTATAAACACAAAAGTCAGCTGCAAAAGTTTTATATGCCCCAAGCCCGCTCCGACTCCGCCTCTCTGACGCTCTCCGGCGCTTTGTGTGCGTTTGAAGTTGAGATACAAAAACAAATAAACATTTTGAAGTGCAACCGCAGGCGGACAGGCGAGCAAACGAACCAACTGACCAAAAACAAAAGAAAAAACATCAACGGTCCGATGGTCCGACAGTTGAATTCCAACATCAGAGAACGACGTACCAAACGACGGCCGGAACGACCAACCGACCGGCCATGGGGCAATACAAGAGGCAAGCCCAACCGGGGACCATTGAGTGCTCCAAGCAGCAAACCAGCCATGAGCAAACTGGCAAATTGCAACCAGCAGCATTTAGTCCTATTGGCACTTTATTTTTTTAGATACTCTTTAGGCTTAAAGTAACTAAAGTAGGTTTAGAATTGCATGGGGAATTCTACTGCTCTAAAGTGCGATTGAAAAAGATTTGTTTGATATTCGAAATCTTCATCTGTAAGATAACTAATTTGTTATCCGTTTATTATTCAAAATTCGTTTTTTTAAATTAACATAATAGTTAATAGATAAAAGAGATCCGAGAAGGAATGTAGGAATGAAGGAATTCTTCCGATCAAAATTTGTATCTCTTTGTCACTTCTTTTTTTTTGCAGTGAACAATCGATAGTTAACAGATAAAAGATATTAGGGAAGAATATTCTGAAAAGGTTGGATTGAATTCTTCACATTAAAATTTGCATATTTTGTCACTTCATTCATTTTTTTGCAGGGATTAATCTGATAGTTAAGATATAAGAGAAGAAAATTCTGATATATTTGGATTGAATTCTTCAGGTCAAAATTTTCATCTCTTTGTCACTTCATCCTTTTTTTGCAGTGAATAGTCTGATATTTCACAGATAGAAGATGTTAAAGAAGAAAATTCTGAAATGTTTGGACGGATTCTTCAGATCAAAACTTGCATCTATTTGTCACTTCATCCTTTTTTTTGCAGTGAATAGTCTGATAGTTAACATATAGAAGATATTTGGGAAGAAAATTCTGAAATGTTGGGATTGGATTCTTCAGATCAAAATTTGCATCTTTTTGTCATTTCATTATTTTTCTTTCAGGGAATAACCTGATAGTGAGGATATTAAAGAAGAAAATGCTGAAATGTTTTGATTGGATTCTTCCGATTAAAATTTGGATCGCTTTTTCACTTCATTCTTTTGCAGTATGAATTTAGCGGTTTACAAAATATTTAAAGTTTTTATTTTTAAGATACCGTAGATTTTTGAACTGAAGTGTTTCGCGAAGTATTTGGTGTTGCATAAACAGCTCTTCATCTGTATGTCAACTCTTTTCTTGCCTTTCGACAAGGAACTTAAGATATTTTCTTTTCACTTTTTGTAGCTCTTATATGAGACTTATAAGCATATATGCATGGAAAAGATTGAGAAGATTTCGTTAATGTAGATTTACTTACTGATATGAATAGAGAATATATTTTTGGTGGTATTTTGGGGCTTTATATCTACTGTCAACCCATTTCTATGCAGAGTAAATATTAGAGAAGATTTCGTTAATGTAGATTTATTTACTGATGCAATCAGAGAAAAGTTTGATGCTTTATATCAACTATCAACTCAATTCTACATAGAAGAGCTAGAAGATTTCGTTTATGAAATCTGATATACTTTATAACAACAAATTCTTCCCATTTGCCATAAGCACTGTAAAAGATTTATTTATACTCTTTACGCCTCCGTTAAAGATCGGAGAATGGCCCTATCATATATAAAGAATCGATAAGTTAAGATTTGTTTTTAATTTTTCGTCGGGCTGCCTTCATTCTGCATTTTATAGTTACTCTTCACATTTTGATAGCATTGAGTTATTGTAAATTTAAGTACTAAATTGAGCAGAGAAGATTTGGTGTTTTTTTTTCAATCTCGTAATTTGTCTGGTAATTCATTTCTTCCTTTTTGCCATAAGATTTTTTGAAAATAGGCTTCAGTTATCGAAGAAATAGTTAGAGACAGAAGTGATCAGGGAAGATTTTGTTTCTTTTTCATCTGACCTATTACATTTTTCCCGGGATATTCTTAAAATTTTTCCTTCAGATTGGTTAGTTATAAAATATTTTTAAAAAGATCAATTCTTAAACCTTTAGATCTTGCAATATATACTATATTCTATAAGAAACAGTTAGAGACAGAAGTGACCAGATAAGATTTAGTTTCTATTTCAACTGACTCATAACATTTCATTAATTTTTAGTTTTCATTAAGAGTGTTTGGTTATAAGATATTTAAAAAATGCCCATTCTTATGTCTTGAGATCTTGCAATAAATTTTCTATATGATATGGATATTTTTTTAAAAAAAAAATAAAGTTCTAATTTTATGAACTCTAGATTATCACATCTCTCAAATTCACAAAACTTTAAATCGTATAAAAACTGATATAACTCTCTTTCAATTTAAGGCTTAGATTTTATTTCCTAACAATGTACGTTGTAAATTTATTTTAAAAGAGTGTTAAATCGTTTCCACTTCAAAAAATTCACAACCACTTTTTATTTATTTTTTTGATATTTTCATTTATGTTTTGTTGCAAATTAATTTGCTCAGAACAGACAGCACTCGACATTTTGGTAAAAATTTCTCTCTTTTTCTTTATATATAGTAGTTGAAGCCGTTCAATACATATGTATGTATGCCTGTGAGTATGAATGTGTGTGCTTATTTTTAATATGTATTGTACGTGTGTATAAAACAACAAACCCATTCACATGAAAAAAAACCCAAAAACAAAAAAAAAGTATCCCAAAAAAATAATACGAAATATATACAGGGCGTGGAATCAACATTTTTTCCGAGCCGCATGAAAAAGTATCCAAGTGGTTTGTTAACTGCAATACCCGCTGTGGATTTATCCGTAATACCCAGCTCCATGTTAATGGTAATGTACAAACCAACATATACAATAAAAACAAAAGCAATACCAATGTATAAACTTGTAGCAAGCCACTATATACAGTAGTGTATCTCGGTATCTGTATCTCTGTATCTGAGTAGTATCTGCATGGCATGCGCCTGAAAATATGCTGCACAAAAATACAAATGCACCAATGCCAAGGAATGGCGACCGGCATGTCGTGGCGTGCTTAATATGTTGTGTTGTTTGGTGAGTTGCAGTGACGTAGATAGCGGGGTAGAGGGGACTTGGGGGTTATAAGCTGGCCACTAGAGACTAGTGGTGATGGGAAAAATATTATTTGTAAATTTGTTCTTGGTTTACTACATTGGCTACTAGGGACTATCCAAAACAATATCTTCCATATTTTTTTTTTTGTTATTGAACTGAAAAAAAATCTTTATATTAAACGAAAAAATTTTCAACTGTCTTTTTTACTTTTTTTTTTTGTTTTTTTTTTTATTTGCTAGTAGCTCTGTTGAAAAAGACAATTTAGTAGCTTAAATAATTGGGTTCAATCACACGAACTTTTTTAATTTTTATTTAATGAACCATATTTTTTGTCTATTTATATTGATTGGACTTACTGGATCACAATCAATTTGCCATTTTTGTATTTAACTAGTACATTTGTTGATGGTCTAATGTGACATTCATATCTGTGATAAAAACACTAAGAAAAAATTTGCATATAAAAATAATAATGAAAGAATTTAAAAATAATATAAAAAAAATATATTCACAAAAATGGCTGGTAATGCTTTCCCATTCTATATCGGTTTAAAACTAAATTTTTTTAAAAATAAAACTGTACCTAAATAATTAAGACAAAATAGAATATAGCGGATCCACGAGGGTGGTTTTTGGGTCCAAGCCTCCTAAAAGATTGAAAAATGGGTTGAAAGGAGATCAGATATACATACTCTCCGAAGTGAAGAGCCCCTCCCCAAGACCAAATCCTAGATCTGCATCTGTATAGGATAAATAAATTCTTCCCCAATATCATTGTATTTAAGACATAAATGGAGACGTTAAAAAATATGCATTGAAAATCTCAACAAATTATTTAAAAAATTGATTGCGAATGCTTTTTCATCTATGAATCGGATTTGGTATTCTTGGACCTTGAATAAAGCTTTACCGATTAAGACAATTTTTTTGTGCAAAAAAAAGGGTAAATATATGCTTAGTCCACGCTTAAGACCACTCCAACCTAAAGAATAAGGATCTCGATAGCCCTAAAGATTTTCTAAAAGTACAACTGACTATCGTTTTCTAGTGTTCTACATCATGAAGAAAATTTTACTAATCAATCGCAAAATGTAAATAGAAATTTCCTCGAAAATAAGAAAGAAAAATATTGAATGGCCACGCAAAGATTTGCTCTTTTCCGTAATCTTTTGAGCACTTTTTCTAACATCTTATCTGGGAATAGCTGCAAAAGATAAATTTACGATGGCCACGCAAAGCTTCACTCATTTTTGGCATTTTCCAACACTTTTTCTAACATTTTATCTAGGCATAGCTGTAATTCTCGGCATACGTTGACGTTAATCTGCTCTTGAATATCTGGGCAATGCTCATACGCTTCTCCCACTTCCACAAGGTCGGGAGGCTATAAGCATATTTAGAGTATGGTGTTACATTTCATGGCAACTAAACCAAAAAGTAAAGAAAATATTGGTCATTACGGTTTCTAGCGTGCTCCATCCGCCATGATGAAGAGTCGCCCAAAGCTGCGAGAGATTGCTTAAATTTTTTTAGATTTCAGGAATACGGAACACGTCTAGTTATGAATCATCTTCTATAGAAGCTGCTTGAAGTTGATCCTTAAAATACCTATATCGTGAACATAGTGGGAAAGCATATATAAATTCTGAAAAAACCTTATTTTATGGTAAGTTTTCAGACGACCTCAACCAAAAACTCTTTGTGCTCTTGGCAAATCTTATTTTAAGATTACGAGGCGATCGATAGAGTAGTGATAGCCTACTCGCTTTGCATCCCGATGGTCGGTGGTTCAATTCAAGGAAATCTGTATTAATTCAAGACACCGCCGTACGATTAGACTAAAAGCTTTAGGAACGTGATCTCTTCAAACAATTATTAATAGAGAACCCTACGCTCCACAAAGAGCGAAAGTCCTCTTCTCTTACGATGTAGTATCTGAGGGCGAATTTTTTTAGTCCGCTAAAATAATTATTATATATTCCTCTATTTTATCTATATATATACTAAATCAGATCATAAATTTCTAGCCACCCCCATCCCAAAAAACCCATCTACGTCACTGTTATGTTTGTTTAAGCCCGCGTGCGTATGTGGGATTGTGTGTGTGGTGGCATGACTTAACTTTATAGTATAGTTTTTTGGCCTCTGCTGTATGTGCACAGACCCCAAACGGGGGTATTAAGTTATTCCGTTGCATTCAAAGCCTCACTTGCACCATTTGACTTCTGGCTTCAGTTATTTTCAACTCGTTGCAACCAAAATTGCAACTCAAACTGTACGCCTTGTTGCACTAAGTTTAATTTTGCACACTCACCGCACAATTTTGAAAAGCCAAATGCGTGCAACATATTTTCTTAGACCAACTACAACTTAACTTTATCTTGTGTTAAGTGTTGCATAGCAAAGCAAAATAAATACAAACAAAAAAAAAGTGCTGGAAAATTAAGCTTTTGCTATTTTTCTTGAGTTGTGATTTTATTTTCGTTTTGTGGCAATGATTTGTTGTTTAACTAAATACAAGTTGACAAAAAATAAACAAATAACAGCAGCTGCTGCAAAAGCAACAAAATAAGGTAGCTGGAGGGGGTGCTGGGGGGAGGGGGGTATCTGATGGAAGTATAATATAATATATATATCAAGGAAAGGGCAGCTAAGCAAAACAGCAACAAAAACATCAAATAGAACAAACAAACAAACGAGCGAGGAAATAGCAAAGCAAAGCAGAGCAAAGCACAGTGTGTAAAATGGGGCCAAGATTTTGAGTTTTTGCAGTGACAGTGGGACAAGCTTGATTGATGTGAGCCTAGAAAGGGCAAAGGATAAAGGCAAATTTATTAGAGCCTTCTTAGAAGGGCGGCTAGGTAAAATAAAATAAATAAATTATAGTTTTGGTTGTTTTTCTACGAAACGATGTTAAGGACTATAGGGTTTTTAATTACAGTGGTGCAAGACCTTATACAAAATGTAATAAAAAAATAAATTTGATTTTAATCAGAAAATTTAATCAAAACCAAAACTTTAAGAAAGAATATTTATAATTTTTTTTAATGTCTTGAAGCTCCCATATTAGAAGTTTTTAAAAATCTATTGATCTCAATCAGCAAATTTGGAATTTTTTTGACTTACATGATTTTGGAAAATTCCCAAGACGCTCTCATATTCTAATAACAAGCTTTAGTTAAGGAATTAAAGCATAACTGAATACGAAACTCTAATTGAATCTTGATCTTTTGCTTGGATTTGTAGTTTAAGAGAGAAAAAAACGTTCTGAGTTTCACCAATAATCTTTTTTTTAATAAAATCCTATATTTACACCGAAGCAATGTTTTTAAGAACTTACGAAATCTAAATTAATTATCCAGCAGACTTGTTGTTTTTCCCTGTTCTCAAATTAAAAAAAAAAAAAAATCATTCGGTATTGACTTTTTCCTATTAAGCATTCATATTGACTGTTTTGATTTTTTCCCATAGAAGTAGCAATTTATCACTTTTGACGGATTATTGAATTTTTAAAGAACAATTTAGAACTTTAATAAGGGAATGAAGCCGGTTAGATCTTGATCAGGTGCCATTTTTGAGAGAGAAAAAAAATCTACACTAATGTAATGTAGCAAAAATATCTTGATATCTTAAGACTTTTTCTTAATTTTTTAGCAAGTTATCAGTTTTGCATTGTTCCCAAAGAAGCGCGAAAATAATAACTTTTGGTGGATTATAGAATTTTTAAAGAAAAATTTAGAACTTTAATAAGGGAATGAAACCAATTGGATCTTGATAATGCGCTTTTAGCCTTTTTTGAGACTAAAAAAAATTTACCGGCGGCCGCGGCGGTTACCAAAAATATATTTCAATTTTAATTTTTTACACCAAGGCAATGTACCAAAAGTACCATTGAGATCAGATAGATAGTATTAAGACTTTTTTTTATGTTTTTTTGTCGAGTTATAGGCTTTGCCCTATTCGCGAAGTAGTAGGGATATAACAAGGTCAGTCCTTTGATAGGTTTTTATGATTTTTGAGGAGAACAGATTTTGGTTTTTAGCGCAAAAGATTTAGTCAGATTAAAAGCATTCAGTCCACTGAGCCAAATTGGGAAATCTTTCAGTGCTAGCAATCATTGATATTATATGCTCTTGATAATTCTTGAGGTTTTAAGCGATCTTAGCTTATTATGAATATATTTGGACTTATTTTAATTTTTTTTACCTTACTTATAGAGTATTCAACAATCATTATTTCTACCAACAAACAAAATTTATTTGGCACAAACTGAACCGTATAAAATAATTTTTCTTTTCATACGAGATAGTTGATTATTTGCTTTAATATTTTTTCCATACGAGATAGCAAATTATTTTTTGAAATAATTATTGTCACATGACTATTTGTTATTTAAAAGTTTACTCATCATGTAAATATTTTTTGAAAGTACAACAACAAATTTCTTGTAATTATTTCATCTAACTGCCAGCTTACTTTTTATTTAAGGAATTCACTCAGCTTTTTCTTGAGTTGCTCTCAAACATTCAATTTATCATCCGCTCTTGTCCCACTGTGCAGCGTCAACAAACACCCGAGCGGCAGCCATATTTTTTCATGGCACATTCAATTTCTGCAGCAACCATGGTACCTATTGTAGAGCACATATAGCGATATATAAAGCTTCCTGCTCAACTAGACATTTATTTCATTCTACAAGTTTTTCGCCACACATTCTCCCAGGCGTTATTTTTATTTCTCTTGCTTTTTTATTTAGCTATAAGACGATTTATCGATGCTAGGGGAGGCAGGGGGCAGCATCGGTGAAAATGTAGAATATATTTTTACGATATAGAATGAATGCACGTAATTTGATGCTGTTGCTATTGCTACATTTGTCATTGTTGATTTTGCTGGAAATGGCTTTATAGAAAGAAAAACACACTCACACACACCCACGCGCTGGCACACCACACACACACACACATATGCATAGAAAATTATGTGGGTGATTGTTTTACAAATTCAATAAATGCGAGGGACACAAAATTTCAAAATTTTAAAATTGCAATTTGTGTGTGAAAAAAGTTATCCATAATAAGCTCTTTTTTGTGACATTTATTTGACGTTTTTTGGTATAAATATTTTAAAATTTGGATCGAAAAAATTATTTTGGAAAACCTTTTTTTGTGATATTTATTTGACATATTTTAGTAAAACTATAATAAAAAATGGTATAAAATAATAATTTATAACAAAATATTTTATAATTTAATACCTTCGGTATTAAAATATATTTGTTGCATGCCTTTAGACTATATAACAGAGCTAGTCTGGACGTTAAAAAATCTTAATTATGTTTAGAATTCTTTCGAAAACTATTGAGAACAATTTTTTGCGCATAAAATATAAGTAAATTTACGAGACATAATAAATTATCGCAAAATAAGAAAATACAATTTTTATTTATTATTTGTTAATGACATGATGCCATTATTATTAGTTCCGGATAAATAAAGAAATTTGCAAAATGTTGAGCTTTTGAAAAGTTACGGTTTTCAAAATTAAATGTTCTTTATTCGACCAAAATTTCACCCAAAATTTCCGCTGTCGCCAAAAAAATTTATCTGGTGGATAATTATATACAGAAATGGAATAAAACCTTTAACTGATTCGGAAAACCGATTTCAAGTTACAGTCAATATCGTCTTCATTAAAATGTTTTGGAAGGCATTTCTATATAAAAAAAAAAAAAAATAAATAAATTCTGTAAAAAATCTATTTTTTATTAGTAATCCAACATTTTAAAAATTATAGAAAAATCATAGAAATAATCGTGAAATTTTTTTTGTTATTCAAAATTTTTTATTTTTCTACCCAACGATTGACTTAATAAAAAAAATTATATTGGGAAAAACAAAACTTTTGAAATAAATTAACTTTTAGGAAACGCAATAGAAATAGATTTTTTGAAAATTTGAACTCGTTCTGCAGCCTTAAACATTTCACTTATGTTGATTTTATATAAACAAAAATTCGGAATTTTTTTAAATTATACAATAACACAGGTCTACAAATACAGGGGTCATGTGAGTTGTTGGAAAGCTAAGGGTTATTTCCGAAGTAATTTGGTGCGTAGAGTCCGAATCCGGTATCAGAACTGGCCCATCACGTCAGGATTTTGAGATATTTGAGGTTATGTACCCAACAAAACGGCGTTTTTTCCTACTTTTGAGGTTATGTACAAGGCGCAAAAAATGTGTTGTGACCTGTGTTATCTCAAAGGCTTATTGGAAATGCTAATGACGTCGAAGGGCTATATCTCGTAACTTCGAAAAGCCATAACTTTACGAAAAAAAATCGTAATTGATCTCTTGAACCCTTAATTAAAGGGTAAGAGTTGTACTAAATGATGTAACTGGAGAGAAGGACCGCAAAAATTTTTTGCGCCCTGTACATAACCTCAAAAGTAGGAAAAAACGCCGTTTTTTGGGTACATAGCCTCAAATATCTCAAAATCCTGACGTGATGGGCCAGTTCTGACGCCGGATTCGGATTCTACGCACCAAATTACTTCGGAAATGACTCTTAGCTTTCCAACAACTGAACCATGTTGACCTGTGTAATCTATCGAAATAATCAGCTGTTTCATCGTATTCATCGTTCATTTGGCAAAAAAAATTTTGTTCTGTTTTACCCTGCGATTAACTTGAATATATTATTATTGGGAAAGAGAAAACATTTGTAATAATTAACTTAAAAAAAAAAAATTTTTTTTTTTGAAATTTTGAACTAGTTCTGCTCCCATAATCATTTTGCTTGGGATTATCGTTTATTCACAAACAATCCTGAAATTTTTTTATATTTTATAAAAATCCAAAGATGTAATATGCAAATTGTTTATTGTACTATTATTTAAAAAAAATATTTTTTTATAATTTAAGTCAAATAAACTTTTAATAATATAATTGAAAGATGACTACAATTAAAGCTAAGCCCGCTGTCTCAAACTAAACTCAAATATTAATTATAAAAGACTTAAATAAGATTAAGATTTTTTATTTAATTATGAGTATATTAGAAATACTTTCAAAAAATCTTAAGGACTGTAGCAGTTCTGGCAAATAATGTTGTATAATTGTTGTTAATTCTATCCTATTTATTTAATTAAGTTAAAGTTTAGCTCAAAAGTTAAAGATGACTTGCATCTTAAAATTATATAAAATACAATTTTTTTTAATTTAAACTAAATTTTTCTTAAAAGAGCTCAAATAATGCTGAATTGTGAGAATTTTCCAAAAATTATTACAATTTATCTTCTCCCACGAAAAACAATTAAACAGCTCAGCAAAATAATCTTACTCTTAAATACTTAATTAATTAAAAAAAAATAATTTTATAACCACTCAAAAAACTATCTTTCAAAAAAGAGTTTTATCCTAAATTCAAAATATTTTTTTTTAAGATCATGGCTAATTTGTGCGAATTTTATAAAAATTATTATAACATATCTTCTCCAACGTAAAAGAATTGAACAGCCTATACACTCAATCATCTTACTTACTTAAATATTTAATTAATTAATCAAATACATAATTTTATATATATTAAAAAATTATCACTCAAAAAAAGGTTTATCCAAAATTCGGCATCCATCAAAGAATTTCTTATATTTTTAATTTCATAATTCTTAAGTAAAATTGGTTGTTGAATTTCTAAAAGAATCACCCATATGCTAAAAAATAGAGTAAGAGAGACTCGCATGGGGCATGTGGAATGGGGGCATGGAGGCATGAGGCAAGTTGCCACTCGCCCGGCAGCAAAAAGTGCGCACGAAATTGCGCGTAAGTAATTTTTATTGTGGTGTGTGGAGTGCATTTTAAGAAAAAACAAAAAGCAAATACATAAAAAAAAATATATAGCATAACAAAAGGCGCTGTCCCCGAACCAACGTAAAGCCAAAAGCTTTTTTAAACTGCTCAACGCTGATGGGCATTAAAGTAGAATACAAATACATGAGCACACAAGCACACACTGACTCACACACACACACACATGGTACTTAAGATGGCGCCAAGTGCGTGTGAGTATGCGTTTTAGTGTATGTGTGAGGGTGAATTTTAAGCACAGAATTGTGCATTGAGCTGCAAAAGTTTTTTGTAGTTTTTGCACGTTTTAATATAAAAAAGCAAGCCGCATTGGATGCATGCGATTTCCCAAAAGTTTGATGGCGCGGAAATGCCTGCTAACAATACAAAAAAAAACAACAAACAACAAAGCTATAAATGCAACAACAAAGGCTGCAACAAGAGCACAGAATAAACTGGGCAGTGGCTGTGGCAAGTGGCAACTGCAGCTTATTCGTGCATACTTCGAGGTGCAACAGCAAAACCGGAACTCAACTACAATGCTTGTAATGAAAGCAATGCAAAAATGCTGCAGCAAACTCCTCTAACATCCTTTTTACCTAACAATTCTGCTGCTTACACTCAAACATTTAACTACTCTTTTCTATGCACAGTCAGACCGATTATCTTGGAGGATAAATTGCGGTTGCCAAGAAACTGCTAAACAAAGAAAATCTCCCAAAGCTATTTTAAATTAAATTATATAACTTTTTAAACAGCAAACAGGAACGTTGGTTTAATAGGTTGAAGAAAAAATGTTAAGACTTGTATGTTAGATTTTTGTAAAAATTAAAAATAATTTATTTTTAAATATTGATTTTGAAAGTCTTCTATAGAGATGATAGAGATAAAATAAGCATTATTAACAGAGTGCGCGTCTTTCACGTTCGAGTTTTCATACCTTCGAAAATCGAAATATATAAAAGATTTGCGAATACTAAATAATACCAAACTTGTGGAATAAGATTAGCCTAAAAGGCGTACCGAACAATTTACTTTTATTTAAATTTTCATGATACGATCAGATAAGTTCCTTTTTATTTATTATTCGGGAGTATGCGAAGACTACAAACAAAAAAACAAAAAATTCTAAATAGTGACTTGAAGCACTTTTTTGCTTCATAACTAAATAATTAAAATTAGAGTCTAAAAATTTCATATCCGATCAATTTTGAATCCTAAGAACCCTATTCAGATCTTCATATAAGCAAATCAAGCTAAAGAAGCCAAAAAGTACCTTAGAAAAAATGATTCTCCCATTGTTAAAGAAATATTTTTAAATTGTGCAATTAGAGAGTTAATATAAAAAAAACTCAAAAGTGCTCAAAAGTGGTATGCGAAAACAGTGTTGCTGTTTTTTTAAAAAAAAATATGCAATTTACGCAAGATGGCGTCAGCAATTGCGCTAGATGGCGCCAGCAGTCTATTTTAATGCCATAAGCAAAACTTATTTTGAAAGCAAAAAATTATGCCTCGTAGACAAAATCGTTACGCATCGTTTTCAAAGGATGGGAAAGAGGGTGGTGGAGGGGCACCCGGTGGCGCTTTAATTAATTGATTATTTATATTGGCCAAAACTGTCACACTAAGCTCTGCGCATGAAGTATGAGGTGACAATCTGCATTTTACTGTATCTTGCCTCCTCCCATAACTTTATTTCTTTAAGAAAACAAAATAAGTTGCTGTTTTGGGGGACCTTTATATAAAAATCACAGTGATTTTAAATCCGCCTTACTCCAATTTATTTGATTATCTAAACACGGATATTGCGTAAATGTTGTTAAAAAAGCAGAATATTTTCAAAATTACTTGTGTATTGATGCATTTTCCTTTTGGAAATAATTTGAACCATTATATGAACCGATATTTGTGAGCTTTTAAGATGTCTAATCAACGCAGCTATAAAATTACATCAATAATGAAATCTCAAAAGCTCAAAGGTAACAAGTTCATAAAATGATTATTATTATTAGTTCCTTAGTGTAAGTTACGAAATATCCTATAAAATAAAAATACTTCTCTTAAGGCGGAGACGCGATAAAAATGCAATCATTTTTATTTAGAATTTGAAAATTTGTAAATTTTTTTTTAAATATTTTGAGATTTGTTAAGTTAATTAATCCGCCCATTGTTCAAAAATGATTGCATTTTATGCGTGATTAACTAAAAAGTCGAAGAAAATAGTTTCAACAATTTCTTTAAAAAACTAAAATTTTTCATAATCAAAATATTTTTAAAAAATTACAAATTTTTCTAAATCAAAATTTTTGTTTCAAAATTCGGCATTTTTTTTTTAATGAAAAGATATATCCAAATATGTCGTCTTTGGGACAGGCTCTCCGAAATTCCGTTATCGATACCTTTCGAAATATCATCAAAATAGATGATATCAATATAATATGTAACCCGCATTATGCATTTATTTAACCCGTTAAATCAATAAAAATTTTAACCTGTCAAATTCGATTTACTACGTAGAATACAAATCCGTGTCATAATTAAATCATGACGTCACGGCTTTGAGATATTTGAGGTTATGTACTGGGTGCAAAAAATGTGCTCTGGCTCTCCAGTTACATCATTTAGTACAACTCCTACCGTTTAATTTAAGAGTTCAAGAGATCAAATACGATTTTTTCACAAAGTTATGACTATTCGAAATTACGAAAGATATCCCTACGACGTCATTCGGTAATGACCATTGGCTTTCCAACAACTAAACCATATTGACCTGTATTGTCTATTTAAGGCTCTTGAGTAACTTAAGAGGAGATGTTTGAGGTATTTCAAATAATCATTCAAATTTTTTTTTTTAATTATTTTACTCTGAAAATTGTTACGGTAGACTGTCAAACATATCAAATACATTTCTGGCCTATATAATTTTGAACTTAAATTCGGTATCTGACGGATTTATCGAAATCCAATCATTTTCATATTTTTTTATAATACCTACAATTTGAGCAAGTCATTTCCCTTAACGAATAAATCATACATAAAAAAAACTTTCTCACAATTTTCACGTGAAAGCTTGCTAGTCGAGTTCCCACTGTACCGAGCTCTGCCTGCGTTGTCCTGTATAGGAAGTCTCCCCCTTTTATCGTTCATTGTAGCTGCTGCATTTTTCCATTCAATTAAAAACAACTTTTTCACTTTGTATATTGGAAATATGTGTTTGTGTTAGTGTTTGTTTGTGTGTGTGTGTGCACACATTACACAAAGCGAAATTAGCAAGAATAATCAAATGGAAAAATAGTTCAGGGAAAAACAAAAACAACTCTACTCTAGTACATATGTTTGTACAATGTACATGGTATATAAATCGTATGTGCATGCAATATGAACATGGTCGAGCACTTCAATGTGCACTGTCCTGCATGAAAGTTAGTACATACATATATGTTTATATGTTTGTTTGTTTATAGTTGTTTACTTGATGTTTGTTATTTACATAAATGTACATACACATATACATATATTTACTTTGAGTTGGTTAGTTCATTTGTATTATGTTTTGGCATAAAATTGGTTTTTCATTGGTTTTTATTTGTAAATTATTTTAGTTTTTAATTGGCAATGCAATTCTTTGTAAATACAATTTGTGGACAGAGGCGTGGGCGCGTAAGGAGTGAGACAAAGGGGGTGATGTACGAGAGCAGTTGAAAAAGAGAGTGGGCTGGTTTATGGGTTCAGGATGATGGCTGTACCAGTAGAATACTTTTTGTAGAGTTTTTTTTTTTTAAGAAAAATAGGTTTCAATCGTTCATTCAATTCATCCAAAAAAACTGTTGCCTGTAAAGTCGGTTTTACGGGCGAAGATTTTACGTGACAACGTCTTTTTCTCGGTAGAACATTTATTGATATGAATATTATTAAACTGCACAATAATAATTCCTATTTGAGTGATTTTGTTGAGGATAGGACGATGATAGGAGAAATAGGAAATGAATGGAAGTGGTTCTGCTGTAATGTGTCTTGCGAAAGTCAAGTCGATGGTTGTTTCTTTTAACGTAGTTGACTTAGAAACGTTTGATACGCAATCAAGATTACGAGTTGTCAGACTTTACGTTTTCGTATCTCTTAATAAAATAAAATTTTCTCGGCAGTAGATAATAAATAAAAAGGTATAAACGAATGGTTTGACACAAGAAAGGTCGAACTATCCTTGTTAGCATGCAAACAAAATAACAAAATTTTGTGTTGCTAAGGTAGCGCAGTGCGAGTTTCTATTTGTGCATTACTTTTTCCGCAGTTGTAATGCAGATTTTCGGCAGATCACTGCTTTTCTATTTGCCTCCGCTTACAATCCCTCAAACGAAACGCAGCGCTTGTAATCAATTACGTTTTCTGCGGAGGTAATGCAGTATTTCGGCAGACCGCAGAGGCTATGCGCCGCTGGGGTTAATCAGTTGCGCTCACTCAAAACTAAAAATAGCCACCGCTTTGAGCAGTGCCAGTTTGGTGCTGAGCGCTAAGCGGTGCGGCTGACGCTATGCGTTGCTTGTTGCTGCGATTCACAAAAAGTCGCTGGTTCGTTTATAGATAAGAGCAGAGCGCAAACCAAAAATAAAAATGCCACTTATCGTTACGATTATTTATCTTTAGACTTATCGTTACGGTTATCGTTATACTTTTTCAATGGTGCCTCCCATACAAACCTAATTTAAGACGTTGTCACGTCAAAATTTAGATCTTTGTCGAAAAATATCATCGAAAATTTTGACTATCTGGTCGTCATCTGTAGAACATTATCGGTAGCGCTGGAAGTAAAATCGATGTGATATCAATGCATCGATATTTTTTATTTTTTTCCGATAGTCGATATTTTGATTTCAATTATAGAAAAAAACGATCGAAGACGAGAAAAATAAAATCAACGGAGAGACGTCCCCATTGGAAATAAATACCCAAAATTTTGATCATCTTGCCGCCATCAGTAAAAAATTCTCAGTGGTGCTGGAAGTATCTTCGAAGTGATATCGATGAATCGATATTTCTTATTTTTTCGATTTTCGATTATCGAAAAATATCTCTGTATTCCTGTAACATACACAGAAAGCGAGCGCATGCGATATTTTTTGTTTTTTCGATCGTCGTTATTTTTATTTCGAATATCGAAAAATAATTCTGTATTCCTGCAACATCCACAGTGAGCGATAAGCGGAGTTGGCTTAAATTAAAAAAGTAGACTTGATTTTATTTAATAGCCATAAGGAATGGATCTCAAATTAGTTCAAAGATTATGAGACTGCAATTGTGGCTGGAAGAGAAAATTTTTTGTTATAACTCACAGGCTTACAAAAAAGAATAGTGCAAACTTTACATGTGACAGAGGCACCACTTATGGACTTTGGACAGCTGAATCCGAAGTCCAAAAAACCCCGGTTCTTAGATAATTTCCAAATTATCTCGTTTTATGGAATTTTTTGGCGGTTATCCATGGGATTATTATGGGATTCGGCTGTTCCAAGTCCATAAGGGATGCCTCTGTCACCTGTTAAGTTTACACCACTTTTTTTTTAACCTTTTGGATTATTTCTTTGCTTATTTTTCTTTCAAATGTAATTAATTTTGAAATGCATATTATAAAAATATAGTTATCTCTTGGGTTTTTTTACTAAATCAATTTCATTATTTCAAAATACTTGTATAACTTAACCAAAGATGACCCACTCTGAATTAATTTAATCAATGAAAAAATATCGAAAACATCAATGTCGGCCAATTTAAGCATTAAAAAAATAGCCGCCAAATGAACTTTGATGTTACGAAAAATCGATGTATTGAAGTTTAAAAATATCGAAAACCTCGATGTTGGCCAATTTAAGCATCCGAAAAATAGCCGCCACATGAACTTCAATGTATCGAAACATCGATGTATCGAAGTTAAAAAATAAAGGAAACATCGATGTTTCTCCAGCACTATGATCCATTGGACTTATTTTTGTCAAGCTTTTTGAAAAGAATTTTGGACCATTGAACTTATTTTTGTCAAGCTTTTTCAAAAGAATTTTGTTGTCAATCGTTTAGACATCGGAGAGACGTCCCGATTGGAAATTAATACCTTAAATTTTGACTATCTTGCCATATTTTGTAGAATATTATAAAATATACGGCCAAGCTCTCATTATCGCGATTTTCAAAATTGTTGTAAAACGTCATAATAAAATGTATATATTAATACCAGTGGCGGATCCACGGGGGTGATTTTTGGGGCCCCCCAATAGTCAGAGTCTCAGAAATGAGTTGAAAGTTTTTTCCGAGCTCAAAAATAAATACTCTCGAAGTGCAGAGCCTCCCCAAGCCAAAATCCTAGATCCGCACCTGATTTATACTCATTTTGGCTAGAGCTAGGTATTAAGACTCTTGTGAGCCCAGCCAACAAAAATGTTCTTATTTTCTAAAATATAGCATCTCCCCTTTCTAATTGGGTTTATAAAGTTCTGGATATTTTTATGTCCAGAACTGACAGAAAATTCTTAAAAAGATCACTTTATTGCTATAACATCAAATAAAGTTATTAATAATAATAATGTTGTAGTATTTGAAGCATGACGTCACTGTGCGCTTGTATTATATGCATTCTAAATAGAGCATGCAAAAAAACCTTTATACTATATAATAGTTCTTATTTACCTCCCTTAACCACTTATTACCATAGCATGTTTTTCAACAACCATCCCCTATAAAGCCGTCCAACTTACCTTTCTCTTGTGCTCTTCACAGGATCAAGATGGCCATAAGATCATACCCGAAGAAACAGAACTGAATTCTTCGAAATTAACTGTAGCTGTGGTTCCCGAAGACGCAGCTGTGACGTCACAGCACGCCGCTGCCAACGGCAATGGCCAGAGCGTTTTGGCCGTTCCGCAAAATGATGACAAAAACGATGACACTTGATGCTTGAAGCTGGCACACGCTGGCGTATGAGTGATATTATTAAAGCAACTAAAGAAATAAAAATAAATAATTAAAAAAAGAGTGTATCAAATATTGAATTTAATTAAATAAAACATGTTCTTTTTTTTCGTGTGGTAAAACTAAATTTAAAACGTTAAATAAAACGTAAAGAATATTATATCTATTGTTAGTTATATATATGTGTTATGTTATATAAATTATGCAAATTAATAAACCATTGTTGATTACATTAAAACCCATATTAATAATGTTTCGGTTTATTAAACCTTAATAATACAAGAGTTTAATGATAAGTTTTTTTTTTCATTTCATTTTATTCATTTGCCATTTGCTTAAAACTAATTTTGTTTTAAATTTTTTTTTATATTAATGTTATTTATATGCCATTGCAAACGCCAAGTGCTTGCAATATAAATTTCATTTATTACACAAAATTTCATTTAATTTTTCATTTTGTTTTTTTTTTAACCAACTCACATATTAATTTATTTGTTCTGTTGGCATTCTTTTTTGTTGTTGCTGTATTTAAATCAATATTAATTACTTAATATAGCATTTTAATTACAAACTCATTTTCATTTGCCACGCACATTTATTATTAATGCCAAGCTGTTGCTGTTCTGTCATAATTTTTTATATGCAAAAGTTGTATTTTTTTTTCTTTTATTATCATAAATTTTTATATTCTTTTGTTTATTTTAATATTATTGAGTGCAACTCTTGTGTTGGTTTCATTACAATTTGATCAATATTAATTTTTTTTTGCATATCAACAACAATATGCTTAATACAGCTGTCACACAGTTACGCACACAGGCGCACATACACAGCACGAGGGTAGGTTGAGAAGTTGTGGCGATGGATCAGAAAGCACATAAGCAATCATTTTGTTTATTTTTTTAATCAAGTTTTTTTCAGTTGATTGGTGCCCACATAATCGAGATATGAATATGAATAAAATGGTATATCTTGAGATTATTTTCTTGAAGTTTTTGAAAATAATAGCAAAAGTTTTTATCAAAATGGAGTTGCGTTTTATAGGCTCACCGCGGAGGCCCTCCAAGGGATAAAACATTGGCTCAATTTTGGGATATCAGAAAGTTTTTTGTCGAATGGCTGCACAGACTGTTAGTGAACAATAAATGTACACAATTTCCAAATTAATTAAAGAAACCGCCGTTTGGATTCGGCTATAAACTGTAGGTCCCTGTTCTGTTCGAACACTTATTAATAGAGATCCCCTTTGCCCCTCCTCCAAGAGATCTAACAGGGAATTATTTTATTTCCAAACTCAAGAGATTAAATTGCAATAAATAGGACTTTTTCGCCTATATCTATTAGCTGCTTCTTATCTTGCTCTAAGAATCAGATTCTTTAAAAAACATTGACACCGAAAAAGGATAAGTTGGTTTGCTGGATGAACAAAGTGAAGGTAAGAATTTTCAATGGGTTAGTATAGGGTTGGCAATCTGTTGGTATTACCGATAATCTCAAAAAATTAACCCTATGTTTTGGGTTTGGACTGAACCGAGAGTGTCTTCCGGGGAAAAATCTTAATTTTTAATGGCAAAATTTTATTCATGGATACCCACCGATGATCGTGGCCAGAGCATTCAGTAGTTTTTCTTCGAATTTCAAGAACTTACTTATATTTGACTTTATTAGTGCTTATGAATAAGGAGTCAGTATCTCAGACTACTTCAGACCAATTTCTTGGCAAATCTCTGGAACTGAAGTTCATAAAAACGCTGTAATATGCTAGGCCAAAAGGTATCAACACCACTGGCTTCGGAATAAAGGATGGTATCTATTCGAATGGCCTACCTGAAGATAAAGTATTCAGATCTGGAGTATTGTTTATAAGGTAAACCACTTTAGGTTCAAAATTATACAGAATAATGTACTTCACTAGTATTTCAATGTGGCATTGTGTCACTGGAACAGGAGTTGATCAAAAACACTGAGTTGTTCTAAGCCAAAAGATTTCAACACCACTGGCTTCGGAATAAAGGATGGTATCTATTCAAATGGCCTACCTAAAAATATGGTATTCAGATCTGGAGTATTTTTCATAAGCCGAACCACCTTAGGTTCAATATTATACAGAATAAGATACTTTATTAGTATTAAAATGTGGCATTGTGACGTCACAAAAAAAAAACGTTAACAAGACCGAATTTTTCTCGAACTACGACGATACTAACGTCCCAAGTTTCACAGTGTATGGGAAAGGACTCCATCTTAAACAGGATTTTTGCAATCTTGGCAGCAAAATAACTGCAGCAGGCGGTTCATCCGCTGACATCGCCAACCGTATAAACAAAGCCCGCGGTGCCTTCGCACTACTAAAACACATCTGGTCATCTAACGCGATATCGGTCAAGACGAAACTTCGGATTTTTAACTCCAACGTAAAATCCGTCCTGTTATATGCTTGCGAGTCCTGGTCGCTTACATCGGTTCTGATCCGGAAACTGCAAGCCTTTGTCAACTTATGCTTGCGTAAAATCTTAAGGATTTGGTGGCCACGCACCATTTCTAATGCGGAATTACTGAAAGCCACAAATGAGCTTCCTATTGAACTAATAATCAAACGCCGCCGTTTCGGGTGGATTGGGCACACCCTTCGCAAAGACACCTGCGAAATCTGTAGAGCTGCGCTTTCATGGAATCCGCAAGGCGCAAGAAGCCGTGGAAGACCAACAACCTCTTGGCGTCGCATGGTGGATGCTGACCTTCGGGACTCCCATACAGACTGGAATAGTCTCAAGCAACTTGCAAAAAATCGGTCGGACTTCAATTCTTTTGTTTTGGCCCTACGCTCCACCCGGAGTTAGAGGAACTTATATATTATATTGTGACGTCACTGGAATACCAAATCTCCTGCTTCGGCAGATAGAAACAAAAGCTGCTAGCCCATAGCAAACTTACGCCAAAATAATTGTGAAAACAGTCCTAATAAGAAGATTGGAGAATTTTGAAAATTCATCAATCTTATGTCAATCTCTTCTGCTAGCCTGATTGAATAAAAATACTCTCCGTAGATATATTTTTAATTATTTAAAAGATGGCAGGAATCCTTAAATTGGCTTTGGTAAGTTTGTCCAAAGACTTGAAGTAAGCTGAAAGCCGCCCCTCAACTTCGCAAATATTAAAAAGCAGTACAAAAAAAATTCCCAAAAAATCTAAAGTCCTCCCAAACGTATAACTTTTCCATCTACCCTCGCGCAAGCAAATTTGAACATATTCATGCGTGCATTATTTTTATTTTTTTTTATTATTTCTTGCAATTGCATTGAAATAAGCATTATGTTAATTTCAAAAGATATTTTATGCCTATTAATTTTCGACCAACAATATGTGGCCAACAAAATACAACAACAAATATAGATTTTCCTATTTGTTGTAGTATTAACTTTTGCGGCATATTTTAATTTATGCTAATTAATTTTCAATAAAAAGCTAAAATATGGTTCTGCAACTAATTCGCTGATTTAGGCCCACATTTAAATTCAATTAGTGGAAATAAACGATATCATGGTCCATATTTCGGACTACTATCTAGGGAGGCGTGACAGCAGGCGTATCGGCAACCAATTTGCTTAAATATTAGCAGAAATAATCTATTATGTAGAATCCGAATAATTCATAGTTCAACACTGCACAAAATTCCAATTAAACGTTAAAATATACAGACAGTCGTTTTATTAGTTTGGCAAAATTAATTAAAATGACCTTATCAATAATTTGCATGGACATATTAATTTAAAATTTTATTTTGTTTTCGGAAATTTTGTTGTATGCTAACAATTAAATTTTTGACAAGTTTTTCAAATGACAGCAGCGAAGTTTCTTTTAGGGCAATAATTATTTTTGCTTTTAATTAAAATGGCACAGATGTCGAGATATTTTAATTAACAGCAGAGATGAGAGTGAAATAAATTTAAAAAAAAATCGAATTTTTTTGAATTGACTAAAAGGATATGGCATATTTTTTAAAATGGCGAATATGAAGTATTGCTTCAAGGAACTTCTGTATCTTTTAGAGTATAAGAGCCAGAGTTACCAAATTTGGTATACATGCAACTAAATCTTTTTTTATTCAGGAGAATCAAAAAAATAGATCATTCTCTGGCTCTACCTCTGGGCCTATAGCTACCAAATATAGGTTACAGCTAGCAGTTCCAATAAGTAAATCCTTTGTAGGATTTTAAATAAAGCATATACAAATTTTTACTGCCATTAAAAAAAAGAATTATTACTTTAACGAGAGCCTTGAATATATTAAGCTTTTTAACAATTATTATTTTTTCCAGGTATGTATAAAGTAAAAGTAAATCTTGTTTCTTTTTAGATTAAAATGGTATTTTTACAATAGAGTGAAATTTAACACATGTAAACAATTTTCATTGAGGAACAAATTGCTTTATTAAATGAACATTAATAATCAATTAACATACTACATATGTATTTATTTTGCACATTGCTGTCGATGCGAAAATTTTATAATTATAAAACATCAACATTTTGCTCGAATTTTTCATTATATCTGCTTACATTTTCCACGAAAATGTTGCATTTGAATATTTATTGGTAAATTTCCTGAAATAATTTGAAATATACAGAAGCGCTATAACTTTAACAGCGTTTAAAATTTCCTTAACTTATCTGCAACGAAACTTAAAGCAATAAATTAAATCCGCACAAACTATGCTATGCTAAGCAATTGAGATAAGTCAAATTTAATACTATGCTCATAATTAACCATATGCACAAAGGATATGATATTTACTCGGATGCAATAAACATTATGTAAACAATTTAAGGCAAGTATCTCAAAGATATTAACAACAGTCTCAATGCAGCTAAGGCAAAATGCCATAAGCTGTATATTAATGCATCAATGTAACAATAAATAGTTACATATTCAGTATACAACTCTACACTGAGAGAAAAGTGATGTTAGGAAATTAAATTTGAGAGTAATCAAAAATGAGCGAAAATTTTGAAGGAAGAGAATTCATTGGTTGCTTGATGTGGTCACATTAGTGCTAAAAATTGTATCGATTATAAAAATATCGAAATCGATAGAATTAGTTTATTCGTTTTTGGGCTTATTTCGCACAAATTCATCCGAGGCAACGGAAAGCCAGGCGCAGAGTTGGAAGATTACCTACTCCACGGAAGCTGAATTTAAATCTCTGGTGTTAAGATGGAATTAACTACAAGATGGCAATTGAAGACGACCTATGCTCCAGCAGGAGATAAAATATACAATTGGAGCTCGTCAAACTACAAAATACCTTTCGTGATAGTCGTTACAATGAAAGAATTCTGTCACAAAAAAGGTCTAGTCTCCTCACCACAATTCCCATAAGTTAGCCAAGAAAATAGGGTCCTACAGGCAGCTTTTCTTTAGGTCGACCGGTTTTGCTCTTTGTGCTCATATATTGCGAAAATTTTCCAGGAAATCGGCATTTGGCTCTAAGCCAGTGGTAAGCAGTGGGAGTAAGCAGCGCAGTATTAAAGAGCGCAGTATCGAAGATCATGCTCAATGGAGAGATATCTTGAGCCAAATCCACGTATGTTCTGTAAAATGAGAGACGGCTCTCCCAAAAGTCCTAAGGCCTGCATGTATTGCAGTATTTTATTCGGACTTATAGTAACAACGGTCTCTGGTGGGAGAACGTACGTGCCAAGGAGCTTGTTTCTTTTACCGGCGATTGCCATACATTCACGTAATATATGCGAAGAAGTTTCTTTCTCTTTGCTACAGAAGCGGCATAGCCCACTATCCACTATGCCAATTTTGGTTAGGTAGCTGCGGAGCCTACAATTTCCCGTCAGAAGGCCCGTCATGATTCTCACGGTGTTCTTCCCGTGCGTTATCATGACTTTGAACCTCTTACGGATGTAGTTGAAGATTAGGGTTTTTGACTGTTATGGCCTGGTATCTGCGCCCAGTGAAGCAGTCGTTTTTTATTCTCCTCTATTCATAGTTGGTCCCTTACCACGTGGTTACCAATCCCACAGTGTGGTTCAGGACCGATTAGCGATGTCATCCTTACTCTTTGAAAATTTTCAATATTGTGCGTGATTATCCAGACTTTGTCTCTGAAAACGACTGGAAGTTTGAGTATAATTCTCATACCAAACGTCACAGCGCAGAATTGCACCCTTCAATATCTTTACGACAGAAAAAGGCGAAGCAGCAACAAATGAGACTTTGGGGGACAGCTGCAAACTCTTAATGGAGTTTTTTGCCGGAGGTTCTTCAACTGCATCATCTGGCCAAGCATCCCAAAAATCAGGTGGTACTATCACGGTTACGCTCCGGGCCTCACAGACTGACGCGTGGCAGGATACCTGTCCCGATAACATCTTAACGCTACCTCACCTTCCAGCCTACATCATCCCACGTCATACTTTAAATTGTTCCCACGCATAAAAACCGACGCAATGGGGCATATTGACGTCACAGTGAAAGCGCTACAAAAGGTCGCGACCAGAGAGCTTAAAAGCACTTCGGCCGCCGCCTTCCAAGAAGCATACAAAAGCTGAAAGTCCTAATAGAGACGTGAAGGGGCAAGCTGGATATCCCACTAGAGACGTGAAGGTGCGGACTGTTCCTGATTTAAGGAATAAGCGAAGGCATTTATCATTTATGTGAATAAATGTCCTTATTCAGTCTTTAAGAGTAAGTGTAGGTATTTAATATTCATGTAAAAAAATTGTTTTAATTGACTCAGTTCGACTAATTTCTGCAAGGAATACGTGGTTCCTTGCTAAGAGCAACATTTCAAAATGGAGGGGTAGGGGCTACACACTTTTTGTGAAAACATTTTTAACATTGAGACGCTGACGCCGAAGAAGTTACCTCGAAAAGGTGAAGGGGACAAAAGTAATTTAATTATAATCGCCCATTGCGATATCGCAGATCTCTCTATCGCCCTTCTACTGAGATAGTCCCGCAAGAAGGATTCCCATCCCGTTGTCTCGGTGTGGCGAGCAATCCTACTTGGACATTTAGATGCTAGCTCATCTAGGTTATGAAGGAAGTAATTTCCCAGATGTTTATTCCTATGCCTACTAAGAGCCTCTCACAGGAACAGAAGATGTGTTCTTTTGATTCAACTTCTTCTTTGTCTTTGCAGCTTCTGCAAACGTCTTGGCTGGGAAAATTTATTCTTGTCGCATGTATCGGAATACAAGCCAGTGTCCTGTGATCGCAAGCTAGACATTTAGAGTCCATGTGTGCCCCCAGATACCATTTTTTTTGCTTTCCAATGGTTTGATTAACACCAAACTTCATTATAATCGAACAATGAACATCTGAGATAATCGCTAAAGTATTTATATAGGAGACGAAAGTCCGAATCGCCTTATTGGCAAGAATCCTAATCTTTTGATTGACACCAGGCTTCATGATAATCGAGTCATAAAAAGACAAAAGTCCGAATCGCCTAAGTGGCAAAAATCCTACATATGGGGGTGTTGACATGAAAATTTTAATCAAGGGATCAGGGGACCAAGGTTTCATTCGTAGTCGTGGCAATTGTTTTAAGATTTTTGCAAATCTTTAAATTTAAAATGGTTCAAATGGGACATGAATTGTATCAAATTAATTTGGTTTTTGAAATAATATAAATAAATTCTGAGAATCCTTAATTAGAATCCTTAGATTTGATGGAAACCTACGAAAACTTTCAACTTACATAATTTAGTTTGCAATTTGAATCTTCCGAAGAAGAAGTCTCCATTTGGACTAATCAATTCAGTTTCTACAGAATTACGCACAACTTACACAACTTTTTCTCTCTGTGCATTATCCCAGCCTGCCTGTGTGCATGGCTGTATGCATGTCTGTGTGCATGTCTGTGTGCATGTGCGTTTTAGCTGAGCAAATAAACTTTTGCTAAACAAGTTACATAAGCCTATTATGCAATACATTTAATATTAATCATAAATATTAGCATAGTTAGTTATGTAGATAATCATAAAGTTTATTTGTAATTTTCAGTTTTATTTTGTTTTTGTTTTGCTTAATTCTTTTGTTAGTTATTATCAATTAATGCTGCTTAAAGTCAATATTTGAAATATTGTAGCAAAAATTTAATTACACTTACACGAGCATCATCATCATCAACGTCATAATCATCATCATTATGAACTCCTCCTCATTATTAGCATTACCATTACTACTCATGTAAAAGACGCTCTCGCGTATATTTTACTAACCATCCTTCTCCTACACCTCCTACGCCGCTCACCTTCTCTCACTGTATTAACGGAGAGTGCTGTGAGTTCTCGCTAAAGTCCACAGTGTAATACATATCATTCTCCAGATTCATGGCCAGATGTCTCTGGAATGGGCGCTCATGAAGCTGTCCTCCCAGCGTGGTCTGGGTCTGTGTATTGCTGCCATTGGGTTGGCAGGGCAAATGACGCGTTGACTGCGCTGCAGCAGAGTTGGCGCTGCGTTGCGTGCCGCTGGCAGCGCTTGGGGTGGCGCCTCCGCTGCCACCGCCGCCGAGACCTTTGCCACTTAACCAATGTTTATTCAGTTTGCCTTGCATTTTGGGTCGTCGACTGAATCCCAGTATGGGTATAAATGAAGTGGAGCGTGTGGAGAATTTGCGATACGTTTGATTGACCTTGCAGTGGCAAATGGTGACCTGAAAATAGTTAGATAGAAACCGAGTGAGCTGGTGTTTACAAGTGAGCTTAAAGTGTCCAAGTGGTTGATATGGATATTGGATTATTGGACTGTGTGTGTGTGTGTGTGTACTCGAAGTGGTGATTATGCAATCGATACGTTCATTCTGTTAAGTATTTATGCCCTTGGGTGAAACATATCGTACACGATAATTTTGATTTTCTTTGAAATCCGATAAACGCATCACAGAATTTTAAAATAGAGCTAGCAAAGAACATTGCCGTTATCATTTATTTTTCTGACCGCTAGATGGCGCAAGCAAGTTTTTGTCGCTATGTGGAGGTTATGGGTCTTTAAAGATTGGACGTTAACAATTTTCGGAGTTCAAATGATCACGAATTTGGTTTATTTTCAGGCTTAGTCGTCTCATTAAGACTTTATGGCTATTTAAAGTTGAGATAAAAGATTTGGCGCTAACGTGATTTCGATTATTTTTGCTTTGGTTCGTCTCATTTAGAGGTTAAGGCCATTGAAAGTTGAGACGATAAAATTTTTGGAGTTGAAGTGATCTCGAATTTGCTTCATTATCATGCTATGTTGTCTAATTTGGAAGTTATGGCCCTTTTTCGCAGTTGGTGTGATCACGAATTTGTCTTATTTTCGTTCTAAGTCGTGTCACTAGACGTTATGACCATTGAAAGTTGAGACGGTAAAATTTTTCGGAATTGATCACGAGTTTTGCTTATTTTTGCGCTAAGTCATCTAATTTGGAGGTTATGGCCCTTTAAAGATGGGACGATAAAGCTTTTCAGAGTTGACGTGTTCTCGAAATTGTCTTGTTCTTGCGCTAAGTCGTTTCACTCCTCTAATTTTGTTGCTAGCTGACGTAGCTATAAAATATTGCCTTTCCAGTTTCAAATATTCAAACCAAATTTACTAAAAATATTTAAACATAGCCACCGCTCTGACTAAAGTCAATCTGATAAAGTAACTACAGCTTTTCACTTCAGTATATTATAAAACATTATATTAGAAAAAACAAAAGCTAGTAAAATAAGCACAAATAAAAAAATTTAAATTTATTTTAAAATGTCTTCTGTACCTTGTAAAAATTTTTTATCGGGAATACGCAATATTTTTACCTCGCCCTTGGCTGTAATTGTATACTCATGTGTATTGAGCTATGTATTGTATAAGAAGTCTCGCAAGGCATTTCCCATTCCCGATGGTGATGAAGAGGATATAATATCACTGACCCCATCCGAGATGAGTGAGAGCATCGATGAAGTGGACTCAACTAATACTACTCAATATATGGAGTCACGTGAATTTTTAGACAGCGATGGCTTTTCCCTAGATTTTGAAGATGTACGAAGTCAGAATACAGTCGTCATGGAGAATTTTTTTTAAAGCATTCTCCATTACACCATTATGCAGCTTTATGACGTCATTTGGCTTGGGTCACTTAGCAGCGTTTGTTTAATTCTTCATTAATGTTTATTTTTTTCAAAATTGCCATTCTGGACAAATAAATCCATTTTAAATTTTTAGGCAGCCGAAAGAAGTTTTATTTTCTTGAGAATTTTTGACAGTCTCGTTTTTAAGAACAAGATAATTAAGATCGTTCGGAAGAATGAGACCATTCGCATCGCTCTGTCAAATTGCAGCTCAAATTATTAAACTGCTTGGCTTAAAACCACAAAAATGTACTGCGAGGTAACGGCGGAAGATATTAACTTGATTCAACAAACCTCATCTTCTCAGGAAATATGCGCATCAGGTGGTAAAGTTACCTCTTATAATTTCCAAGATTTAGGTGTTCATTCAGACGGACGGAGGGTCCGACGGACATGGCTCAATCGCTACCCGACATTTTTTTTCCCGAAAATGATTCCTCACAAAGCAGGTCTTTTGTACGTTACCCCTAAATTAAAGCAAAAGACTATACGCTTTCCGCATGAATAGCACTAGGTCTGTTGTTGGTATTGACCTAAGATGGAACAGACCAATCCGTTCCTTCTCCATGTGACAGACTGTGTCCTATACCAGCACTGGGCTGGCACAGAGAATAGTGGATTCTAGACAGAGCCTGCAACCTGAAGAGTCCGACAGGCCATTTTCTGTACATGATATCTAACAGTGTGGAGGCCAGATAGGTAAGCTATCAGGAGCTTTAGGTCCGGTCTGCCAAGACCTTTTGTCTTGATCGCATCCAGAGGTTTGACAAGCACTTTTGCTGGACGAAGCCCCGGAAGGGAGAACCAGTATCTCCTATGTTCTCCTGCAGCCCATTTGATTATTGTGGTTTTGATTGTGGACCAACCAATACCGATGAATGGCGCAGGAGATGTACTCAAGGTCGAGGCATCCTGTTGTGCTAGATTATCAGCAATGGTGTTACTATCCACTCGTGAGTGTCCAGGTACCCAACATATCACGCCTTTGTTCCGGGCGGACTGGGTTTGGAGGAGTTATGGCATTCTTTAACCTTCCTGGAGGAGATGCTCCAGGATAATAATGCCCTAATAGCAGCTTGGCTATCTGAATAAATGCAGATGTTTGCTCCCCTGGTTCCCTTGAGACGGATATTAAGGGCGCAGATCTCAATGGCATGAATCTCCGCTTGAAAGACGCTGGGTCAGTTTCCCATTGCGGTAGAGATTCTGGAGTTGGGTCCAACGATTCTCACACCTACACCCTGCTCAGTTTTGGACCCATCCGTGAACCATTGATGCCACCGGAGTTTTCAACAGGGGCTGCCATCAGCCCAAGTCTCCCGACTTGGGAGAAGAGATCTAAATTTCTTGATATGAAATAGTTCCATGACCATTAAATCTGATCTAGAGCAGATCGATACGTCACGAAGGGAATTTATAAGTGCGGCATGACCAGTGTCACTAAGAGGCCAGATGTGATCTGGATACGTAGTAGACTCTGCATGGCCAGCCATTATGATAACCATTTTGGTATAAAGAACTTGTGGTCTGCCACGCCTCCTTCTGTTCGGGACATGAGTAATAGAAAATCGAAACTATTGTACAACGCATTTCTGCTTTCGTAGTTTTTATTGGAAGATAAAAGAGAACTAATTAACCCTTTATTTACTCTTTTTTTTATAGTCACAAAAAAATTTGAACTAAATTACTGCATTTCGATCATTTTAATTGGCATTTTTAAAATAATAATAAAATCTGTATAAAATAAAGTCCATACACATAAATGATATTGATTTTAAAAGTATTCCATTTCACCTACTTTAACCTTATTATAAAACAAAAAAACACTCCACAACTAACAAATACCCAAAAATTTGAGCAAATTGTTATCATTACCAACAAAAACTAGTTTAAATAAATGTTTTGCATTATTAAAACCATATACATATATATATATCCTGTATACAACATATCCATGGCTTCTACCACAATTGAATATGCTTTAATATTATTGCTGCTCCATTGAACCTTATATAAATCGTTTGTTGGTTTCCATGTACTAACTAACTAAATGAATATGCAATGGGATTCCGCGTGCTTTGCATAACCGCAAAACCTGCAATTTCCCAGTTGGTCAGTAGCCACTTACAAACCGGGCTAAAATGTAAATTCTCTCTGTGTATAATTCTGTGTGTGTCGGTGTCAGTGTGTGTATTGGTGTGTTAAGGGAAAACTTACCACAACGGCAACGATGAAAATGGCGGCCGCAAGCACGCCAGCCGCAAAATATGCATTATGCAATTCAATGGGACTTTTTAGTACTACCGATGAACCGAAAGTTTTGTCATTAAAATTTCTAGCGTTAGCATCGTCGACAATAAATTCACTCGAGCTTACAACCGTCTCTACCACAAACTCATCTGAAAAACATTACAAAAAAAAGCAAGAAAATTTTAAGTATATTGTTGATGGTAGGGCAATAAGTTATATGGGAATAGTTATTTTTCTATACTCTTAAGTTGCTAAAACTTGGGTAAAATATAAAGCGCTATTGATGCTTAAAATATGCAAAAATATGGGACCGAGTTTGTAAAGGAGTGGATGTTACTTAAAAAGGGCGTAATTCCACTCAAAATAGCTTTAATAAAGAATGGGCAGCAGAGATTAGATTTAAGAGCTTCTGAAACTTAGAGAAACTTTCTCTGGTCATAAAACAAATCACATCTAGAAATTAAATTTTAGGGGAATCACATTTTATATTCTAATTTCTAAAATTGTACAAGAAATTCAGTTATTTGGGCGAGGTGATGGTTCTGCAACATGAGAAACTTAGGCCATAAGGGTTGTCCTACAGTTTTTGATCCTCCTTCACAATCCCTCCCTTTCGACTATTTCTTTCTACCCTTCTTTTAATTATGCAACACAATGAACCTCATGGTCTTTGGGTGATCTCAGTCATTAACTGAGCTGTCTATACAACCTATCCTAACCTAGGCGAGGTGCATGTGGCATCAAACCGATGGGATTTATCATCTGATTATTACATCTTAATTTTATTTTCTAAGTTTTGTGCACCTGGAAATACAATTTTAAGAGGACCTATTTTTATACTTAATATTTTTTTTTTCTAGGATGGTAATAACTGTTAGGACTACCCTCCTGAATGTACCCCGATGTTTATCTTTGAAAAGAGTGCTACAGACGTTAGAAGGTAGATCTGAGCATGTTAATACCATAAAAACTACTGGTTTGGTTTGGTTAGGTTAGGCTGTTCATTGAAAAATCGAAGATCAACGGGTTGATTGCTTTTTATATTAAAAAATACAAAGGGTATACTAGATTTAAGCAATGTATGTAACGGACTGAAGGAGGCGCGGCTGACCCCAAGTCCTTTATACCAAAATGTTTATCATAACCTCGGGTAGCGATTGAGCCATGTCCGTCCGCCCGTCCGAATGAACACCTAGATCTCGGAGACTAGAAGAGCTGGAAACACCAAACTTTACCAGCGGTGCGCATATTTTCCAGAAGATTAAGTTTGTTGAATCATGTCAATATCTTTCCCCGATCTCACGCAGTAGATTTTCGCGGTTTTGGGCAACACCGTTTAATATTTTCATCTGAAATTTTACACAGCGTGTGTCAAAAGTGAAAAAAATCGGACAAATACAGCAAAAGCTACAGTCAAAAGATACAATCTGCTTCAATATTTGACTCTACTTAATTATAGTTACAAGTGATCTCGAATAACAATTTTTGGTAAGCTGATTCAAGTGGCTCTAATGAACAAATCCACATCCAAATTTAATCGATGAGGACCCCCCACCCCCCGTAATCGATTTACGGTGTTTTCTCCCACACTCCTCAAAAAATGACAAAAGGATGGGAGGGGGTTGAGTGGCCGTGAGAGGTTCCAAGGTCAAGTGCGAAACACTAACTGAGCAATTTCTCTTGAATCTGAAGACTCTTCTCCATTCTCTCTTTTAAAGAAAAATAGTGAAATCTTTTATGTTTTAAAAGGGTTCAACGATATTAAAAACCCGTGAAATAAATCATCCTTAGCCGGAAAAGCAGTATATAGGAAAAACAATTTTTTTTATGTGATCAGTATTTAGAAGCAGAGCGTCTTAAACGTACCTAACTTTAAACGTTTTTTTTTCATAACTATATTTTTCATCAGAGTTTCAAGCAGAGACTAATTTTTTGTTCCAATTCTCTTAATTTAAAGCACGTTTTAAAAAATATAGTAAGATATGAGACTTTGGAAAACTAAAATTCAAGCACAGTGTTCTACGTGCGGACAAGGACCGCCATTTTGAATTTCGTCGAGATAAAAATGCCCAATTATCTATATATAAAAGAAAGTAATGTTAGTTCCACTATTTATAGCTCAAGAACGGATGAACGAATTTGGCTGAAAATTGGTGGAGAGGTAGCTTAGAACCAGGAGACGGACATAGGATACTTGGTATCCCGTTCGACCGCGATTCCGAGAAGTCACTATAAAACTATAAAAACATGCCTTGGTTAAATAGAGAATTTGATAATATACATTTTATAAAAAATATTATATATAATCTGTAATTTGTATTTTCTTTGAATCATCATTAACAATGCCGCGACCAAGACGATCGAATCTTTCCCGACAAAGCCGTAATGCAAGAAGGATACGAAATATTGCGAGTGAAATGACTGAAGAAGCACAAGCAATTTCTTGTGAAGAAGTCTGGCGATTTCCGACAAACACTGCTAGTAATTCCGAGAACAACGGCTGCCGACGAAAATGAGAGTTGCATTGCTTAATAATACATCTGCTGAAGATTTCTCTGAGCAATTACTGACTATCGGTAATGATCGAGTACCGGCCGACGAACCGTGCGGATTGATTTCGTTTCCTCAGAATTTCTGTAAATTTGTCTCATCGAAAGACGAACTTATCAATGAGTATTGAATTATTTTGTAGTTCTCTTTAAATTTGGTTTTAAATTTATACTGAATAATATTGCGGAAGCAACTTGGGTTCAAACCCAAGGTAGGGCAGGACAACGTCTGCCGGGCTTTCTACAGGGTGCGCCATTTGAATGTGGTCGATGGAAATATTGAATAACTTTGACAGATTTCAACCGATTGACGTCGGCGAACACATTTTGGAAAGGTTATTGCATTACAATTTTAACCATGAATCGATTCACGCCCAAAGAACGCGCGGAAATAGTGACAATGTTCATTAAATGTAATTGCCCGATTTTTGGGAGCGAATTTTAATGACTGATGAGGCCTATTTCACGCTATCTGGCACTGTGAATAAACAAAACTGTCGTATTTGGGGGAAAGAAAATCCTCATACTATCAAATAATTTCCAAACTTCGCCTTCTTTTCGACCGCATATGAAAGAACCTCCCCTTAAGCAAAGTTGTTCCTATGAAGGTACTGCCTATATACTTTCCCTAACTCTCTCACAAAAGAAGTAATGTCAAACAGGAAAGACCTGAGATAATATTGTTATTAAATTTTGAGTGAATTAAAGAATTAAAAAAAATCAGAAAAAAAATTTAACAGACTTATTTCCAAGAATGAATTATTTGATTATTTGAAAAAAATTCAAAAAAGTCGCGGGAAAGTAAAAAGGAGAAAAATGTTTTGAGGTTCGAGGTCAAAATTGATTTAAGATAATCCAATGGAAAATTAGAACAATTTACTTTGGTTATCATTCACTCACACCTTTCAGAATGCAGCTAAACTAAGCGCTTTCCTTAATACTCTATTTTAGAAAAGAAAGCAGCTAAAAACTTTTATTGAGTGGAGGTTCCTAGCCAGACAGACTCTGTCGAATTTTATTTACTTCTACTACAACTTGCAAATTAAAGAGTATTTTAAACTATCTCATTTAAAATTTACAACTACTTCCGGCATTAGTTTTGTCTGTCTAGCTGTAGATAAAAATTAAGTTATGCACTGGGGGACTAAAAGTTTAATGAGCAGTGGGCGTGACGCAATCCGAACTTTACTCACCTTCACACATTGTGCCCGTATAGCCGGGTCGGCAGGCGCAGTAAAAGGAATCACCGCTGGACCAACAAGTTCCGCCATGTGTACAAGGATTAACATTGCATTGCTGAAAGTACTAAAAAGCAAGAAAAAAATAAAATTATATAAGTATATATAAAATATAATGGCTGACTGTTGTTTTAGTTAACTTATACAAAATGGAGACGCCACCAACGAGCAATTACTTATGTATATGTATGGGTTGCACACACACACACACACACACACTATGTGACTCTGCCAGTGGCATTTTAAATATTAGCGAGCATATAATGCCACACCATATAGTAAAATGTAATTAATTTGCTGGCGGTTGGTAGCAAAAGGGTTGGATGGGGGGTAGTGGGGCAAGTTGGCCACAGCCAGTGCATTTTATTTTTCCAGCCATGGTCTACGTGCTGCAGGCTTTTGGCTTTGGCAATTTCAAAGTTCAAAAGACTGACTATAACAGCCGCCATTGCGGCAGCCATTGCTGCCACTTGGTTGCTTGTTCTTGAATGCTGGTTAGGTTAGTTTCCCCACCCCTCCATGTAGCCCTTTTGCCGTGCCAAGAGTCCATCAGTGTGCAAGACTTTAATTATGAGAGGGTGCTTTGGGTTCGCCTTAATTTATGTAAATTTTGTTAAGTTTTATTTTGAGCACAAATTAACAAGCCATTGAGCCTTTATTAGATTTTGCAGTCGAGTTGACTTCTTGACTGAAAGTTGAGCAACTGAAAGTGTTTTCCCTACTAGGCTAAAATGTTAGGATCTTGTGGCGTTTATGGTTATTCCTGGAACTTTGTGTTAGCCACTTGAATTTAGTGGCAAAACTTGGCTTAACAACACTTGATTGACTTAAATGAAGCGTATGCAACATAATTTAAGGTGCATGCTGTTGGCTTTATATTTTATATTTTTAGGGGTTTATTAGTTTAGTCAAACTTTAAATGCACTTTAGAGATGTTGGGTAAAATATTTCATAAGCTGTTGTAAGCCTAAAGGGCTGTGTGAGTTAGAAAAATTTGTAAACTATATAAAATTGCATAAAATAAAAATGGCTTACTTTGCATTTTACTAGATATTGTAAACTATTCTTAAGCTTTTTTAACAGAATTTTGTAACTAAAAAAAGAGAGATGGTTCAGCTACATTGTTAGTTTTAATCAAACGAGTCTAATAAAACAATAAGAAAAACTTTCTTTTAGCCCAATTTTAATATAAATCCAATATCTTTTTGCATTATAAGTCTCGCATTCTAGAACTAAAATCTTAAGCGCTACTGGTTTATTGAAACCATATAAATGCAGATTTTAGATACAATTTAAGTTGAAAATTGTTTAGGATTTCTGGCAATCAATAAAGTACTGCTTGTAAAAAATTCTTATACATTCTAACATTCCTATAAGGAACTCTTTTTACAAAAAATGTTTCATATTATTTAATATTATGCATTTTTGTAAAGAACTCCGCTTATTAGTTTTCTTATAATGAATTTCTATATGGGTTATATGACAGTAAGATTTATATTTAATATTTTAAGATTTAAGCAATAGAGTTACGGATTGATATTTCATTAAAGTTCGATTTTTATACCCTGTACCGTATGGTACAAAGGGTATTTAAGTTTGTGCAAGCCGAAAATGTATGTAACATATAGAAGGAGATGTCGGAGACACCCCAAAGTTACCTAGAATTTGATCAGGGTGAATAGAGAAGTCGATATACCCATGTCCGTCTGTCCGTCTGTCCGTCCGTCCGTCCGTCCGTGTGAACGCCTAGATCTCAGAGATGGTAAGAGCTAGAGTTACCAAACTTTCACATTAGATCCCATATTATTCCATAGGAGACAAGTTTATTTTATTTTTTTGATATCGGGGTTAAATTATATAGCTCCCATAAGGGTGTTTGAGACGACCTCGACAAAAAAAAGTTTTAGATGAATAATTCGTTTGAAGATATCGTAACCAAATTTGGTATTCGAAAGTTTTTTATAGTTCCCCATCACTGTGCCAAATTTCATCAAAATCGGTTGACTATATCATATAGCTCCCATAGGACCGATCGGCGAAATAACTCTTTTAAAGAAAAGTTCGCTATATTTCGTTTTTTAATAAAGATATCGTAACCAGATTTGGCGTTTGGAAATTTTTTAGAGCACTTAAGCAATGTGCCAAATTTGAACAAAATTGGTTGACTATATCATATAGCTCCCATAGGTCCGATCTTCCAAAAAATCGATTTTTTAACAAAATTTGTTGTGTTTCGTTTGTTTGTTAAGATATTGAGACCAAATTTGACATTCTTAAGTTTTTTATAGTTCCTAAGCACTGTACTAAATTTAATTCACATCGGTTGACTAGATCATATAGCTCCCATAGGACCAATCGGTCCAAAAACACGTTTTTTATACAAAATTCGATGTGTTTTGTTTGTTTGTAAAGATATTTGAAATAAATTTGGCATTCATATCTTTTTTAAGGTATTTAAGCACTGTGTCAAATTTTATTGAAATCGGTTGACTATATCATAAAGCTCCCATAGGAACGATCGGTCAAAAAAAATTTTTGCTTAAAAATTCTTCTGTTTTTGGATTTTTGTGAAGAAATCGGACTTTATTACAAGCTAGTGGTACAGGGTATCCTAAAGTCGTCCGCGCCCGACTTTACGTCCGGCATTTTTTTATATATTGTTGCGCCAAATCGTGTTACTTAATATTTCCACAACATAGATAATGGACCTAAAGACAAATTTTCAAAAAAAAAAAAAAAAATTTGGGTTGATGAAAATTCAATTATTTTTTTGAAAACTTGAAGCTTAAAAATAAGAAAAAAAAATTTTAACAAGCCGTGTTGACATATAGGATAAAAAAAAATAAAAATAAAATTTTTTTTAATTCCGTAAGCTGGCAAATTTAAAGCCCAAACGATTGTTTGCACAAAGCTCTTTTTAATTGCAAAAAATGTTAGATTTCATAAATATTTAAATACTAAATTGTCGTCGATTTATTTCATATTTCCACGACATAAAAGAAAGAATTAAAGACAGATTTTCTTAAAATGGTTGAACAAAATTCAATTATTTTTTAGATGTAAAAATGAGACAAATTTTTTTTAATAAGTTGACAGTTGACAAGTGAAATTAAGAAAAGGGCTTAGAAGTTAAATTTTGAAATTTAGTCACAATAAAATTTAAAAAGAAATTCATAATTTCTTTAGTTAAGCCGGTAAGCTTCTAAATTTAAAACCAAAAATAAATTTTGTATAAACAATTTCTGTGATTTTCGTAATCTTTCAAATACTAAAATGCATTACTTATTTGTGCTTTTATTTTATATTTTTAAAGTGCATTTATATAACATTTTTAGTAAAAGTGGCAACCAGTACTTTCTTGTTTCTGTTGTTACCTGGCTTACTAACCAATTTGGTCTCAAAAATTGCTTTACTGTAAATCTATACACCTGGTCTACAAATCTAATTACTCTTCGAAACTCAATAACCCCAAAAAATAATTTCATTTTCAATTAGAGAACATTGTACCAAACTTTCTTTGTACCACAAAACTTATACCCTTTTGTTGCTCCCCTCTAGTCCACAAACAATACAAATTTTTCAATGTTTATCAAATTGATTGCATCTCGTTACAATCTAAAAGTCGTAAATCAGCTTACAAAATAACCACAAGAGCTTACCAAACCAAAAAAGTAAGGGAATACCCCAGCATGTTATACTATACATATCAAATTTTATAGTTTTAGCCAATTTAAAATTTTTGAAAATTGGCTTAAATTGCAAGACATTGTTTGGCACAGGAACTGCATAAATTGGCCAGCTCATAGCAACGATTTGTAGTTGAAGTTGTTATTGTGCGCCGCCGCCATTGTTATGCATTTGAATGGCGGCATTGTGAGAATTGTAAAATGGCCGAATTGGTGGAGCTGGTGGAATGGCAAAATGGCCGCTCCATCGAAACAGTCGAGTTTTGGTACATAAATCATGACTTACCGTTCGCGGCATTTGATTGCAATCCGGTCCGTTGCGGCCTCCAGGGCATTCGCAGCTGAAATCATTTCCATGATCGATACAGTGATGTCCTTCGGGGCACGGTTTGTTTGCGCAGAAATCAACCTAAACCAAGGCGAAAGCAAACCAAAATCGCACACATTTATATATAGTGAGTCTATACACATATACACAGTAGAAGGAAGCCTAGGCGCAAGTTCATTATGCATTCCAAAAAAAAAAAGAAAATAAACAAAAAAAAAAGAAAAACGAAAACGAAAAATGTGAGGAAAGCGTGGAAATGTATTTGCGCAGCATACGTAACCAATAGATACACAGACAGATACATTGACTATGCATGTGAGCGATAGATGCGTCAGAAGATTGGCGCCATGACGAAATTAAATCAATACCGATTTCATTTGCATTGCCCTGCCAACCGACCCCATGCGACCCTTTGCCCTGTCAATGGCAGCTGAGTGGCTTCTTCTTTGGATTCTCTTGCAGAGGATGTCTTAGCTTTTCCTGGAAGTTTGTTAGCTTTTAAGTATATGCTCTAAGAAAGTGACCTCTAATGACTCGGCATGAGTTTGCTTGGGTTTCTTTGTCGCCGTAAGTGGCGACTTATCGTCAAAACGGCTTCTCTTAACCAGTGTCGCAGGGGTTGCCGATTTGACGGAAGCTAGAACCTCAGCTCTAGAGAGTCCTTTGCGAAGAGCGGCTCTAAGGTGATTCTTCCGGGAGCTCAGCCTTTCGAAAGAAGAGCCTCCTCCAGGCTCCAGATTGTGGGTTTGGAGGGTGGCTCCAAAAGTGGTGCCAGACGACTTCTGCGAGACTACCCTCACATTGTCATCTCCGTCTGAGAAAAGGAGTTCTTCCTTGGAGCTAGAAGCCGACCCCTCGAGCTGCCGATGAAGAAGCAGTGGTCCTTTCGGTGGAATGTGAACCGGTTGTTTCTGAACAGATTCAGGTGGTTGAGCCCGAGTCCCTTCTGTACGCCCAACAGCACTACAAGGGGGGGTCGCTGGTTGCTGCACATCAGCCGCAATGGTACAAAGAGAGGTCGCCTTGCAGACTATCTCTTGGGGTGATGCTTTAAGAGTGTCATCAAACGCATCAGAATTATTCGAAATATCCATAAACTATATTGAATACGGGATGTCGCCCACGGAATGGCCCGAGATGCCGTGGGAGGTCAAGGATTAAAACAGGAGGTTGGCAGGTATCCAGAGTCCGCATACTAGAGACCGAGTTCCCTCGATCATGTATCTATCGGCGTATGATGTTCCATCTTAGATTGGGGTAGTAAAATTTCTTACAAAAAAAAAAAAGAAATCTTCAAGAGTATGCGCACGTCGGCTTTTTGAACTCCCGCCCAGCTTCTAGTTACTATCTTCCTTCTTTGTAGTCGTATTGTTCCTGGCACTTACCTTTATTTGGCAACGGTTGCCCGTGTATCCCTTCGAGCAGCGGCACTCATAGCTGCCAATGTGATCGATGCACTCGCCGGCATTTTGACATGGATTCGATTCGCATTCATTATACTCGAAGTTGCACAGTTCACCGGCGAATCCTGCCGAAGGACGACCAAGTAAATGTATAAAAAAAACAGAAAAGTCAGTGTCATTGTTGTTGTTGCCTTGGCAGAGTGTCGCAACATTGGTAAGTGCAAAAAGTAAATGAAATGAAATGGAAATTTCAACCTGAAAAGGTTTCCGCTGAGTAGCTGGGAAACCCAGACTCCAGACTCGGGGAGAACTACCCGGCAGCGTTACTTAAGAGCAGCGAACAGAACACTCAGTGTTGAATTTTTCGATTTTTCTTCCTTTTTTTTTGAGATTGTTTTTTTTATTTGTATTTGGTTTGCGATTTCTTTTTTTATTGAGTTTCTGATTGAGTGCGATTTATGCAAATTGTGTTTGTGTCAATGAAATAATTTATGAGCTTCAATGCAGATTTTTTTTCGTATCTGAATTTTGATTATACTTAAATTGGTTCTGTCGGTATGGACATATGAAATGAAAATGGAAAATTTGTTTAGAATTAATGTGTTTGGTTAACAAAGTTTTATGGCATATGACCAATCAGTCAACGTTGACGAAAACTGACAGAAGTTGTAAAAAAAAGATAGCTAAAAATAATGGATACTTTTTGTGCAAAGCTTTTAGATGATGAATTGTTAGAGTTTTGGGATTTCATAAATTTTAGAGCTTTTAAATGTCACTGAGCTTAATGATATGACGTCACAAGGTTCTACTTAAGGGCTCTAATCAGAGGTGGGACATTTTTTTTCCAATCAGGGGTTTGCTTAATCTTTACAGCAAAAAAGTTTTTGGCCGTATCAGAAGGGAGGCAGTAATTTTTAAGGCAAACATCATAGATGTATGTATTATTTTAATATTATAAACATTATTTAATATTTTATCAACATGGAAGGTAATTTAATATGCAATGCATAAAATAATTGAAATATTGTCTGCGACTTTTGCGGTTACTAATATAAAGAAACCTCTTCAGGATATTAAAATGAAAAAAAAAGACAAAGATAATGAGAACTAAGACAGAACAAAAATGGAACATTGAGTGCGGGTGGCACTAATCCTGAGCACTCTGGCCAAAGTATAATCCAAAGTTAGCATTAAGCTCCTATATTTCCACAATAGCAGGATTGGGATGGTTCCAAGAAGCCTATTGACAGCTGCGGAGTTAAGAAGGAGGTAGATCGCAGTCTACACCTTTTAACAGAATGCCATTAGACAAAACCACTCCGACCTGGTAGATCTCTCTTTGAAGATCTGGCCACTGGTGACAAGCGGCCAAATGGCCAAGAGAATGCATGTCTCCCTTCATGACTTTTGTAGCAGCTGTGGAGCAGGGGGTAGAAAGTATCCTTTAATTGTTCCTCTTAGACAATCACACCCAGTGCCTGGAAGATGCCTCTTTGAAAATCGGGAAACTGGTGGGTAGAGGCCTAATGGCCAAGACAACATATGCTTCCCATCATGACTTTTGTAGCAGCTGCGGAGTTGAGAGGAGGTAGAGAGAATTCTACACCTTTTATTCGAATGCCCTGCGACTGTTAATCAATTACACCTAGACTTGGTAGATCCCTCTTTGAAGATCGGGGCACTGGGCACGACTTTTGAAGCAGCTCAGGAGTTGAGAAGGAGTTAGAGAGCATTCTACACGTCTTAATCGAATGCTCAGCGCCTCTTAGACAATCCACCCAGACCAGGTAGATTCCTCTTTGAATATCTGGGTACTGGTGGCAAGCGGATAAATGGCCAAGAGAATACAAGGAAATGAAGGGCATCCAACACATGTTAATCTTATGCGATAATCACACCCAGTACCTGGTAGATCTCGATTTGAGGATTAGACTGCCCAAGTCTGTTAAATCTGCCAATAAGGTACCTGATTCTTTTTATCGAATCTTCAAAAGGGTTCATCGAGGAGCAAGAATAGGCAGGAACAGAGGGCGCCTATTTACCTATCCTCTTAAGCCCAACTCTCAGAAAGCAGATAAATAATTGATTTACCACCGGAAGGAGTACTTACTTCCGCCTTCCATATTATTAGCGCTTTAAGGATTACACACCTAGAACCGCCATATTTCTGTGATATATAATATTTAAGAATGCATTTTTGTCATTTAAAACCAAAGAAATAGCAGATCGAAACAAATTTAGATTTCTGGGTTTGTGATAAAACACGCCGAAGCTATTTCTTGAGTAACTAAAATAAATCATATTACAAGTTTCGATATCAAATCCCATTTTACGGAAGTTCTGCCCTTACCAGCAAAGCGCTTCTGAAACCACTGTGTCTACCAACACATAAATTCATTTAATTTAAAGCCCCTTGCCTGTGTAACTTGAGCTTCTCAAAACCAAAGTGTTTCTATTGCTACATCAAAAATATGGCTAAAAGCAAACACATGTTACCGTGAACCACTGGAGCGAACCAAACCTAATTTGCAAATGGTTTGTATGCCTGCTTAGTATACAAACCAACTCTGTTTGTCTCAGTTAACTCACCTGGCTGGCAGAAGCAGCGGAAACCATCCTCTTGGTCCACACAAATTCCATGTACACACGGCGATGACTCGCACTCATTCAGACTGTGTTGACACAGCGGTCCTGTGTATCCTGGCGTACAATCGCAGCTGCAAAATGTTGATGATGTGGTTATAACAATATATATGCAATGAAAGTCAACATTTATGAGTCTACACACAGACACACACATAAAGGCCGAGCAAACAAAGCCAACGCGGCTTGGTAATTGAATAATGTGGACGCCATTGTTGGACAATTGTATGACTAGCTAGCTAGTCAGACGTCTATTTGTACAGGTCTGTATTTGCTCGGTTTTTTATAGTCTTATAGAGAGATAGGGGAGTGTGAGGGAGCTGCTATGCATGGAACGAAAAGCTTTTCCGATCTCATATAGTGTTATATGTACATCAAATTTATCCTATATTTTTATTTCTGATAGTTCGTCTGTCTGTATGAACATTGAGATCTCTAAGATCATGAGAACTATGCGCACAAAATTGCATCAGGGATCCATAATACGGAGTTGTTTGTTTATGTGAGTAGAAGTCAACCATTTTTTCCCCCTTCGATACTCCTGTTGAGCTTAGGGCCTCTGCTGAGCATTGTTTTTTTAAGTCGATATCAATAATTTTTTTCTTTTCCTTCGTTACTCTTCTACATATTTTCCTTTGTTCCGATGATTGGCCACACGCGGCTTATCCCAGTGTTCAACGTCAACTGGGTGTAGAGTTCCTTACAGGGAATGAAGCTCATCATCTGAACTAGCACACTTTTTGCACGCAGGCAAGTTCGTAGAGAGAAAATGTTAGCCCGAGGTGGAAAATGTACCGGCCTCTGTATTACACCTTTAGCTTGAATCACAACCATACGACAGTAATTGCACCGGTCCTCTGAGAAAACTACGTGCTCGGGGGAATTCCGCCCCTTCCCCCTCTTCGCGAGCCTGTTCACAAGTTTCATACATATGTGCTTGGAAGCTGCGCCAGATGAAATAGTGTTCTTAAAAGGAACATAAGGTTCAAGAGAGTGTGTGATTGGCCAAACATGCTAGACTGATACTGGGTCCACCAGCTTTAGTCACCAGGCTGGCTTCCATCCCTCATATCCCTAGAGCTTCTCAACTAACCCTATATCGGTTACTAAAAACTAAAATTATTAAAGATAATTAAGGAGCTTGCTTACGAGTCACTCGGCTTGTTTAAAGAAAACGCCGGAAACTTCTTATTCTTCCAATATACTTTAGCATTTTCTCCCATGTCAGCTTAATAAAAAAAAATTGGCGACCTTATCCCGGTTGCAGCACTTAAATGTTGACTCCTTTCCAAAGATAATTTTTCGACCCTTTGACATGATGTTTTAAACCGCAGCTATCATTATAGTCTTTGTTCAAACTAAAAAATCCCTTTGCCATTGGTAAGTGCTTGCTACTCAACAGGCCTAAGTACCTAGATGTTCCCTCTTAGGACCGAAAGGCTTACAAAGCTTGACCAAGGTAGTGGGCCAATAGTCGTTTGCTCCCAACTTAATGTGCGCCATTTATCATTCCTCATTTTGTATTGTGAACTGCTTACCGAAAGTGGGTGGAGTTGCCCACACAGCTACCGCCATTCATGCACTCAGCAGGATTGCAAGGATCCGATTCGTATTGACAATTTTTGCCCGCATAGCCTGCAAAAAGGATTTAATGCGCCGCATAAGACTTCAAAGCTAATGAGTTGAGTGGTAGCCGCAGTAGTCTACTTACCATATGGACACAAGCACTGATAAGAGTTGCCTTCATGTCCTTGCGACAGATCCACACAAATGCCATTGTTCGTGCAGGGACTGGGATTACAAGCATCGATCTCCTCGCAATGTGGACCAGCAAAACCACTACAGCATTGACACTCATACTCCTCCATGGCAGCATTCGAATAGCAAACACCCTTGCCGGAACAGTCGGCATTCTCACCACAATTGTCGGTTTTTGTGGTCACCTTTAGGCGCACACACTGAGCGCCCCACAATTCCGAGACCACTAGGCGCAGCAAAAAAAAGGACAACGTAAAAAAGGGTTTTAAATTAATTAAAGCAGCAGTGGAAAAAAATATATATGTATATATATGTAGGCAACATGAAAGCAGAAATGGTTTGGCTGCCTCAAACTCACCAATTAACAAGTTTACTCCCTCGGTGAGGTCCTTATCATAGAGTGTAACCAGTTTTCTACCATCGACCACCAGTGGCGTAATATCCAGCAGCACGCCTTCGGTTACATCGCAATGTTCGTGGCCGGAACGAGTTACCTGATACACCTGTAAAGCGTGCGCCGCGCTTTTGTTTGTTTTTTTTTTGGGAGAAAGGAGAAAGAGTAAGAGCTGAAGTTATGAAGGTCGTAAGGGTTTAAAGGGCATTTTGTGCCAGGGACTTATAAATATGACAAGCCCTGCGTTCGTGCGTTGCCTGGCTATGTTCTGTTTTGCGCTTAATTAATTGAAATTTATTTATTAGCAGTTGCCATCTTAGCGGAAATTAAATAGCACAAAAACAGGAAATGAAATTAGTTGCCCGCCGCGCACATAAGTATGCAATGCTTACTGAAATACGCTAACAAAATGGCCGCTTGCCTTATGCTTGGTTTGTGTTTGTTGTTGCTGTTGTTTTTGTTTTTTGCTCTTATAGCCGGACATTTTGCCTATTTGTAATTTATGCGTTTTATTTGTATATAAGATATTATGTAAGGCGAGCAATTCTTAATAAATTGACATGCCATTAAATATAATTTATCTAGCACAAGGATAAACCAGTTAATGGAGCGCAGTTTAAGGGCTTTGTATGCGAATGCGATATGCTCTTTATCTTTCTATCTTTAGCAACGATGGCGATTTGTTCGACAACCCATCATGTCCTTATCCCAAAAGCATTCATAGCAAGATCCTGATGGAATCGTTTTCCTATTCATTGTTTTTAGTTTCCCAATTTAAAGGAAAAACTTCCTAATCAATGCAATTTTGTGGCACTCAATGTGGAATCTTGTACCAGAGGATTTTTTTGGGTCCTGACGAGTTTTGGCTCTTCATATACCTTAGGACTATTGTGGGTCCTAGTGTCGGCTCTAAGTAGTCTTACTAAATTTTGAGTTGATGGAACCCAGGAAAATGGCTCCAAGGGCACAAACCCTATAATAAGACGTCGACGTTGCGAGTTAGTGGATGTCCCAATTTCGGCATTAAGTGGTCTTACTACATTTTCATTGATAGCATACAGAAAAATTATTCAAAAGGCACAAAATCTATAAATAGTCGTCGAAAACGAAAAAATGTCTATGCTCGTATACTCATGGAACCCGAATTTCGAGTTTCGGAGTTTTTGAAAGGAGCGGGAGAGTACCAATAGCTCTTCAAGATTAAGATATTTAACCTAAATTGATTGATAGTGAATGATTTAAATGGAGTTTGTGCTTAGTTTTAGGAACTCGCCTATCTTAGTACCGTTCTGGACTTATAGCACTCAGTTATGGATCAACATTCATTGAAATTGAATTGAAAAACCTGGGTAGCATCACGCAGGCATCAGGGAATGTTCGGAATGAAGACATTCAGAGCGACCTGAATACTCTACACTTCAAAGCTAAGAAAATACAACAAATGGATAAAAAGTACAATAAGCTCTCCAAGCTCCTAACAATCTCGACTAGCTCTTATTCTACGAAACGACCTTCCCGTCCAGTTTTAAATATTTGTCGCTCATTATTTTAATAATATTTCTAAACTTATGCTTACGTCTCAAATTTTTCATAATAATTCAAAAATAAACACAAGTAATAACAACAATTTAATAAGCCTGCCATTTTTCTCTGACCTCCGAGCCATTTGCTCTCTTACGTACTGTATAACAAAGTTAGCCATATTTGCCAGCCTTATTGTTTGTAGACATAACTACTAACAGTTTCGTTCATTGGTCATTTGACAAAATGGCTGACCATTAAAACCGAACAAGATGGCCGAACTTTAATTTGCTGATAAAACGCAAAATGTTAGCTCATAAATTATAATGAAATCTGAGAGAAGTTTCGGCGCTGCACAGTTTCTTCAGCATTACTTATTTAAAGTGCTGGCTGGCTTCGCTTTTAAAGCCCCGTGAAGACACAATATCAGCCACAATGGCGGCAACTTGAAAACTACAAACTGAAAACTAAAAACTTATACACGCGCACCTACTTACAGCTCCCACACAATACTTAGTTAGGCTTCTACAGTGACTCCCACACAGTCATCTAACACACAAAAGTGTAAACTTTGTTAAAATTTCAACAACACGTAACACTGGCAGACAACTAAATAGAGAGACTTGTTGGCTGCTGCAAAGAAAGAAAAAACTTTTAAGTTGCTTTGCTCGGCAATCTATTTGCTCCCACTTTGCATCACATTATAATGGAGTGTGTATGTGTATAACGGTATAGTGTGGCATGTTATTTGTTAACTTTTTACATATACGAACACACACACACATATTAAATCGATAATAAAAACTTTTTTGACATCTCATTTTCATAGTTGCAACTTTTGCTCGCGCTTAAATGTATGCTATACTTTTTTTGCTGCGTCTTGCTCGCGCTCAATTTTGTACGAGGGTGGGTAGAAAAGAAGTTGGCAAGGCGAGACAAATGCGTCAGATATTAGATTGCTTTGTTTTGCAAAGTTTTTGGCCACAAGGTCAACATGTGTAGTTTTGGAATGATTTGGCCGTGAACAACTTGCCCAAGGTAATAAATATTGAGTTATGAAACGACTTGGTTGGGGAACTCTCATCGATATTAGCCGAGGACAATCCCTGCCTAACTTTGGAAGTAGCCATAGCAGATATTATTGACAAAATGTGAGGAATGGTCTTGGACGTTCGTCGAAGATGTTAGAGTCTAATACGAATCCGTGGAAAATGTATATTGGCAATATTTCGATATGAAGAAGTTTTTTAGAGGAATTTCTTACAATAAATGCCAAACAAAAAGGAATTTTGGGCATGATGAAATTTGGTCCCATCACAATACATCAAAGATAAGCGAAGAGCTGAAGGATTGGAATTATTTTGCAGAATCGATACCAAAGGTGGCCAAGGCAGAAAATAAGGCCATGATAGATTTCTTGGGATGATGTACCAAGAGATGGGTAGCATAAATAAAAATCATTATTGGGATGCTTTCAGATGAGGATGTTGGAGAAAAAAAAAATATTTTCATTAAGCTAACCCGCCGGTACAAAAGAGTTTTTTTGCATTGGCAAAATTGTACGAATTACAATAAAATTAGTACTTTGGATTAGACCTCAGTAACTATCGTTTCAGCTTGAGAAATGGCTAAGTAAAAAAATAATTTTTTCAAATAATATACGATCATCAGTAAAATAACGAAAGCCGGAAACACTATGGGATAGCCTTAAAGGATGTACTCAGGCCAATGTGGATATGTTCAAAGCAGCTTTAGGGGAGCAAGCAAATCTAATATAGAAATACTTCAAAGATATTTATCCATATCTCTAAGAAATATGGCATTAAATTTAAATACTTGGATTCAGGAAAATCAAATGTTATTCGGAAAGTCAGCCTTAAATGTTTCTTACGCTGGAAATGGTAAAACTAAAATATATAGAATATATCTAGATGTTATGTAAGATATGTCTATGAAAATATACGAGCTAAACAGCTATCAATCGATAAGCCTACAAATATTGAATCTTAATTTTATTTTAAAATTGGAAGAACGTAGTAAGTGCAGCAAAAATTTTCCAAAAAAAAAGGTTTTTCACGTAGAAGTGCTGCCTTCTCTGGTCCCATTTATCTTTAAGCCTGCCCTCGTTTACTCGGCTTTTCTTTGCACCGCAAATGCTTGCGGTTTTTTATTCCCTTTTTTTTCGTTATTCGTTATTATTATTTCGTGTTTGCTGCCTCTGCTACTAACTCAATTGTTTGTGGTCTTGTTAACAGAAAAAAAAACTTTTGCTTTTTGAGCCGCAAAATTCGAACCCCAAAGCAAAGCAAATTGAACTTATGCTGCTCGTTTCTTTGCTTATGATGGAAATGCTTTGGGCCAAAATCATTTGTTCTAAAGTATAAAAATATATACGTATGTAAATAAAGTTCAAAACTTGTTAGCGACCCAAACTTATGCCTTAATGTTTGATGTTTTTTAACAGGCAGCTATCAAAATGAATTTTAATTTCAGCTGATAACTTGGCGGATTTCAAACAAACAAAGATAGGCCGAAAGTTTTCGGATCCTTGAACAATTAATGAAATTAATTTTAATTTCAGCTGATAACTTGGCGTACCTCAAACGAATAAAGATTAAAAGTGTGCGTACACTGAGGATGAAAAGTATTCGAATACTAGAGCAAAACAACAAAAGATCTTGAATGTTAAAAGAAGATCAAGTGGTGCGGTTGAGTGGAAACTGTCCAAAAGCAATCTGCCTAAAAATCAGGAATAATGAGTGCTGAAAATAAATAAATAAATGATCGAAAAGATAACTTTGGAAGCTCCTCAGGTTATTTTTGAAAAAGTACTGAGTTAATAGATACTTGAAAGCGGTTCCAATTATTGGAACCTTGAAATGTAATGATATTCAAAGTTAATCTAGTGTTGGAAAACTTATGACCATCAGTACATAAGAACAATGATTACAAAAATTTAAGAATAAAAGAAAAGCGCCTGCTGTGATAACATTTTCAGCGGCAAATTAAAAATACCAAAAGTGACCAATGCGGGTCAGCAAAAAAACGTGATCATTGCCACGGCTTTTTAACGGCAAAGGGTCACAGCTGGCCGTTTGCAACCAACTAGCAACAACACCAACAAAAACTACACCAAGCAACAAAGTGAATAATGGTCCATACGGAAAAAAAGGGACAGAAACTAGAAAAAAAAACATTGGCAGCGTAAATGCCAAGCAACGCATTTATATGCCACAGTTTGTAAAGGATTTGCCAAGGCACAGTGGGCGAAAAAGCTAATATGATTTCAAAAAAATTTACAACAACCTGTACTTTAATGACGTCAAAATATTTATTTTTTTCAAAAGTAGAAAAATATTTTTAATTTTCTCTGGAATCATTTTTTGAAATATTTATTATTATTTATTTATGAACATACTTATAAAGTAGAGACAGAGCAAAGTAGATCTTCAGTCTTTCGTGATATATATAATTTCCCATGTTGCCCCTTCCTGATTTTCGTTTCTGATGCTATTTCAAAACAGAGCTCTTTAGTTTCCAATTATTATTATCCAACTCCAATTATATCTATTTATTTATCTGGCAAGCGCTCTTTAAGTTTCTAGAGATATATAAGTTTGCTATTATTATCTGGCCATATGTTTTATATTTTCTTGTCTTTTTTATTGTAATTTATTAAATAATTCTATTTTAATTCATCGAATTAAAAAAAAAATGAAGTCTTAAAAAAATTTTAATTTATTAATTAATTCTTTTAATTCATCGAATTACAAGACAAAAGAAGTCTTAAAAAAAAAGGTAAAAAGTTTCGAAGTTTTGTTTCCTTATTTAATACCTTCAACTTTTTTTATTTTAATTTATCGATTAGAAGAAGTCTTAAAATATGAATTTTTCTTCGCGTATCAAAAAAATTAAGTATTTTCTTTGCTTATCAAAAAAAAAGTATATATATATTTTCTTTTTGACTCGTTTGGTGAGTCAAAAAAAGGTCTAAAAAGCAGCATAAATATTAAAATTTTTGTTCCCTAATAAAATACTTTTGGAAAAATTTTTTTTTTGCATAAAATTTTTTTTTTCATTTAAATTTATTCGAACAATTTTGTTTGTCTCTTGTTTTATTTTTTCTAGTGGTCAAATTTAAAAGTGTCAAAAAGAGCCTAAACTCCAAATTTTTATTTCCTCATTAAGAAAAGTCTTATAAAAAGCTTAAAAGTCGGAAATTAGGTTTACTTATTATATACCATTTTCTTTTTCATCCAAATTTACTAAAAAAAATTGTATTTTTCTCGCGGATAACTTTGGAAATTGGTTTTTTTCCCATTTTCTTAATTGCTAGAAAATTAATCGTTATAAAAAACTGAAAAATAATTTAGTTGCTTTAAAATGAGAGTGCTAACTTTTATGCACTAGAGAAAAAGATCTTTGCAACAAAGACGTCATGCCTGAGTAATATGTGAAGGGATTTGCTGAACGAAGCGAGCAGCTACCAAAGCCCCCTAGTCTACTGCAAAAACTTTTAAGCTGCTTAAGTTATTCATGGACTTTTATCAAAAGTGGGATATTAATGAATTTTTGTACTAGAAAAATATTCGTAAAAAAAAACTGACAAAATAATATAAGAGAAAGCTAAGTTTTCGGCACGAGGAGAAAAATTTTTTGCAACAAGAGCGTCATGCCTATAATATGCGGAAATCCCTCCACCGAGCGAAGCAAGCAGGCACCAAAGCCCCCTAGTCATCTGAAGAAATATTTATGCTGGCAATCAGCTTTAAAATGGAAGATCGCTATGTTTTATGCACTAGGAGAAAAATGAGATTTTTGCAACAAAGATGTCATGTGCAAGCAAGCGAGCAGCCACCAAAGCCCCCTAGTATTCTTCAAAATCATTTTAAACTGCTGAAATTCATGGACTTTTATCAAAAGTAATCATTATTAAATTTATCTAAACCATATCAGAATTAAAGTGCACAGAACGCCTAGCTAATTTCTTACTACTAAACTCAACATTTCGCCACTGTGCAAGGTAGATAAACCCATACACACAACAAAATAGAAGCAAGCAAAAAAAAGCGAAGCAAAATGCGCAGCAAAGAAAACAAATAAACCAAAAATATATATATATATGTATGTATATAAATTTTTATATAGCTGTACAGCAAACATAACACAACAAAAAAAAGAGCAGCAGCAGAAAAAAACAATTTAATAAACTGTAAAAAGGGCCATGATAATGGCTGAACGTGTCTGGCCAAAATGAAAGCTGCAAGTTTCGGAAAAACCGCTGGTAGAGTAGTCAAACTAGGGAGCCAGACAACGTCGAGGGACGTTTAGGGCTCCTCTAAACGCACGTCAGCAAATAGTGGCTGCTGCAAAGTGTAAACGTGCTGAAGAAAAATCAATAAAGGTCCTTAATGGATGTTATTATATAATAAGCTATAGAACAAACACGTTACCAAAAGCATTAAAGCACATTAAATGGAAATAAAAATGGAATATAATAAAAAAAAATGAAAACAAGAAAAAAACCGAAAAAAAAAACTACATGACGGCATCAAACAAGCTAAGCAGATTTTGCTTTTTTTTACCCTAGCCACCTCCCCTGCGTAGACAAACAAACTGAATGATGACGAAGCTGACGGATAAAGTTGCCACCTGACAGCATTTTGCGAGCTCCCTTGCAGCGCATTACAAGTGTCTCAACATTAAGGCACCTGCCGGAGGAAGGACTCAGTGCGTTGGAAACCCTTCTCTAAGCAGTGCATTCAGTGTTAGTCCTGTCTTGGTTTTTGTTTGCACACGCTCGGTGGTTATAATGCTGATGAATGACAGTTTTCCTGGCTGGGAGCTAAGTCGAGTTACGTTGATAAACTACTTACACAGTGCATTGCATCACTTGATGTGATATGCTTAGCATTTGATGGGCAGGAGGACGAGGGATGGGTACGGGGTAGACAGCATAAAAACTTAGCTAAAGCTTAAGTGATTCTCAAGTGCATCAAGATGTTGTTCAAATAGTTCTCTAAAGCTACACAAAAATACTACATACTTCTGTCGAGTGCATAGAGTAGGACATGTAAGTGTCTGGCAATGTAATCCTTTTGGTTTAGATGGAATTTGATAAGCTAGTTTCAATTAAAATTACTTACATTTTGAATGGTTTTAAATTAGAACTAGAATTAAGGGGTAGGTTGCTAGATTAGGAATGTCCTTCAATCGTATGCTGTATACAATCATTTATATGCAAAAGTTGTTTTCATTTAATGCGGGCTTTGCTATAAAGCAGTCATATGCATGACGTCAATGAACGTTGGTAAAAAATAGTAAAATAATATTCCCAAGTACTAATAGTACTAGTTTCTTCCTGACGCATCGATGTGCTCTAGATCAGATCTTATGATCACGGAACTTTTGTCATGGCAGCCCCTGTGGAAACCCCTGTTGGCAACAATGGTTCACGGATGGGTCCAAAACTGAGCAGGGTGTAGGTGTTGGAATCGTTGGACCCAACACCAGAATCTCTACCCCAATGGGCATCTGGCCCAGCGGCTTGCTAGCGGAGATTTATGCCATCTAGATTTGCTTCCTTAGTATCCTTCTCAAGGGAAGGGGAGCAAGCATATACATTTTTTACATAGCCAAGCTGCTATTAGGGCATTGTAATCCTGGAGCATCTCCTCCAGGATGGTTAAAGAATGCCATAACTACCTCCAAACCCATTCCGCCCGGAACAAAGTCGTGCTATGTTGGGTGCCAGGACACTCGTGAGTGGATGGCAACACGATCGCTGACGATCTAGCACGACAGGGAGTCTCCACCCTGACTACATCTCCTGCGCCTTTTTTTGGTATTGGTTGCTCCACAATCAAAACCATCATAAACAAATGCGCCGCAGGAGATCATAGGACTGGTTCTCCCTTCCGGAGCTTCGTCAAGCAAAAGTGCTTGTCAAACCTCTGGATGCGATCAAGACAAAAGGTCTTGGCAGAGCCAACCTAAAGATCCTGGTAGCTTACCTATCTGGCCACCACACTGTTAGATACCATCTACAGAAAATTGGCCTATCGGACTCCTTAGAGTGCAGGCTCTGTCTAGAAGACGATGATACCACCGGACTTATTCTCTGTGACTGCCCATCGCTGATATGGGACAGAGCGTGTCTCATGGGAAAAGAACGGATTAGTCCCTTCCATCTCAGGTCTATACCAACAAAAGACCAAAAAGACCAACTAGAATTTTATTCTTTTTTCCCTTACAAGAATTTTATTCTTCTTTTTTCACAAAAGTTTGTTGGTCATCATGAATCATAAACTATTTCTGTTCTGTAGATTTTAACGCCTCTGAAAAGGATAAGCGATTTATGGAGGTTGGCGTCGACTTAGAATTTGGTCATGAGGAGGTCTTTCACTTCAAAATGTGGCAGCTTCGACACGAAAACCTCCCGTGTATTCGCTATGATGATCATAAGCCATACCATAAATATCTCTCGGGGATTGCAACCTTGTCGTGGTGAAGGGGCACATTAGGGGCGATGAATCCAAGAGCGGTTCCGGCGGTAGCATAGCTATCGGTAGGGCCACGCAAGCCGGTAGAGTCAAGGAAGAGTCCTGAAGTTAAGAGCAGTCCACAACAAACCCTGATGCCTTTTGGGCAGCCAAATTGCCATCAGGTAAGCGTGTGTTTCCCCATATAAGGGGCGGCTTTTAATTAAAGAATCTTTGAACCCATCACTTATTGATTCTTATAAAAGATGTAAGAAAAACATGGGATCAAAACAATAATGGAAACATGTCCCCAAAGGGGTACCTAACAATTATTGGTCAATCCCGCTGGACGTGCTAATTTCACGTTATAACGACAACACGATGAATGAAACCAACATGTTGCAACACAACTAACTTAAATCTACCTGGGGCGAGTTGAGGCTCTATGCTCCACTTAGGAGTCAGAATTCGTAGTAGTAGTAGTAGTATAAACATCTTGAGTTCTTCCATGCATTAGTCTCTCTGATGCAACATTTAATTTATCTAATACCTCAAAACTCCTGACCTTATGGCTTAAAAACATGCCTTGACTTTTGTGTTCTAACTTTTTCAGTTACATTTCATAATTCACAAATTTCGGCATTCACATTCTTTTCGGCCCTCGTCTAGAAAATTCAAAAATTTGACAACTCTTGGCATAACCTTTCAGAACTCTAACAACATGATCTGCAAGACCGGCATTGTTGTTCTATTTCTGCTGCTCATCTTTAACCCATTTTGCGAGCAGTGTCCATTTTTGGCAGCAGTAACTACAAAGCCTTTACCATGTGCAGCCCTGTTGATGGTTATTTCCATGCTGCATTGGCAATTAGGTTTCTGTACCAAAAATGTTTGTGGCCTGATTACTAAGGCGCCACACATACTAGAGCTCCTGCTGGCCACCGTATTATTGGAGCTATCCAAGAGCATGCTATGGCAGCCATTGAGGAGTTGCTTAAAAATGAAAGTGCGCTATTATTGCGATATGCTGCCGGAACCCATGGAGGATGTCATCATCAATGTGTTAAGAACACTTTACCCCTTGGTTAACTGCTCCGTAGTGGCAACCTTGGTGGTAACGTGTGCTCTAATGGCGGTACACATATTTCTATGGCTGAAGAATTACGACTTGGAACGAAAAATTCGACTTTACGTCATTGGAGTTAGTAGCTTCATTAATTTGAGTGAAGGGGATAGGCACCGTGTGCTGGTTATGCTCAAGATGCGTTATGAGAAACAAGAGCAGGAGAGATTGACGGCTTTACGGGCGATAGAAAAGGAATTGGAATCTAATGGAATCAATCAATGGGAGGTTAGTCTTGGTCGCAATAAAATCAAATGAGGATACATTTAAATTAATTTTTGGCATAATCTGATCAGTGAATAAATATATTAACCAGGACTAAATATTTTAGTTTCGATTTTTTTTAAATTTATTAAAAACATCGGAATAAAATTAGGTAGGAAAAGTTTTATGGGTGAAAAAGATTAAGCGAAAATGAAAAAGTTACACTGTTTGTTAGGCTCACATTATTTTTAATACCATATTTTGTGTCCCTTGTATTTTATTACCAAAATACATTTTTGGGAAGTTATTTATAAGAACATACTATATATACATAATTTTTATAAAATGTAGCTTACTCTTATTTAACAGAATAGATACGTTTCAGAAAAAAACTTAAAAAAGATATGTTGTAAATTTGAATTTAATATTTTTATAATATGGAATATGGTTTAAAGACAGTAAGGTAACTAGTCTTAAAAATGTTCCAATTCTGTTTTTACATCATAGAAGTGTTCCAGAAAAGATATGAAGTAAATTCTTAAGCTGATATGCAAACATGAAAGCTATCCAATAATTACAAAGAGGGGAATTCGCCAAGTAGATTTCTAAAAGATTAGGTTAATGAAAAAATTTATCTCTAAAATTTCAATCAAATAGCTTTTTATCATCTTGCTAAATCGAATGATATTGCGTTAAAATTTGTGTTTTTATTCGAAAGTATTTCATATTCTCATCAGGGAAAATTTGTGAAATTTAAAGAAAATTTAAATCGAATGGAATTGTGTAAAATTTTTATTTTTTTTTGTCAAAAGTATTTCGTATTCTGATAAAGGAAAATTTATGCAATTTGTGGGAAATTTAATTGAAAGGAAATAACAAATTTTTTTTATTCGAAAGTATTTCTTATTCTCATTGGGAAAAATAAGGTAAAAATTTTGCAATTTAAATGATATTTATGTCGAATTAAATTGCGTAATAAATTTGTTTTTATTCAAAAGTATATCTCTCATAAGGCAATTTAAAGGAAATAACACTAGTTAACATATATAAGGATTATCGAGTGATATTAACGAATAAATTCATTTTTCGTGTAATCAACAAGCATAAAATTCAATTTTATTAAAGGCTCCCGAAAATTCAATTATCTCTGGAATTTAGGCTTTCAGCTTGGTAATTAACTTTTCTGCACGATGAATTTAGGCTCAGTCCTACTATCTTACTACAGATTATAAGCACATTTCAATTTTCCTTTGGTTTAAAATTTTATTTGCTAAAGGCGAATTTGTTCTAAAATACTTTAAAAAATGGCGGACGTAAAGTCGGGCGCGGACGACTTTAGGATACCTTGTACCACTAGTTTGTAATAAAGTCCGATTTCTTCACAAAAAACCAAAAACAGAAGAATTTTTAAGCAACATTTTTTTGACCGACGTTCCTATGGGAGCTATATGATATAGTCAACCAATTTCAATAAAATTTGACACAGTGCTTAAATACCTTAAAAAAGATATAAATGCCAAATTTATTTCAAATATCTTTACAAACAAACAAAACACATCGAATTTTGTATAAAAAACGTGTTTTTGGACCGATTGGTCCTATGGGAGCTATATGATCTAGTCAAACGATTTGGATTAAATTTAGTACTGTGCTTAGGAACTATAAAATACTCACGAATGTCAAATTTGGTCCCAATATCTTAACAAACAAACGAAACACAACAAATTTTGTTAAAAATTCGATTTTTTGGAAGATCGGACCTATGGAGCTATATGATATAGTCAACTGATTTTGTTCAAATTTGCACATTGCTTAAGTGCTCTAAAAAATTTCAAACGCCAAATCTGGTTAGGATATCTTTATTAAAAACGAAATATAGCGAATTTTCTTTAAAAAGTTATTGTGCTCGATCGGTCCTTGGGAGCTATATGGATAGTCAACCGATTTCGATCAAATTTGGTACGGATTGGGAACTATAAAAAACTTTCGAATACCAAATTTGGTTACGATACCTTCATAAACAAACGAATTATTCATCTAAAGCTTTTTTTTTTGTCGAGGTCGTCTCAAACACCCCCATGGGAGCTATATAATTTATCCCTGATATCAAAAAAATAAAATAAACTTGTCTCCTATGGATTAATATGGGATCTAATGTGAAAGTTTGGTAACTCTAGCTCTTACCATCTCTGAGATCTAGGCGTTCACACGGACGGACAGACGGACATGGGTATATCGACTTCTCTATTCACCCTGATCATATTTTAGGTAACTTTGGGTGTCTCCGACGTCTCCTTCTATATGTTACATACATTTTCGGCTGCAATAAACTTAATATACCCTTGGTACCATACGGTACAGGGTATAATAATATAAAAGATTTGATGAATTTTTGATCGAAAATGAAGAGAGCTGTCGCGGGAGCACCTTGCTGGTTATTGAAGTATTAGGTTGTCAAAAAGTCTTGTGGTATTTTTATTGAATTTTCAATTGTTCATAAAATTGGTTATAATAATGCGATTTAAGTCAAATATGCGCCGTTTTGTTCGATGACGAGTTCCCAACGAGATGCCAACTTCATAATGCCCCTCTTATAGAAGCTCGCTTCCCTATTGTCAAAAAACTCGGAGAGCCAATTTTCAAAGGACTCTCTTGTGGACAACCTCCGATTACCAAGCGCGTTCGTCATGGACAGAAATAGGTGGTAATCACTTGGTGCGAGATTCGGACTATACGGTGGATGCAAAAGAACCTCCCATCCGAGCTCCCGGGAGCTTCTGGCGCGTCACCAAAGATGTGTGTGGCCTGGCGTTGTCCTGATGGAAGACAATTCGGCCTCTGTTGATCAAAGATGGCCTCTTCTGCATGAGTGCTGCATTTAAGCGGTCCAGTTGTTGGCAGTACAGGTCCGAATTGAGCGTTTGGCCATAGGGGAGCAGCTCATAGTGGATGATTCCCTGCCAATCCCACCAAACACACAGAAGAACCTTCCTGGCCGTCAATCCAGGCTTGGCCACCGTCTGGGCAGCTTCCCCGCTTTTCGACCACGACCGTTTACGCTTCACGTTGTCGTAAGTGACCCACTTTTCATCGCCAGTCACCATCCGCTTCAAAAACGGGTCGATTTTGTTGCGATTCAGAAGCGATTCGCATGCATCCATACGGTCAAAAATGTTTTTTTGCGTCAAGTCGTGTGGCACCCATACATCGAGCTTCTTTTTCAATCCAAGCTTCTTCAAATGGTTTATAACGGTTTGATGACTCATGCCCAGCTCTTGGCCGATGCTACGGCTGCTACTATGCCGGTCTCTTCGATCAATTCAGCGATTTTATCGCAATTTTCGACAACAGGCCTTCCGGACCGTGGCGCATCTTCGATCACCTCTGCACCAGAACGAAAACGTTGAAACCATCGTTGTGCGGTGGAAATGGAAACTGTATCGGGTCCATAAACTGCACAAATTTTATTGGCAGCATGAGATGCATTTTTGCCTTTATCGTAGTAGTACTGTAAAATATGCCGTATTTTCTCTTTATTTTGCTCCATGTTTGCGACGCTATAACTCACGAACGACTAAAAGCAAACAACAATTAATCAAACACGTGTTAGCACGTGAAAAGAGCTTTCAAAAAGCTCTAGCGTAACGATGCGATGAATACAACTAGACTACGCGCTTGCAAAGACAAGCTTGCCGGAAATACGCAAGACTTTTTTGACAACCTAATATTTAAAGTTGTATCCGTGTAAATTTAAAAATGCTTTTATTTAAATAGAATTTATTTTATCATAAAGAGAATATGTAGAAACTGGCTTGCGCCATCTACCGGCAAACGCTGATAATTATGATCTACCTAGCGGCAAAAAATTATTAGCATACGGGCACACTAAATTGAAAAATAAATTATGACTGAGCGTGGCGATGTTAATAAAATTGTTTGTATATTTCAGTTTTTTTTTTTTCATTTAAATTACAAATTGAAACCTTTAAAAGGAATTCTGGAATTTTCAAATGTTTCACATAAGCTAATATTTTATATTTTTTTTTTTTTTTTTTTTTAATTAGATGTGCAGAATTTTGGTATGTTAGGTTAGTATATAGCGGTCGTAGCTTTAACCAACACATAAGCCCAGATGGACCTGCTTTATTTCCTCACGGATCTCTATAAATTTTTACCCCTCTCCTTAAAGAAAAACTTAGAAGGAGCCCTGGCCCAATTTGTGGAGCAAATAATTTCCCAAATCATTTTTCCTGCGTCTGCTTAGAGCTTCAGTATTTAAGTAAGTCCTTTAACATTATAATGCTTAGTAAAAACTTCCAACTGGAAGTTCAGTCTTAAATGCACCTTTTAACTGATTTTAAGACAAACTCCATCTTAACTAGTTATTTTTGCTTAATCTTCTTAAAATGTTTTCCTAAACTACAACCCATATCCTCATGCCGAGTGCTAAATATTATCAATAACCTTGCTCAATACCAAAAAGTAATTTCTTTAAAGCTCCTCAAACAAATCTTAACCTCAAAACTTTCACCGAAACTTTTCCGACGCAACAAAACTTTTACTTTACTTTATTTTTTACAAAAAATCTTGAACTTCAATAACTTACCTGCTGGTATTATTGGGCTCATGAGTTGGATTCAGCATGGCATCGTTTATTTCCACAATTAAAATATCACCAGATTGTATTTCCGCTTCGCCCTGCCAGGATACCACATTCGGTGTGCATTTCTCCAAAGGCTTGCAGTGTTCGGTAGTCTGTAGGAAATAAAGCAAAGCAAAGGAAATTTCATAAATGCTTTTTGCACATGGCAACAAAAATTGGCAGCCCACAGCCGCAGGCAAAGAGAGAGAGTTTGGGGCAACTGCCACAAATGGTTCTGGGTAGGTCTCAAAAAGTTAACATTTAAAAGGGACTAAAAGGTTTGTCGGCCAAACAGTTGCTGCGGTTTTCCAGCCACAAAACGAAGCCAAAAACATAAAAAACAAAATAAAATAGAAACTGCCAGAAAACTGAATTATTAAACAACTTTTCTAATTTCACTTTTATAATGTATAATACGTTTGTTTGTCTCTTGTCCCTTACCAAAGTCACTGCCATTGGCTTAAATAAAATGGTAAGCTCAACAAAAATTTACATACTACTATGTCTGCATAGTGGGCAACCTAATAAACCCAACAAAAGGTTTATTTTGATAGCCATTTGTTGATGGCACCTCTCCAAAAAACCGAAAAAAAAAACAGAAAAAAATATAAAAGTGGGGAAATCCGGCTAAAGCGCCCAGGATATTAACAAAGTTTATAACATCGGACATATGCGTCGCTGCACAGATCCACTTTATGTTTCAAAATTTTTATTAATTTGGGTTAAGCCACAGCTACAAGGGTCTCTCTAGTCTCCGCTGTCTCTCCCAGGATATTTATGCAAACACATTACAATAAAAAGTGTGTGTTGGTTTTTGCAGGTTAGTCCGCAGCTCAAATTGTTAGCATATTTTTATGCCATTTGAAGCTCTTTAGTTTTTCTATGTATGCGTGTGTCCTTATGTGCCTGCATGTCCTTATGGAGCCATACATATGAGCGTACTTTGTATGCGGATTTGTCTGTGCTTAAATTTATGGCATTTTAATGGCCCAGCCGTGCATAAAATATATACAATGTACATAACTTTTTTTTGGGTTTTTATTACGCACAAAAGTGAGCAACACCAAAAAAAATGATGTCCTTGTTTTGCCAAAGGTTGGCAAAATTTTGCTCAAATCTATTTTTAACTAATAAAATATTCCTATAAGAACAGGCTGAATAGCATTAGAATAAATTAAAAAATTGATTTAAATTAAAATTGGAAGATAAAAATACTTCCCTAAAGCGAATTCGTGTGGGTGCATGATTTCCGTTTCATTACACAGAAAATAATTTTTTTTTAGAAATATTTTATAAGGAAATCGTGAAAACAGTGCGCACTTGAAAAAAAAAATAATAACAAAAAATTCGTTGTAGAGGAAGTTCGACTGTATTTTAAAAATCTATAGGAACTCAAAGGCTAAATTAATTTGATAGAAAATACTTATTATTACAACATATTGGGTTGCCCAAAAGTAATTGCGGATTTTTCATATAGTCGGCGTTTATAATTTTTTTAACAGCTTGTGACTATTTAATTGTATTTTTTCTTTTGACATTTATTAGCTGTCACTATTAGCTTGCTTTAGAAAAAAAGTGCGCGTAATTTTGTTTACATTTGTTTGTTTGGCGCCCTTTTTAATATGGAGTCCACAAAAGAGCATTTCCGTCATATTTTATATTATTATTTCCGTAAAGGAAAAAACGCAGAGCAGGTTGCTAAAAAGTTACGTGATGTGTATGGTGGTAAAGCCTTAAAAGAAAGACAGTGTCAAAATTGGTTTCGCAAATTCCGTTCTGGAGATTTTTTCACTTAAAGATGAGCCACGTTCAGGTCGGCCAAATGAAGTTGATGATGACCAAATCAAAGCATTAATCGAATTGGATCGTCATGTAACTGAGCGTGAGATAGGAGAGAAGTTAAATATACCAAAATCAACCGTTCATTATCACATAAAAAGTCTTGGACTGGTGAAAAAGCTTGATATTTGGGTACCACATGAATTGAAAGAAATTCATTTAACAAACCGAATCAACGCTTGTGATATGCATCTTAAACGCAATGAATTCGATCCGTTTTTAAAGCGAATCATAACTGGAGATGAAAAATGGATTGTTTACAATAACGTTAATCGAAAACGATCATGGTCCAAGCATGGTGAACCAGCTCAAACCACTTCAAAGGCTGATATCCACCAAAAGAAGGTTATGCTGTCTGTTTGGTGGGATTGGAAGGGTGTGGTATATTTTGAGCTGCTTCCAAGGAACCAAACGATTAATTCGGATGTTTACTGTCAACAACTGGAAAATTGAATGCAGCCATCAACGAGAAACGGCCAGGAGTTGATCAATTTTATTTCGATCTTTGCAGAACTCTCTTAAATGGTAAAACTTTCGGCAATGATGAGGCTATAAAATCGCACTTGGTTCAGTTTTTTGCAGATAAAGGCCAGAAGTTCTATGAGCGTGGAATACAAAATTTGCCGGGAAGATGGCAAAAGGTTATCGAACAAAATGGAAATTATATATTTGATTAAAGTTCATTCTAAGTTTTATTAAAAATGCATTTACTTTCTTTAAAAAATCCGCAATTACTTTTTGGGCAGCTCAATAGTTGGGATTTCTGAGAAACTAAATCGTCGTTATTGAAGGTCTATATAGTTCGAGTGTCCTTTTCAGACTCACAAAACATACACTATATTCAAACAAAATTTTTGTGTTCCTGATGCCTTGCTAAATTCCGGATTTTAAATAGTTTTTAGTTGCCAAAATTGGCGATAAATTTATTATTAAAAAAACTACAAAAGATTCTATTTATTTTATTATTTAATATGTCTATATTGACCATACCACCGATTTCTGGAGAAATTAATTATTTGGTTTCGGAACACAAATTTTTTTTTAAAAAGAAATTTACTGAAAAGTGCGCTTAAAATAAATAGTTTTCAGTAATTAAAGTCTATTCTGTATAGAGTTATTTCATTCATTTCCATTTGATTATTTCAGCTAATCTTAAATAATAATAATAATAAAATAATATTTTAACTAATCCCATGAAAATCGTAGTAGTTAGACAAAACTTTAACCTTATAACGATAAAGACAATTTTTAGGAGATAACGATTTAAAAAGATAACAATTCGTCTGAAAGACGAACGTAGCAGTTAACGTTGCTAAAGAACATTTTAAAGGGAAATGATAATGGATTATTACTAAAACACTTTGTGTAAATATTTTTTATCAATTAGCATTATTTAAATAATTTAATATTTAAATATAACTAAAGCTAAAAAATCGTTACTCTTTTTTTAACCCTGGATCTATAAAGATACTTTTTGCTATGAAAAGATAATGCTACGTCTGAGTGACGAACGTTGGTTTTTGTGTTCTTAAAGTACATTTTTAAGGAATATGATGACAGATTGTAATTAAAAAACTTTTTTTAGATAATTTTTATCCATAAGCAGCATTTGAATATGCATTGAAATATAATCAACAGGAAATTATATCTTAAAAATCTTACCAATGCTTTTTAACTTGTCAAACAAATTCACTAAAAAATCGTAATCCTTATTCACTTCTTTAATCTTAGAACGATAAAAATATTTTTGTCGTTAAAAGATAACAATACGTCTAAGCGACGAACGTTGCTTTTTACGTACTTAAAGGACATTTTAAAAAGAAATTATACCGGATTTTAATTAAAACAGCGCTTTTAGATAATTTTTCAATTATCATCATGTATTTAAGCAATTAATATTCAATTGTAGCATAATTAATAGCGAATTTAATCTTTAAAAATCGAAATATTTAAAAATTTTTTAAACAAATTTACAAAAAAATCATAATTATTACTCACTCGTTTAAATGCAAAAAAAATAAAAATATTTATTTTTCGTGAAAGGATAACGCTACGTGTGAACGACGAAGGGTGTCGTTTACGTCAAAGGATTTTTTTTAACAAAATTTTAATGGACTAAAATTAAAACATATATTTTATTTATCTATTTGTGAAAATTTAAATGTTAAAGCTGGTGGGCATTCCTAATCTCCTGAGTAAGTCTATCTCCTTGCTCAATCATCTTTAAAAATTCGAGGAAAGTGGCCCCATTCACTATGGGGGCCCCACCCAGGTTTACAAAGAATGGTTTGCCCAGAAACTGGTTGCATTTCCTAAGAAAAGCAGGTGTAGTATACTGTCTGTCTCCGCCTCATCTCCGCAGCTGGGAAGTAGCCGTGATGGGGGATGTGCAAACTGTTAGCCCTTAGGTCTATGGTTCAGTGCCACGTTACAACTCCTACCACCATCTGGGACCTGTTCTTGGAAAAAACATCATGCCGATTTGTCTACATACTCCATTTTTTCTATTGTATGACGAAGGTTTATTTTAGTCTCTATTGTTAGCGTGTCACTCAAAAAAAAAAATAATAATAATATTACACAAAAGGTAATGATACGTCCTTACGACTTACTCTTTGTGCAATTCTTGGAATTAAGTCAATGTAAAAGATCTAAAATGACTACCATTGATAATAATAACTTAAGAAATTAAGAGTGAGACATTTTACTAATACAATTATTTTTTTATTACAAAAGCTTGTATATAACATAATTAAACTAGTTCCCTACTACTTATCTTTAAAGCATAACCTAGTCAAACATAAGAAAAAAAATAAAATAAAAACCAATTATAATTAAAATATGAAAAAAACAATATTTACAGGAAAATAAATTTATTTATATGCTGTTTTAAAACATTTTAACTTATTTATAGGAATCGCATAGGATGGCACCTTTAAAGTTTTCTCTTCCTAATTCTTAAGGTCAGCCGACTTGAAAATGTATTTGGATGTGAGCTAGTGTCCGTGTGACGTCACCAACCCTAAGAATTTAGAAATTTAGTTAGGGACCCCACTTTCTGATATATTTTCATAGCAACTTAAGCTCTTACTTCAGATTTTTAAATAAAATAAGAATTAAATGCACCCTTTAAATCAATAAAAATATCTTCTTCAAATTTATGTATAGTAATCTTAAGGGGCACACCTAGTGTGAAATTTTCAAAAAATAAATTAATTTTTTTCCATATTTCTATAGGTTATATCTTTAAAAATAACATACTAAAATTTTAAATCGATATCTTAAATAGTTTTTGAGTTACAGCCATTTAAAAGAGTAGCCGCTCTATAACAGTGAAAACGATCATTTTATCTTTAAAGGGGCACACCTAGTGTGACAGCCTAAAAAAAGGCCATTTTTGGGAATTAATAAAAAAAAACTGAGTGAATCCATCTATTTAAAATTTTGAGGTATGTTTATACATGTTTTTGAGAATACACAGTAAATGTATACTCTTTTAAATGGCTGTAACTCTAAAACTATTTAAGATATCGATTTAAAATTTTAGTATGTTATTTTTAAAGGTATAACCTATAGAAATATTGAAAAAAAAAAATTTATTTTTTGAAAATTTCACACTAGGTGTGCCCCTTAAACGCGTTTTCTCGAAACAGCATTTTCGAATTTGCTGGAGTGATTACTCGAAGACAAATGATCCGATCGCTATCCAATTTTTTGCATCTCCTCATATAGTTCTCCATACGGTGAACCTCCAGTTTTTGATCTGATCAAAAATCGAATTTTGGCAGGCCAAAAACGACCAAAATTTTGGGAAAAATTTAACTTTTTTTTCAACATGCCGCCATTTTGTCAATTTTCGATTTTTTTGTTCGCCCGAGGTTCATCGTACAGACAATATGTTTTAGTTTATTGAGAATTTTTTTTTTACGTTTTATCAACGGAGAAGGCTGCAATCACTCCAGCAGTGGAGGAACTTTTTTTGGCGCCGCCAGGAGATCGCGTGTCATTTCAAAAATATTCAATATTTTATTTCAAAAAATTTTACTGTGTATTCTCAAAACATGTATAAATATACCCTCAAAATTTTAAATAGATTGATTCACTAGTTTTTTTTATTAATTCCACAAAAATGGCCTTTTTTTTTAGGCTGTCACACTAGGTGTGCCGCCTTAAGCTTTGCAGAATATTTTATGAAGAAATTATTCATACATATTAAAATAAAATTTTTAGTACTGTAGCTCTATAGAGTTTATTTGCCAAGTACTTTGGAAATAACTGCAGATAACATTCTCTAGACTACATAAAATGTTAAATTTACGATAAATGCAGCATAAAAACGTATTTTATTAAAGCAGTTTAAAAAGGCCTTAGTTATTCTAGAAAGCATCTCCTGATACCCAATATTGCATTAAGTACTTAACAGCTTACAGCCTGGGAAGGAACTTTTCCTTGATTGAGAAATAGTTTTTGCCTGCAAATATTGTTACAAATTTTATATTTCCTTTTAGCAAGCTATAAAAGTAAAATGTAGAACAATTTGTTAAGTAGGGAATTGGTAGCTGGAGGCAATTTTATGTGCCATATACATTTTAATGCCCAGAAGCACTACATAATCCCAAGGACTATTCAACTTGTTGTTGTTGGCGTTGCTGTTATTTGAAAGCCCAAGGTTTTAATATATGTACAATGTTGATTGGCCGACTTGTAATGTACTTGGCTTCAAGTTATTTGCCGAGAATAAAAAATATTTACTTAGCTAATTGAAAACTGTTTATATTTACCAATTCACACAACGTCTCACTTAAGAGTCTCTAGGAAGATATTTTCCAGGGATTATATTTTTGCAAAAAGATGCCTACACATGAAGAGGAGAAATCAATAACTAACATAAATAAATGATGAAGCCATTTGGTAACAACACAAACTGGCAGGCTGCTGGCTGATAGAATAGGCAAACAAACAAGCATTTGACATTCCCCAAATGAACCCTAAAAATTTAATCCTTTGATAAGGACAGCAGGCAAGCAAAAACTCAATGAACCAACCGAAGGCGTCAAAGAGGCCAGCATGGAAGTTGTTGATAAGAATTTTATTTGGCTATTTCCGTAACATGTGTGCGGGCAAACTGAGCAGCCGGAGCCCCAAAAAACAAGTTGACCGGAAATGGCCAGCCACTAAAGGACCCTTTTGCATATATGTGTAGTATCTAAAAGTAAACTGAAGCATATACAAAGCATAAGGGACTAGGCTGAAAAGGTTTAATTTTCTTTATTAAATCGCATTTCTTGTTAAATCACAACAAGTACAATACCAGCTCTAACAAGACATGCCAGTTTTAGTCCTGGGACTAGGACTACCATATTTTCTTTTCATGTCCTGTTTATTTTGATGTAAATCAAGCCATTCTATGAGCGATACAATGGCAAATCACAGTCCAGGTCGCTCCGACGATCTAAAAACCGTAGCGTACATCCCTTGGCAAATATTTAAATTCATTTCTAGATTTAACCCTTTTCAGGCATCATACTCAGAGCATTTGCTTTTTACTGCCAAGCTACCTTTGGCTCAATCCTTTGACTGACTTTCTATTCAATGATGCTTGTCTTGCTTTTCATTTTCCTGCTTCTGCTCCTGCTCCTTGCTCATTCTCCTGCTCCTTGTGCTTTCTTTTGGTTTGTAACTTGTTTTGCCCTTTTCTTTGCCTGCCCCGTTTCCGGCTATTCAATGCTGTTTAATTAACATGAACCGTTGGTTTCTTCTCTGCGTCTCCGCTATTTTTTCTTACGTCTTTCTTGATTTGTTTTGTTTTTCTCGTAATGTTTCATTTTGCATATCACAGTTGAATGCCATTCAAGTTTACGACTTGTTTTAAATCATTTATTTTGTTTTTTTTTTTCTTGTATTTTTGTTAATATAAAGAAATTGATTTTATGCGGGATTTTGAGGATACTGTTGGTAGAAGGGTATACACAATGTAATATGCCATTTGCTATGTTTGAGAGCTGGTGATAAGAAAATTAATATCTCTTGGGAAAAATTGCAGAAAATAACGACTTGGGGAGAGCTATATATTATTATTATACTTATATTATAATATCGAAATTTTTTTTTTAAATTCTTAAATATTTCGAGGCATTGAACATAAAAAAATTGTATTTTCCTGATTACCTATTTATTATTATATATAGTTAATATTTCGGTCTTTGAGTCTTTGAAAAAAGGGCTTAAGGGGGTCTTACTATGTAACAGTTTCAAAAAATCGTGTTTTTTTTTTAAATTTTTTTCATCTAAATAGTGTTAGAAATACGCTGGTAAAGGATTTAACTGTGGACGGGCTCATTTGGCAGTGACAGAGCATTTTCCACGGTCATGCACGGTCGTTTTCGTTTCGTTGTCAATCTTTAAACGTGTTTTTCCGAAAGTCGTCTTTTTAGAGGTGGGGTGAACGTTTTCCAAAAATCTGACTGACAGATCTTGTCATACTAAACATTTTTATCATCAGAAAACATGTCGCAACAGATAGACACGAGCTTTTTTTGAAATTCTTGTCCAAAAATTTTTAACAGCCTTGAATAGCAAAAAAAAAGTACAAAAAATTTTTTTTTTTTCAAAATTCTATTATTATAAGAATTTTTTGAATTTTTGAAAAGCTCGTGTCTATCCATAACCAAGGGTATGAGAAAAATTAATTTTAAACGTTTTTTGGTTTCTGATAATCTGATCGGTCAATTGAGTAAAACCAAAAACTATTTAAGTTCAATAATGAATGATAAACAATACAAAAAACTGCTTCCCGAAATCATTTGTAGTTTTCGAGTAATAAATTTTTGAATATAGCGCTCGGAAAGGAAGTATTACATAGTAAGACTCCCTTAAGGAACCAATTCTATTAACTTAAGAATTTTTAAGTTTTTTATGTCTCTTGAAATATCGAAAACTTTCTTAAATCGAGAATAATTAAATAAACTCTCATGCAGATTTTCCGACATAAGACATATTAAAAAAATTGTTTCCATACTTTCGAATTATAAATATTATACCTTCGTACCAATAGCATTTAGGGTAAATTTATATCTTAAAAACTTCAAAGAATGAGTAAAAAAAAATTTATTTTAAGAATTTATAGCTAAATATATTGTATTAATTAAAGGCTAATAAATCTAAAAAATCAGACATTTAAGAAAATTTAATTTAAAAGAGTTGTCAAAAGAACATTTTACAATTTTATCATGTCTTAGAAAATAATGAAATGAAATGAATGATCTGATAGAATATTTAAAATATATTATTTTGCCATCGTTTTTAAATGATAATGGTATAGCATATCAGGTAAATTTATCACTTGGATACTAAAATCGATGAAGGCACTCGTTTAGAGATTTATAATCTTATGAGAAATATATTATTTGAGCGTTCAGAAAGTCTTTATCGCAAATCAAAATAAATCGTAAAAATCAGACATGATAGTAAAATTTAATTTTACAACATTGTCGAAAAAGCATTTTATAATTTTACCATATCTTACCAAAAACTGGAAAATTTGAATTTTAAGACTTAAGAATAACATCGCAATAATTGTTTAATTTTATGAAAAAAATATATCGAAAAAGTCTTATTTGAAATGTAGAAAATTTAATTTTACAAGAATTTTTGAATAAAAATTAAATGTAGCAGTGTTCATAATATCTTTTCTAGGCAAAAAGCATATGGAAAATGTATACTTAAAAAATGGCGGACGTAAAGTCGGGCGTGACGACTTTAGGATACCCTGTACCACTAGCTTGCAATAAAATCCGGTTCCTTCACAAAAAACCAAAAACAGAAGAATTTTTAAGCAAAAAATTTTTTTTTGACCAATCGTTCCTATGGGAGCTATATGATATAGCCAACCGATTTCAGTAAATATTTGACACAGTGCTTAAATACCTTAAAAAAGATCGTGAATGCCGAAGTTATGTTCAAACATCTTTACAAACAAACGAAACACATCGAATTTTGTATAAAAAACGTGTTTTTGGACCGATTGGTCCTAAGGGAGCTATATGATCTAGTCAACACGATTTGGATTAAATTTAGCAGTGCTTAGGAACTATAAAAATACTTGCACGAATGTCAAATTTTGGATCCCAATATCTTATACAAACAAACATGAAACACGAACAAATTTTGATTCTAAAAAATTGCCGATTTTTCTTTGAAAGAAGATTTTGCCGGATCCTATGGGAGCTATATGATATAGTCAACCGATTTTTGATCAAATTTGGTACAGTGATTGGGAACTATAAAAAGCTTTCGAATACCAAATTTCGGTTACGATATCTTCATAAACAAACGAATTATTCATCTAAAACGCTTTTTTTTGTCGAGATCGTCTCAAACACCCCCATGGGAGCTATGTAAGTTATCCCGATATCAAAAAAATAAAATAAACTTGTCTCCTATGGAATAATATGGGATCTAATGTGAAAGTTTGGTAACTCTAGCTCTTACCATCTCTGGAGATCTAGGCGTTCACACGGACGGACGGACGGACAGACGGACAGACGGACGGACGGACGGACGGACAGACGGACAGACGGACATGTATATATCGACACCTCTGTTCACCCTGATCATATTTTAGGTAACTGCGGGGTGCTCGAGAACGCCTCCTTCTATATGTTACATACATTTTCGGCTTGCACAAACTTAATATACCCTTGGACCATACGGTACAGGAGTAT
>JBAMAX010002778.1:0-69971 GCA_037043745.1 Chymomyza amoena | reverse complement strand
AAAAGATCTTGTTTAAAATCTTGAAATATTACATTTTTCCTTAAAAAAAATGGTTAGTCATGTCTAACTAATTTTTAAGCCAAAATTGTTGTTTTTAAAACGAAATGGAATACAAACAAAATCTTGAATATCTTGAGCACCCCAATTTTTCAATACACTGCATTATAATACGTTAAACTTTCGAATTCGAATCTAAAATTAAAGGCCAAAAAATTAATCAATAATCTTAGCAGCAGGCGCGGATTCAGGAGTTAGTCAAATGGCGGATTTTTACGCTTCGATTTACATAGAAAGAGCACGCAAACAGCTGTCAACCCATTTTTCAAACTTTAACGGGGATCAGGACCTAAAAACTCGACCAAAATATATACGAGCACGCAAAAAACGGTCAACACATTTTTTCAACTTTCACGGGGATTTGGACCCCACTGGCGAGGTTTTCGGGATCATAACTGAGGTAAAAAATGTCGAATTTTTTGTTAAATTAAACACTTTTTTTAGTTAGCTAAAACTTTTTAAGCTGCTCATTAACTAAATTTTAAGCCTTGTTTTTTACACCTTAAAAATAAAGTTTCATAAAAATATGGTTAAAAATACAAGTTCAAGATTCAAAATATGCAAATTATTTTCCAAATTTATCGCATTTTGCAGCTGCTAAAAAAATATATTTTCAAGTAGAGTGTTCAAGTTGTGGCGCGGCCATTATGAATTTTTATTCATCTACATCGGCAGGATCCTTTGTGCCTTGGGTCAACGAATGGCTCGTTGCACTTATGTATATTCGTTTTTTATGCTCATGAATTCAATTAAAAGCTACGTTTTTAAACTTGAAATAAAAAATGCTTGAAAAATACACTTAAAAAAGCTGTGCATATAATGAATACCTTGAGCAGAGTTTTGCATAAAATTAATGCCAACTTTGTCGAGCAGAGAAACTTTTTAAGTTGATTTTTTCTTTTTTTTTTTTGTAAATGGCCGCATTGAGTGCCTTCGGTCTGTTGGCCTTAAGTGCGTGTTAAAATAAATAAACATAAGAAAAAGCAATTGGTAAGAGTTGGGCTAAAATTTGAAGCATTCAGATTAATAGTCTAGGAAAACCCAGAGGCTATGACTTAATAGCTCATAACTTCAAATTTTCGGAATTTTAAATTTCAAATTTTCTTCAAATTTGTTTTCTTTGAGGCACTGCTTGTAAACCAAATCAAAATGTTGGGGCTTTAAAGGATTCAGAAACTGCTTCGAACTTTGATGATTATTCAAATTGTACTGGGAATATAATGTAAATGCATCCATTAAAACCAACCCTAAGTAATTCGAAAGCGACTAAAATAATAACTAAAAATTAAAAATTAAAAAAAAAATATTTTGGAAACAATATTAAACATATTTAAATTTTTTAAGAATAATCCTTTTTTTTTAACTTTTCAATACAGTAAAACTTTCCAATAAGTACCTCCTCTAGAACTCATTTTTCCATATAACTAATTTGTTCAAGTACCTAGCTTATAGGATCTTCTTACAACTAATTTTCTGAATAACAAACCAAAATGCTGCTGCTTTATAATTTCTTTACAATGAAGTTTGTTGACTTAAAAAATATCTATGGTGGCAAGGAATGAATTAAGTGTTGCAGAATTAAGTGTTACCCCAGGCGAATAATCTTCCTTTACTAAAACTTGCCAAGCCAATTCCTAGAAATCGCAGCCTCATCTGACTTCTGAGATACCAAAAGCAAAGCTTAGGCACCGCTAAACCACATTTCTTTCCTCCCACATGATTCCCAGATCCTTTAATCTTGCTACCATTCCCTTGAAAAAGAAAAAACCCAAAAAAATTAAGCATAGCCTTAGTACGTAATTAGTACAAGGCCACATTATGTAAATCCAGTTGGTTTGAGACCAAAGGCAAAACACTAATTAGTTAAACCGCTTAGATAAATACAACACGTATACGCAATGTAGGCAAATACAACAAGTATACGCAGTGTTTTTGCCAGGTAAGCTTTACTCTCAGAAAAGACGCCGCCATTGCTTAATTCAATTGAGGCAAGTTTTTGGCTTTTTCTGGCATTTTTGGGTGGGTGTATAGGGTGCTAATGATAAGAACTTAATAAGGACTCAATTGTTTTTGACTAAGCTATAAAGCTGCGCTGCGGCTTATTTATGTATCTAAGGCGAGGGTAGGGTGAAAGGTAATTGATCAAAAAATTAAGTAGTAAGCGGCGGATGCAGGATGTTACCATGGGGAATCATTAATGAGAAATGAGAGTTCAACAGTCTAGGAGGAGGGATTTTGAGTCAGAAAACTCCTTTAGCTCATTTTGTTTGTGGGGTGCCAAAGTTTCGGACATTTGGGGCACCCTGCACAATTTTGCCCAGAACCGATATCTTAAGTTCTCAAAAATGAATAAAATAACGTATATCGGAGCATTTACGTCCACTTTTCCACATTTCGAGGGATTCTTGTTTTGAGAACAATGGGCGCAATGGCTGTTAATATAGGAAATAAGCCCTTACTCATTTTTGGAAACAATAAAAATCTGACTATACCCGAAAGACAGGTGTATTTATGCGAACATTTTTTTAAAGCATCTTTCGGCCTGAAAGTCGTGATAGCCCCAAAATCCGGATATCAGGAAGCTCCGCTTTTCAGAGGAATGCCGCCATTGCTGTAATTCGTCAAAAATGTGTCAAGTAGCCTCAATGTCAGGAAGAGGACTTCCTGAAATTTTTGTAATTTAAAACTTTGAAATTATCTCATCTTTCAGGCCGACTAAGTGACGTCACAGCCCCAAAATCTGGATATCAGAAAGCTCCCCTTTCGAGAGTGGTGCCGCTTTTGCTTTAATTCGTCGAAACTGTGTAAAAGAGCCCAATTGGTCGTTTTATAAATTCAAAATTTTCATCAAGGAACCAAAGAAGGGGCAGCTTAGGCAGTGGATTTTGGCAGGGGAACCGACTGAGGTGGGTCTATCCGCCAAAGGAATTTTGGGATGCCGGTGGAATATCGTTTATATGAACAAAAAAGTCTTTTCTAAGAAGGTAGCCTAGTCATCATGGAAAATCTCAATTGATCTTCTGTGGCGCTGATTATAAAGAGACTTCCATCAAATGGAATGATCGCCTGGGTAACGAACTCCTGTTTAAAGGTCGCCATGGAAAATCTCAATTGATTTCCTATATCCTTAACTGAAAAGGGATTTCCATCAAATGAAATAATCGACTGGTAATTTCTATTTAAAGGTTTCTAGTTCTAAAACAACATATTCTCCATACCTAACATGCTGTGGCTTTTATAATTCACCAAACAAAAAAATATGGCTAGGAGAAATTCCATTAAACATGATCATTTTCGAAGCAAACTATTTATAGACACAAATCTTCTATTCGGATCATAAGGCGTTCGTATGGAGTTGACTGTCTTCCATTGGGCGCTTCCCCAGGTGGCGCATAGGTAAATGGTCGGCACTATGCTGGGTGAGCGGGAAATGAAATACAACTCGCTGGAGATCCAGATAGAAATTCTATCTATCAATTAGAGCAGGAGGGCTAGCTAGCTACCTACCTGAAACCTGGCTACCAAATGGTCAAAAACTATTCCTTTTGGAAGGCTTAATATATGAAAAGGTCAAAACTAAACACAAATTGTTTTCTTTTGAAATAAGTGCTGACTTTTCAGCCCGCCCTCGCTTCTCGCTTCACTTTTTAACTTACCACAATGGGCAGCAGGAGCTCATGAGTTTCATTGCCACGCCACAAATGCGAGTCCTGTGGCACATTTTGTATCTCACATTCAAGTGAATTGATTTTCTCCTGCAAACGACTTAAAATGCGCGGCCGAGCAATTGGCTTTGAGGCTGATTTAGTAGGATTAGCTGTGTAGCGATGTGGAGACAGTGCTCCAGACGACGACGACGACGCCGCTGACACTGGGTTGTCAGTTGTCGCTGCTCCTCCTGCTGCTGTTGTTGCAGCTGCCTCAACTTTGGCACCAACCACCTCCAGATTGTCGAGGTCACCGGGCATTTTGGTAGCTGGCGGCAATATGGCCTTAAGCAATAATTTAGCTCGCTTAAGTTGCTTCTGATATTTCTTTGGCTTCAAAGTTGTGCTTGCCACAAGTGATGGCAAGGCTGTAGTTGTGGCAGCAGACTCCTCCGCAGCAGTTGTTGTTGTTGTTGGCGTTGCTGTTGTTGTTGTCGTAGTTGAACTGACTGCAAAACTTTGCGTTGTGGGCGTCAAAGTCACGCGTCTAAACGTGTCTGCTGTGGCCGCTGCCGGCGTCAACATTGGCAGCGACGTCGCTGCTGCGGTTGCTGTGGGCGCTGACAACTTTGTTGGGTCACTTGTTCTAATGACTTGCAGTTCCTCTGGCAGCGTCGAACTTTTGACCAAACTTTTGCTTAACTCTTCAGCCACCACAACTCCTGATGACTTTATAATGCGGCTGTCTGCCAAAGGCGTTACCAACTCCGCCGCCACCGCTTTTGTGGCAACTGTGGTTGCCAACTGTGCTGCCAAAGACGACGACGTTGGACTTGTCGTCACAGTTTTCATTAACTTGCGCTTATTATGTAACAACATTTCGTTGTACAACTCTTTGCTGTTGTAGAATTTTGTGGTCGAAAATTCCGGATGTGCTGCGGCTGTCAATGTGGCCGTAGCCGACGAAGCGGCGGACGAGGACGAGCCTTCAGCTGCAACATCCGTATTGAATTTGGTATTGGCAAAGTCTATGTGTGGCATGGCCATAACATCGCTGGCTCTATGCAACGGAAATTCAAAACTTTTCTTCACACGTCGATCGATATAGCTGTCACCGGCAGCCAGGGCTGGCAAGGCAACACGTCGTGTTGTGGTCAGCGGGGTACGGGTAGACGATGTTGTTGGCGCCGCTGTGGTTTCATGCAACTGAAATTTGCGCTCAATTTCGGTAATCAAATCATCCTGTTCGGCCAACAGTTTGCCCGTGAAATCGCTTACGGTTGCTCTAGCAGACGCTGCCGGATTATTTGTTGTCATCGTCCTCATTGTAGTTGTTGTTGTTGCAGCTGTTTTTGCCGTGCTTGTGGGCTGATTGACTGTCAACTTGGGCACCACCAGCATTTCCACTTCATTGGGCATTAGATTCTGCCGATAGTCCTCCTCGACATTTTCAGGCGGCGTAAAGATGGTGCGTTCGCGCAGCAATTGCTCGTTGGCGTCACGTATAATTGGTTGAAAATCCTCCAATTTCATGGGATACAAGTCCACAATATTTAGTTTGCTTGCTGTGGGCTGTTGTGCCAACATGGCGCCATAGCGTGCACGTTCCTCCTCATTGAGATCGGCTAACGTTTCGGCTACTTGATATGAGGCAGCTGCCTGCATTTGTATGTGCAACGCATCCTCGTTATCGGCGTTGTAATTGCTGCTGGTAGCCGGATAGGAGCTAACAGCGGAATCAGCCAAGTTATTCAAGTTCTCAGGCAGCGTTAGTTCCGTCGTAACTGATGGTGTTGTTGTAGTTGTTGTAGACTCCTTCACCAGCGTGACTTGAGGCATCATTAACTTGGCGGTTGCCGTTGTTGCACTCACTTCCGCTTTGGCGGCTGTCGTCTCCGTGCTGCTGATTTCGGCGTCTGTTTCATTTCCTTTATGTGGCGCCACAACATGTGCTGCAATTGTTGTTGCTGCCGTTGTTGTTGTTGTGGTGCTGGTCGTAGCCGTTGTGGTGGGTGTGGCCGTTGAGGTTGAGGTGGCCGACAAAGTTGCTGTCGGCGTTGCTGCACGCTGCATTTCCGGCCATATTTTTGCTGCCATTTTGTTTTGCTTCACTAGCGGCGCTGCATTATCTGTTGTTGTTGTTATTGGTATTGTTGTTGACGTTTCGGATGCCAAAGTTGTTGTTGCAGCTACATTTTCGGTCAACAACAAAATGACTGCCACAATTACAGCTGTTAAAATGCAAAGTTTGACAATTTTTGTTAGCATTTTGCAAATGGCTGCCGCCTGTGGCTAACCCTCACGTTTGTATATGTATTAGTATATGTAAAGCTTGTTGTTGCTTTTGTTTTTTGTTGTTGTTTTTTTTTTGGCTTTATGCTGCTCTGTTTTTATAGCTTGTTGCTATTTGGCCCTGGATCTGCACATTGCGGCTGGCTGTAACGACAAACAAAAAGAAAACCATGAAATTTATTATTAAAATTTATTGTTGCTAACGATTTATTTGATGTTGTAATTGGCATTTTGTTTACAAGCCAGGGCTGCAAAATATGGAAATTTCTTGGAAAGTGCGGTTGACATAATCATAGATTTCAGGTGCTAGGGTATGGGTTAAAGGGTAAGGAGTGGAGTTGTCAATAAATTACGGGGCTTGAATCAACCTGAACAAAGGATACCATAATGCAACAATAAGAAGGTTATGCAATGCTCAGATAGGTACTTTCAGAAATGGAGAGCTGAGGTTCGACTTTTGTATGAAAGCTATATGAAATAGTGGACCAATTTTGATCAAACTGCACAAAAATGTGAAAATTAAAATGAAACACAAGCTTCTTAGAACATTCTTTTTAATTTTTCAAAAAAGTAAATAAAATGTATGCCGTTTGTATTTTGTTTTTGTCGGAGCACATATGTGTGAAGTTTTATCAAAATTGGTACACAATTTTATATAGCTGCTATACAAAAATTTAAACAGCTTAGAAATTAGAGCACCTTAACAGAATTCTTTGCATCATGACATAAGGTAAAATATTGAGCTCAAATATATTTTCAAATATTCAAAATAAAGTGATTAAAAATTCAAGAATGTAAATTAAATTTGTGAAATTTGATAATACCAAATCTTATATGTAATAATTCTCGTGTCACAATTTTCGTCCAGCACTCCTCCGAAACGACTTGACCGATTCTCATGAAATTTTGTGAGCATATTGAGTAGGTCTGAGAATCGGCCAACATCTATTAGTTTATTAGTATATAAAATTTGGATACACATTAAAATTGTTTCATATATAAATAGTTTCCAAAACAGTTTAAGGTATTTAAATTAAAAAATATTTGCATGATTTTAAACGAGTCATTTCTATCTTATAATTATTTTGTCGTGTGAGTTCCAAAATTGAATTCCAAAACCGTATATCAAATTTTATAAACAAACCATTTTTATACATATTAAAAGTTTCCAAAGTAATTAAATTGCTTTCCATAAAAAATACTATTTAAAGATTTTTTTAAAATCTATGGATGACTCCTCTATATCTCATAATTATTTTATCGCATGAATACCCTAATTGATTTTTGCTCGTAAAAATGCTCAAATCTGTATAACTTCTACACCAGCCCTGGTCCACACTCACACACACACACACCTAAATGCACACACACATTAATTTTATTTGCCATTGTATGCAAAATGTATTCAAAGTTTTGTGGCCATGGCAAATAGAAAAATTGCTGTCATATATTTCATTTTTAGCAACCATTGTTCGGCTTTTCATTTAATATTCACAATAATTTGTGTGTTTTGTATTTCCGTTTCTTGTTTTCTTATTGTTATTGTTAGTATTGTAGTGCTTCCAATAAAATTGAAGCCATAATTTTTCGCATTGTATAATAAATAACCGAAGCATAAAAATTTGATATCATTTTCTGCAAATTTATGACAGCCAGTTGCCAGGCCTTAATTAAGCTTATGTTTAGTCAATAAAGTATAATATTTTTTTTATTATTTTTATATTATATATTTTGAGCTTTTGTGCAAAATAAGTCAAAACAACTTTGATAAAGAAAATTTATATAATGGTATTGTATTTCATTGCCAACAAATTGAAATTTTCCAGCCACATACAGAAGAAATTTGAGACTTTAGTCAAGGTTATTAATTTTGAAGATATTTGTTTTACTTTGTAATGGAATTTTTATTTTGTACAGCTACGTTTGATTTTTTAAGAAAATAAAGTAGAATTTTGCACAAAAATTTCTTAAATTACTTTAAATTTATAACTTTTGTATACTAAATTAAAAAATATTACTTCAAACATGGTTTGTTGAAAATAAAAAGGCAAAATTAGCTTTTTCTTAAGAAATATATATTTTTATTTCAACCCATTTATATTTCTATGGATGAAGTGAGTTTCTGCAAAACCCTACACAAAATCGTTAAATACAATTTATTAATTGACTTACATTTTTTAATAAACGCAATAAAATGCAATGTTAATTGCCGAGTTACTAAAAATATAATTTTTAGTTCAAGAATTCTTAGGGAACTATTCAAAACTTGTACCTTTTATGAGAAGTTTATGGGAATATATTTTTTTGAAATATGATATATTGACAAGAAGTTCCAAATGGCATTCCAGAAAATCTTGCTGGATATTCGAATAAATACTAAATTCCGAAAAATTTTCATTCTAAATTGCAATTTATAGTCAAAACTAAAGCTTGCAAAATTTTCCAAACAATTTTTCTAAATAGAAAATAATTAATTCTTCTCTCAATTTAGTATCTTCCCAACTAACTTAATTATTCCTTTGAGCACTAACTAATTGAAAATCTACAAAAGCAATTAAACAAAAGTAGCATTCACAGGCAATAAAAAAGCAGTTTGAAATACGCAAAATGAATCCTTACTTAATTCCCTGCAATTTCAATAAATTGATGACATCATATGGCTATAATAAACTGTAATTAAATTAAATCGATACACAAAGACTCAAATTCGACAATTCATAAATAATTTGGCAAACGAACAAATATGGAAGGATGAAGAAGGACAAGTGCAGGACCTCAATTCTTGTCATAAAGACAAAGACAAACGGAAACGAAAACTAAATGAGATTTTTTACACACAATTGAATTTCATTCAAAACTAAATATAATTGCCGAAAGTAGCATTGACAATAACTAATAATAAAGAGGCTAGATTTACTTCCGGAGCTCTGCTGATGGACCGACCGCCGGGTCCGACCCCAGCCAGCCTTGGAGCCCTCCCTCCCTGCCCCACTGTCTACAACTGACAACTTACAGTTCATTGCACAGCAACTACAACTAATAAGAAGCTGTATAACTTGCTGGTCATCATCCATGGCAACCAACCGGCTGCAATGAAGCATGCCGTAGTCAGGCAACAAACCAAGCAAACAAGCCAACATTCATTCATTCATTCACTCACTCATTCATTCATTCAGTCAGTCATTCATTCAGCCATTCATTCATTCATGGCGCTCCTTATCTGGTCACAATGCGTAGTTTGTCACGCTTGTTCGCGCCACATGAAATGGACTCAGCAGGACTCTTGGTTTGTGTGTGTTGTGGGGCGTGGCCGGACTCCCTAAAACGTTCTACGTTTATCTGCAGCCTTATTCTAACATGCCACAAGGACATGTACACAGAGATACTGCAAGCAGCGCCTAAAACTATGCAGCTTTAAATGTTGAAGCAAGCTGAACTAATGCGCTTCTGCGGAGTACAGTGGGAACTCACAAAAGAGGACAGCTCATCTGAAGAAGTTGTTTAGATTGTGGAGCATATGAAAAATAACATTGTTTGGAAATTAATATGCAAAATTGGCATTATGATAAATGATAAGGATATAGAATAGATAGGAAAAATTACGGTAATAGAAAAAGTGGAAAGAGCATGGCCATGCTTTACGTAGGTCTCGAACCCATAATCTTTGGCATGATAGTCCAATACATAGATAACAATTTTGCAAAAGAAGATGGTGGAAAAGTTTTTTAATTAAGCTTGAACTTTTTATTTAAGGAGGATTAAATTTTCACGTGCATTTCGTTACACCTAAAATTAAGTGCATGAAACTTAAAGCAATTACATTTGAAAAATTAAGCTTTTGGAAATCTAACCAAATATAATAACTTTTGAATTTTTACCTCCCATTTTTGGCTAAAATTTTTTATAGGGAGTCTTTTTGTAGAATTGTGTCAAATAAATCGAAGATATTTATGAAAAGAACATAAAAATGTTCTAAAACTAAAATATTCTAAAACCAAAATGTTCTAAAATCTTCTAAAACTAAACATAAGAATACTTTTTTCTGGAGTCTTAGAGCCGCAGGATTAGTTACATAGCAACAAAGATCCAAAGTTTTAGGATAACCATACTAACCGAAGACAATGCAACTTAAAATCGTGTTTGATTCCGATATACTAAAAGTTGATTTAGTTTTATTGGGGTTCAAGCCGTCCTAACCAAATTGTATTAAAAATGAATAGCAAATTTCATTATATAATTAACTTTTAATCGAATTTTTATTCAACAATTTCAGCGGAATTTTATGATTTTGTGTGCCAGAAATATATTTATGAGCGTTCAGAATAATTAAATCTGTTTAATAAAGGGTTTTTTAATATGTTTTTAGGCTGAACAAACACATCGAGAATTTTCTAATACACCCCTGACAGTATTAGCTATTTTTTTTTTATTATTTATGAAAATTTAAATCGAATCCGCGAAGATTTTTTTATTTTATAAATATTTTTTTTTCAAGATCCAAGACACGTCTTAAATTTATATCTAGAATAAACAGATTTTGTATATTTTGATTATCAAATGTGAAGGCCGCTTGACTTTTATAAACTACAAGAATTTTTTGAAATAGCCTTAAAAAAATAAATATTTTTGTGTAGAGGTTAAAACATATTTTTCCACCAAAAAAGACTTTGTGTTCTTCCATTACTTAATGAAAATTTATATTAAAAATTAAATTTCTTAAAGTTATTTCTTTAAATTTTACAAATTTCACTTTCAGGAACTATCTGGCAAATACTTGGGAATATTAAATTCAATAACCCTGACAGCATAAAGTTAAATTAAACTTTTGAATCCATGAAATTTTTTGTATTTTATTAAAATATTTACTATTTAAAATTCTTGGCACAGTTTTTAAATTTAATGATAAGTAAGTTTAAATAAAAAAATATGTTGTGTATAGAATTTATTAAAATTTAATATTTTGCAAATTTCACTTTAAGAATCAACTTTCCAAGTGTTTGGGAATCTGAAAATCAAGCCCTGACGTCATGAAATAAAACGAAACATAGACTCGATTTAGACAACCCATGAATGCGTTTTTTTTTTCGAATAATAATTTGATTAACTAAATTGTCTCTTAAGAGTAGGGATAGCATGACATTTCTTATTCAATATTTATTTAGTTTATATTTTTTATACAAGCCTCAAAGTCATATAAGATGGAGATATATATTTCAAACTATCATAAATTTTTTTATTGAGAGTGCTAACTGTACTTATATCTAGGTCTCCTATTTTAGCTGCAATTACCTAGAGAATATTCCTCAACTAAAGATGTCATTTGCGATAGAGTATACTGTACTCTTCATATTTGTTTGGCTTCAAGCTGAGCTGCTTGCCAGCCTTCTGGCCAGCATGCGTATTTAGCTGAGTTAATTTTGGCCAGAACTTATACCAAAATAGATGGCTTATATTGAATAGTGCTGCCAGCTGTGCAGCTGCTGCAATGCATATTGAAGCTGTTTATTTATGAGTTGCCCAAATGCCATAAATCACTGCAAAATGCAACCCTTCATCTGGTCATCTCTCTCTGACAGTCTATCGTGTCGCACTCTAACGTTGCAGCTGTGGCATATTGGTCAAATTTAATTGCATTATTGTAACAGTCAAATTAATTAAAAGGTTTTGCGGTTGGACTGCAGTCTGTACAGAAAGATTTAATACATATATTATTTTTATCTAGATTTATATGTTTTTGGGGTTACATGCAAAACTTTATGATTGATGACAATCTAAATTAAATGGGAAATATTTGGGCTAAGTTGATAAATATGTTGCCCTAGATATGAGACACGGGTTCATCTTTAGAAATTCAAAGCCCAAAGGCAATCAGTTAATAGCATAAGCAATTTTTTATTTTCATTATTTTCTTTACATCTTAAGATTTCTTCTGCGCTTTTTCTTTTTCGTCAAAAACATGTTAAGCGCAAAATAAATACCAAAAAAAACGCTAAAGAAAAATAAATCCGCTTATATTTCATGGTATATTTTAAAGCATTTAAGACCAATAACTTCTTCTTTACCAAAGCAAACAAAATTCAATTGAAAAACTTGAGCAAATATTTCGCTGTGTGTGCTTTGGCAAATGGCAAACTTCTTGAATGTTTCATATGGCTAAAAAGAAAATATATGAAAGTTTCTGTGCCAACTTTGTTATTTGCTATTCGGGACTGAAGTTATGCACAATCGAATGGTATGAAATTATATCTACACGTTAAGAAGTTTTGAGCTACGTTTAAAGTTATTTAATATGAAGTGAATAAGTGTGTTAAGATGGTATCGGTGGTTTTATCTTAAGATGATGGTGCAGATAATATCTTAATGTACTTGTTTTTGACGCAATGGACTTAAAAATATAACGCACAAATTGAATGAATTTATTTCGATTGAATTTCACACCTGAGCGAACTAGGCTGGACTGGGTCAGAGTGGACTGAATTAAATGGACAAGATGTGCTTGTAAAGATAATAACTTGGTTGATTTGCTATTAATAAATAATGATTCATAAAATTTGTACAATACCATACCGACAACGTCCATATAACGATACATGGCGTATATGTTACGTAATTTGGTTTAGAACAGCTATAAGATTCCATAGAGCTTTCCAAGTTTTAAGTAGGAATAAGCTCAGTACAGTCCCGCAGCATTCAGGTACATTGATTAAGTAGTGGCTTTAAAAGAATACATTGGGTATACGTAATTTTGATTAGAATGCTCATATATTCTTTAAGTAAAGAACAGTTCTAAGATTCCATAGAACTCTCCAAGTTTTAAGAAGGAATAAGTTAAGTACATTCCCGCAACATTCAGGTACATTGATTAAGTAAAGTTGGCTTTGAAAATAATACATTGCGTATACGTTATTCTGTTTATATATGTTCATATATTGTTTAAATAAAGTAGTTTCTGGAAAGAAAAATTCGAAACCAACGTCAAGAGATTTTTACATTCCAGAAAATTAAATCCAATGCAATAAAATAGGTCGAAAAAGGCAAGTTTGAGCTTAATTAATGTTTAGATAGATTTAAAATAAAGAATGGAGGAGTTAATTTTTTTACGGCAAAAAAATTAAGCGAAATTACTAACATTATAGAAGAATCCTAGGAAAAAATAAACTTTGCCTTAAAATTAATTATAAATTAGATGAAGGAGCGCAGGTATGAAGATCTATAATAGTTTTGGATGGTCTAATCCAAATAGGGCAACTGGTGAAGACGTCATAACAGCCGAACTTCCCCAAGTTGACGTACTAGCTGATTGCGAAAATATTGCTCCCACACTTCGCTTGGATATGGTAGAATGAGCGTGTTCCCGATTCCTGGAAAAGCTGAATTATTGTAAAGCTAGTCAAGAAAGGAGACCTTAGTGACTGCAACAATTGAAGAGAAATCACATTGCTCAAAACGAACTACAAATTAGCTAGCCACACTATTGAACGAACGCCCTTAGGAAAAAATTGAGCCAACAATTCAAGATAAACAGGCAGGGTTTAGACCACACAGGAGTCATCATTACAAAAATAATAGCGATGTATGATGATGCCGGCGTTACTGCACTATAGAAGAACAAGTGCACCTTTCGGAAAGAACACCGGTGTTAGGCAAGGCTGTCCTTTACCACATCTACTCTTCAACATCGTGGTCGATGAGTTCATGATAGAGATAAGCAAGTCCAAGCGTGGCATCACGTGGAGCTTCACCAGACTCCTTGACGACTTGGACTACGCGGACGAGATCCGTCTGACTTCTCATAGACTATGTGACATCCAAACCAAAGTAGATGCACTCATGAAACTAGCCAGTGCAGTCGGGCGCAAAATTAACGCTGCAAAAACAAAAGAGGGATATTCAGGCCAAATAATATATCAAATGCAGAACTGTGGCGCATCACCTGTGAGTCATCTAGTCCATCTTCAAATCAGGAAACGTGAATGCGACATGGATAGGTCATGCTCTCAGAAGAGATCAAGCAGCATTGTAAGGATGGCCCTAGACTGGAATTCCCGAAGGAAGCAGACGAGTAGGACGATCAAAAGCAAGCGGACTGCCCTTCAAGAACTGGCACAGCAAACCATTACATGGGTTACAGCTGCACAAACAGCGCAAAATAGAGTTCGAAGGAAAGCTATTGTAGAGGCCCTCAGCTGTCAAGAGAACTCCTCTTGGAAGAAAAAAAAAAAAATACAATATCCACAGATCGACCTACGGCGTTAGGTGGAATGGGTCATTGAGAACCAAGGAGTCAAACCCATCACTAAGGAAGAAGCTGTGAAGAGAGTGAACAGCCAGATGAAGGACCTTCTAACGAGCTAGCACGCATCTGAAAAATCCTTAGATGGGGTATTATAGCCCAGGCTATCTAGTCTAATACTACCGTCTTCTAGAACCATATTTTGTCGGTAATGCTTGTAGAATCCAGTGGTTCATCGATTCTCTTTAGTTAGTTAGAAGGCTGAGCTGTTTTCTTGGCCCTTTGTTTGACGATCTAAAGACTCTGTAATAGATTTCTGTCACTATTCAATTAATTCGATGCTATTGATCGATTCTGGTCTACAATGGTTAGAACAACTGAGCTTTTGCTAGAGCCCTTCCTACGCCGATTTAATGACCCTATTAATAGATTTGTGTCACTATTCAAATAAATTAGATTCAGGTAAAGTAATTAGTGACTAGGATCGCTGAGCTGGAGCGATTCTCTAGGATTTTAAACTCAGTCCTGACGGTGACAGCAGTTTATTGTGACTATTCCACATCGTATTTTGTTCAAGATCTGTATTAAAAAAATATTTTTTAAGAATCTTCGACTTTTTTGAAAAATTGGCTTATGTTCTCTGAAATAAAAGGCGCTCATGACGTCAGGCACAGAGGTAAAATTTGTTTGACCCTGCAGGGTTTCAGAACTGAGATGGCTAAGCACTCGCACAATTCACCAAAAAAATGTTAATTGTTTTTTTGTGTGCCTATTCTATCAGATGAACTCTCTGAGGAATCCCTGGTAACGAGATGGCGGACGAGTGCGCCATGAACGCCTCAGCGCTGACAGCTAACCTTGCGGTTGCTGACATATTACAGGACGTCGTATTGCAAAGCAAGGAAGACAGCTTAAGCACTGGCGGAAAGATAATGGGACATGATGTCGCATCTGCCGAGCATTCTGGCCTAGATATGATTCAAAGCGAACATCTGAACCCCTGCGCTTCCATAAAAACAGGACTGAATGGTGGTAGGCGTTGCAACGGGACACTGCACAATAGGCAATATGGCTGAGAGGTTGCACGTTCCCCATCACGATTTCTGCCGCAGCTGCAGAGATGAGGAAGAGACAGAAAGCATCCAAGACCTTCTAAGAAGATCAAGTCAGTTTCTGGGTAAGCCATTCTTTAAGGATATGGGTAGTCTAGCCCATCTAGCTTTCGTCGAATCCCCAAAATGGTTTTACAACATGAGAGACTTAGACGATCAGGGTATCCTACAGTTTTTGATCCTCCTCCTTAACTACCACCTCCCTTACTTGCAATGTTTTCTCGTCAACTTCTTTTAATTAGGCAACACAATAAATTTTATTATCTCTGGGTGATCTTAGGTCACTATCTGAGTTGCATCAAGTTTTTCCTTTATAGTTTGCAAGCAACATACATACAAAAAAAGATTCAAAACTTAAATGTAAATTTAGGTTTTGAGCTATTAGATGCTTCTCTGAACGATTTCTATGTATTTTATTTGAATCATTTTGTAAGAGACTGACAAAAACTTTTAATGATTATTTTATTAAACTTATATTGTGGGTTTGAGATATTTATACCCTCTGGTTACCGTACAAAAGTTAATTTCTTCTGCATGTTTTTAATAAGAACCTTTTTTATAACTAAAATAAACCATTCGCTGTCATACATGCCAAATTCTTCTTCGAATTTTGAGACTCTTTGCCTGTCAGCTTTATTGAGTAAAGCATTTTTGTCGGAATTATGTAATTCCCTCAAATGCACATTCCTTTTAACTTTATTAGCTACTGAAATATTTTTCCAGGCGTTGGCATTTTATGGAATTTATGCCAATGTTATTGCATAAATCAGTCGCGCTAATGCCTACAAAAACAAGTACGAATTTCATCCCCATCATCCGCCCTCTTTCCACTCACACCACAAAATTTTCAATTTATTGCAGCTTACTTGAAAATAAACATATGAGAATAATGATAACAAAAACAAAAACCAACTCACAAAATGACAGTGGAGAAAATTTTCCTAGCAACAACAACACACATTCCATGTCATATAAAAAAATATAAATCAAACATTTTACTTGACGCCTTCCAAATATTAAGCAAAGCCAACAATAACAACAACATTTTCAGAAATAACAACAACAACAAATATTGTAGAAAGTAGAATAATAAAAGTGAAAATGAAAAACAAATAAAAGCGTGGAAAATTAGCAGGGCTGGGCGAGGGTGGCGCAGAAATCTGGCAGTGTGACGGGATGTAAAACAAAGTTTTGTTTCTTTCTTTCTTTTTTATGTGCAAACAGTTGCAGTAAAGTAAAGCAGCAAAAAAAAAACAGCAAAAGTAAATAGAAATAAAAATGAAGCTTAATTTAAAATGCGACGAAGCGTAGCGCACTCACACACTCTCAAACACACACACACACATTGACACTCACGTAGCAATAAACAAGCGCTAATATTAACACACATACAGACAGAGACACGCCAACGCACTCATACAGCGATAAAATGTTAGACTATGTGTGATGTGCCGCCATTGCAGATAAACACAAGTATAGAGTATGTATGTATATGTATGTGTATGCAAAGCAACTTTTATATATATAGTACATGCATAAGTATTGAGGTACTATATGCGGGAATCTTGTGCGGTTGGATTTTTGGGGGCTAACGCAAAAAACTTGTTAAAAATCTAAAACTCGCAGCCACAGCTAGCTCAGGGCAGGGCAAGGATACACACAAAAACTCGCACATAAACCAAAATGACGAGACGCAGGACGAGACGCACCTCAGGACAAACGCCGTGCCAACGCTCGCCGCAAGTTGTTGTTCTTCTTGGCTGCTGTGAATGGGTAGTCGATAGCGCTTGACACTGCCACAAGGTGTGTCGCACAGTGGTGTGAGATTATTTGGTAATAGATGAAAATGCTCTATCAGTTAGGTTAGGTTACTCTGGCTGGCCACACAAGAGAGTGCAGCCTAGCATAGACCTTTTGGTCCTTAGCTGTGCCAGGTTGGAGGTTATTGCACGAAGTGATGGTCGGTTAAAAATTTGATTTTTTTGGCTAAATTAAGTAGACGGTCAACTTGCAGCCTGGCCACCTCTTCTAGACCGAGAAACGCTGGTTCTCCTAGGGTAGCCAGACGATGCCTAGAGATGGCTGGGCAGTCGCAAAGTACGTGCGTTTGGATCTCAGGGACTTCCGGATCCCTGCAGATCCTGCATAATTCGCTTGTCGTTAGTCCCATCCTATGCTCTATCAGTAGAAATTTGTTGTTTTATTGTTAGAACACTTTTATGGGAACCACTTTCGATATATTGATTAATTTTATTTTTGAGCACTATTCAAAAAACGATTTAAATAAAAAATATTTGTTAATTAAATAAAGCAAATTTTGTAAAATAAGATAGAATTTTCATATTAAAAAATAAATAAAAATGAGACAAAAAAAATATTCTGAAAAATCATATATTACAAATTATATTTTTAATTTGTTAATTTCTAATTTGTAATCCTAAAAAATAATATAGTGTAGTCTTCTAAAAAAGTTATATTCAAAATTGTTTATACTCGAAATTTTCAAATTTTTTTCTGTCCGGAGGTTGCTTGACCGCACTCTAGTTTTTATACCCTGTACCGTATGGTACCAAGGGAATATTAAGTTCGTGCAAGCCGAAAATGTATGTAACATATAGAAGGAGACGTCGGAGACACCCCAAAGTTACCTAAAATATGATCAGGGTGAATAGAGAAGTCGATATACCCATGTCCGTCTGTCCGTCTGTCCGTCCGTGTGAACGCCTAGATCTCAGAGATGGTAAGAGCTAGAGTTACCAAGCTTTCACATTAGATCCCATATTAATCCATAGGAGACAAGTTTATTTTATTTTTTTGATATCGGGGATAAATCATATAGCTCCCATGGGGGTGTTTGAGACGACCTCGACAAAAAAAAAGCGTTTTAGATGAATAATTCGTTTGTTTAAGAAGATATCGTAACCAAATTTGGTATTCGAAAGTTTTTTATAGTTCCCAATCACTGTTTACTCAATTTAACCAGTTTAACCATTTAATCGAAATCGGATTGAAATCTTATATCATAAATAAGCTCACATAGGACAACGAGATATTCGGCCAAATCATAACTTTTTTAAAGAAAAATTCGCTATATTTCGTTAATTTTAAATAATAGTATATCGTAACCAGATTTGGCGTTTTGAAATTTTTTAGACCACTTAAGCAATGTGCCAAATTTGAACAAAATGCAGTTGACTATATCATATAGCTCCCATAGGTCCGATCTTAGCAATAAATCGATTTTTTAATTAAATTTGTTGTGTTTCGTTTGTTTGTTAAGATATTCGGACCAAATGTTGACATTCGTGAGTATTTTATAGTTCCCAATCACTGTACCAAATTTAATCCAAATCGGTTGACTAGATCATATAGCTCCCATAGGACCAATACTAGTCCAAAAACACTTTTTTTATACAAAATTCGATGTGTTCTTGTAAAATTCGTTATGTAAAGATATTTGAAATAAATTTGGCATTCAGATCTTTTTAAGGTATTTAAGCACTGTGTCAAATTTTATTGAAATCGGTTGATTATATCATATAGGAACGATCGGTCAAAAAAAATTGTTGCTTAAAAATTCTTCTGTTTTTGGTTTTTTGTGAAGAAATCGGACTTTATTACAAGCTAGTGGTTAATTTATAAAATTTTTTTAAAGTATTAGTCTTGCTATAAGAAATTTTAGCTTCGTTCTAACATTCATGTTTTATTTTATTAAGCCTTATACTAAATGCTATTTAAGATATGTTTCGATTAAATACTTTGTCTCTATATTAAGTTTTATGTTATAAAATTAAATATTTTTAATTAAAATTTTAATTTTAATAATTTAATAAAGCTTTTCATATAGCTCAAGCAGAATAAAATATAGTAGAATAACATCCCAATAGGAATTTACGAGAACATATTATAGGTTGTAACATACTTACGGTAAGCATAGTAGAATTTAAAAAAGATTTCATCTTCACCAATTTAATATTTTATAATATTTCATATTATATTCATATTTTTTGATTTATAGAAAAAATATTTAAGTTATACCAAAATGAAAGCCATTTCTACGTATATGGCGCAATAATAACGCAAAGGATTCTGTAAATGTTGGCTCGGTTTTTTTTCATAGTTCTGAGTCTAGACTTTCATCCTCTCAGTGGGCGAATAGCAACGCAATAACTTTTTTCAACAATTTTATGGCATTTAATATAGCAGCTGCATGGTTTCAATTTTACGAAAAAAAGTTTATATTTTTAAATAAACTTTTATAAAGAATACATATTATAAAAATATATAATAAATAAATATTTGATGTGAGCCCATGTGAAATATCTTTTAACTTGACATCTTTATTTCACAGCAGATGTACTTTCCCTAGCTCAGGTAATCATCTCAAAAAAAAAAATACACAATTTAAGATATACACACAGACTATCCCATCATATCCATACCATTAACATATTATCATTTACGGCAGGTCAGTTTGCTTCCCAATTTCCATTTTTATCAGATTTATGTCAGCACTCAAAATATGGAAATTTATGACAAGTCATACTTTACACAGCTCATCTGGAGTCTGGAGAGTACTGCCAAACACACCCACGCTAATAAGTCTGTCTCCCTGATTAACATCTTGACGGTCTCATAACAAATTCAAGTGAACCACTGTATGGCGCCAGCATAAAGAACGTTCCTAAAAAGAACTCGCATTTATCTTTATTTTTATGCCGCCATGAAAACAGCAGGACCAAAAAAAAGTATCTACGTTTTTAGTGTAAAACGTATGCAGGAAAAGTAAGGCAGTGCCGGCGGGGGGAAGGTGGTGATGTTGATGTTGCGGCACAGCTTAGGCGTCTTGCCACAAACACCCCAAGCCAACATTAGCAAGCCAAGCTGGTGGCAATGACTATGACGCTATGGCGGACGCGGCGGCTACGCATACAAATCACAGTTGCTGCCACAGACGACGACGAGTACCACGACGCCTTGGCAACCCTCATGATATTGGCGCCAGTTTCATAGCTGCTGGTGACACTGTCAGCGGCAAGGGCTGGAGGGTTAGCGAAGGGGCGGCTGGTTTAATCTCTACAATCTTCTAGTTTTCGCTATGTAAAGTGAAGCGCTTAAGGATGCTGGCGATGGCGCTGCCGTGCGACAACATAAACCAAGTCACATACAGATGAGCTCACACAAACAGTGACAAGCACAAACAAACAAACGCACACCAACAAACACTCAGAACCACACACATACACAAAGGGTGTTATCCCCAACCCTGTCATTTAACTGAAATCGAAGTGCTTGTGCGCCACTTGAAACGCTTTTTACTCAAATCCCCCCCAAGTTGCACCTAATACTCATCCTGGTCTTTTGCTGGCATTGCCACCAATGGATGGCACCCAATGACTAAGCATAAGAGACCCTTTGGCGGAGGCGTTCTACGTTTCTAGTTTTGATACCCTGCAGCCGGAAGGCTAAGGAATATATTAAGTTAGTACCGAATATTTGGTTTAATGATTGCGACTCCAAAATAGGGGCAGCGGGTTTGAGCCAATTTTATCAAGTATATTTTTGCTATAAATAGAACTTATTTCGATAGTAGTTAAAAATGGAACTTTGGTTAGCTTAATCTGTATTTGAAGTAATGTAAAGTCAATAGCTACCTCACGTAGGCCCTCGAGCCTGAATTTAATGTGAGATGAGACAGAAGATCTGTGTTTCGGATTGACGAGATATGAGTAAAGCTGGTGTAAATAGGGCTTAAAAAAATAAAAATAAAAAAATATATATATAGATTTATTGATGCCGCAGGTAAGTTTATACTCTAAATTCCCTATAAAGAACTACATTTGAAAAAATTCCCATATAACAAATTTCTTTTCAAGTAAATTGTTCTAACGATCTTTTTTTTCTGCACCCGATCGATCCTGTCAAAATCTCTAACTGTTATCGATATTTTTGCTCTGGAACCAACCACGACTGGCCTTTGCGACGTGGAAACATTATCTTGCAGAAAAATCTACTTTTGGAGCTACTGCAACAAAAATTAAGGCTAGTGGCTAGTCATGGTTGGTTCCAGGACAAAAAATCACGCTTTTATAGTGGCTAGCATGATCGCCGGTCTTTAACCCCATTGAGAACATGTGGGGGGTGGACCTATCCCGTCACGTCTACCCTGCGGACACAAATTTCAGACGATGTAGGAACTGCTTAGGACCATTACCAAAAAAAAGACTAAAATCCCACTTTCAGATTTTCAAAAGGTGGTTCTTTCGATGCCAACCCTAATTTTTAAGGATATAAATAAGTCGAGAGCATAGATTTATTAGTTTCTTAGTGTTTTTCTTATTTATTATTTGATCCTTATAAGAAAGTGTTCTTAATTGAATTTCGAAGCGTAAATTAAATTTTATAGTGCTATTTCAAGTTTCAAACTTTTTTTTTGTTTATTAAGGATAAGTTCTTAGTTCATTCGGAATAAATTTATGTTAAAAATATTGAGTCACAAATACTTTTTAAATATCTTAAAACTTTATATTTTTGAATAAAAATATGTGTTTTGAGTTACATTTCCGATTCTTAACGACAGTCGGAAAATTCCCGTACAATATTATTGGTCTTTTTTTTGGTTAGCTCACTAATAAATTATGCGTAAATTAAAGGACGTGCTCAATTCCTTATTTATGAGTTAAGAGGATAATCTCTAAAATTCATAGGCCATTTAAAAACCATCATTTAAGTTTAAGCCGATATACAAATTTTTTTTGAATCATTTCGAGTGATATTGTGTTAGACGTGTACAACGCCCAAAAAATATGATAAAAGTTAAAAGGAAGCGGAAATTGCTTGGAACAAAGTTTCCTAACGATGGAGGGAAATTTGTTCCAGTCGGAGATTTCTTGACCGCACCATAGTTTGTATTATTTATCTTTCTGAAAGCGTTTGATTATCAGCACTAACAAAAATTACGATTCATACATATGCGCAACTCTGTCATCCCGAGCAACTGCTTCTTAAGAGCTCGATCTAACATTTTTATGATACAGAACTCCATTTATTCGCAAGAGAAGTTGACGAATAACGATTATATTGGTAAAAAGATACATTTTTTAATTGATGTAGCAATATATTTTTTATTAAAATCCTATAATTAACTTTCAACAGATTTGAAAGGCGTCGGAATTATCTGAACTCACCCGAAGAATTTGTCGGATTACGCCAAAGTTTTCCATAAAATCGATTGAAAATTCGACAAGAAGTATTTACTCAGAAATATTATCATGCTCCGTCCAGGGCTTACTGACAAAATAGACAGTCTGGGAAAATTATTATTATTATGTTTCTCAAGGACCAAGCGAGCTAGGAGCATGCATTATTTTTCGAATCGCATTTATAACCTTTTCTTACTCCCAACAGAATTCCAGTGATTTACGGAAATATTTTTCGAAAATCTGAGTTTAAATTTAAGTAATATTTGTTTTTATTATTCCATATCTGGCATGCTAAAACAGTTTATTTTATCAAAAGTGATGGAAAGAGTCGGAATTATTTGAGCTCTCCAGAAAAATGAGGCGGACTACGACGAAGTTTTTTAACAATCGGTTAAAAATTCGACCGGAAATATTGTATTATTAATATTATGATGCTTCGCCAAGGAGCGACTGAGTCAGTCAGGAAAAATTATTATTAATATGATTCACAAGAACCAAGCGGGCTAGAAGCAAGAACATTTCTTGGAAACGCATTGATAAATTTGCCCAACAGCATTCCGTGAAGAAGGCAAACTTTTTCCGAATATCGATTTTCAAATTTAATTATAATTTTTGTATTATCACCGAACTCGAATGCTAAAATGGATTGATTTATCAAAAACGTTAGTCATCGACTTAAAATTCGATGAAAAGTTCTATCATTATTTATTATATTCAAATTAACCATTAGATTAATAATTATATTATATATATATGTTAGATTATTTCGAATTAAAAAATAAAAATACATTATCCGTTATACGAATCACACCCCTGTAACCGAAGTCTATACAATCTTAGACTAAATTTTGAGCTAAACGCATTTTGAAAAAGAGCCGATCTTATTTTAATTTGGAATTTTCTAAAAATTAAAATTTTTCATTCTATAATTTGCAAGAATCCTTTATTTTCCTTATAAGACTAGTTTACTCGGAAGATTAATTGGGTCCTTTTTTTCTTGAAAAATCTGTTTTCGAGATATTTTCCAAAAATATGTTTTTGGGCATTTGTTTTAGTTTTTCGTTAATTTCGTAAACAAAATCTTGTACAGACATAAAAGAAGATGTGCTTTTTACAGTGATATATACTATGTTAAAAATATTATAGATACTTGTAGAAGTTACAAGAAACCAAAAATCAACAAAAAATTTTAATTTCCGACCAATTTTTAAAAACACTTTTATACGAAAGTTCACTCGATCACCCTTAAATTTGTAAACTAATGAAATAGAAAACAAAAATAAAAAAATGTATCCCACCATTTGCACTTAACCATCTAACGAAGAGTACCAATTATATAGGTTATGATATCCCAACATTCTCCAATTAAGAACTTCTGCCTACAAAAATTTTTATAATAATAAGCGCGAAATTCTTTACCTCACTCTTTTTTTCTCAGTGTAATGGATTGGATTCTAAATTATTTTAAATTCGTCTAAGAATTTTTTAGTAGAAAAATTGTAATAAGTTATCGACCCTGCAGGGTATTCAATAGTCGACCATGCCCTACACATAGTTGTTGTTGCGCTTGCAGAACCTTCTTCTAAATGGTATTTAATGTAGTTTAAAAAATGTAGGAGTAAAAAAAAACTGAAAAGTATTCAAAGGCACGTACGTATAGTCCTCGCTTTTGTTGGCTGTGTGATCCAAACTATCCTTAGTCGTTGGGTTGCCGCTTTTGTGGAGCTCCTTGTATAGTAGTTGTTGTTGTTGTTATTATAGCCTGTCGATTTAATTTTAAGTTATTTGTTTTGGACACTTTTTTTGTGCGCTTTTATCATGCCAAGAACGCTTTTTATATTTTTAAACGATGTTTGTGCACTTTTTAAATTTGATTTTTCACTGCGGCTTCGCTGTTTGAAATAAATGAAATTTTTACTAGCTGATATTGGTTGGATGTTGATTTTGTTGGAAATTCATTTATTTTTTATTTTATAAAAGATACGAATTTATTTGTGCATAGAATTTGTGTGAATATGCAAATATTTTTTGTTAAAAAAAAAAAACAAAATATTGTGTTCGATTAAATGGACAGCTTTAAAATTGAATTTGTTTTGGCAAAACAAATTTGGTTTCTACACAATTTGGATTTTTTTATAAAGCAGGAAACTATTACAGGAGATTGCAAACAAGTGGGCGGGCATGTTGGGTGAAGTTTACTAAACAAAGTTTAAAACTATTTTGTGTAAACGCAGCTGATCTTACATGGTTATCTGGATATATTTTTTATTGCTGACACTAAATAAATTTTTATAGCCTTTTTACTAAAGTTATTTCTTTTATCTGAGCTGTTCGAAAATTTTAATGCATAAATTTGCTAAAATTATGGTAGACCCATAGAATAGGATTGCGTCCTTTTGTGTGCAATTATTTTTAAGCTTTAATTACTTAATACACTTAGAAAAAAGAGGCTTCATCTTCATTTTAATTTCCGTTTGCTTCAAAGGAAATTTTTGTAGTCTAGAATTAAGAAGAATTTGTTCTTCCTTAGTTTCTTTAAATTAAGATGAATGCAATAATTTTAGCAAGTCTAGGTATTTTTGAACAATGAGCACAAAATTCTATTTGGGAGCTTTCTAACATTCTAAAATTTTGATTTTCTGTTCTAGAAGCAATCTTCAATTATAGAAATTTCTGCCTCGGAAACATTATCTTACCCCAAATATTCACTTTTCTCGATTTGTTTATCCTTTTTTTCAGTATATTTTATATTTGTTGTGAAACTTTTTGAAAGTCCAGCATTCTATAGATTATATAGATAGATGTTTTACGCAAGAGTCCTTGAAAGATTTTTCTAAGAACGCCAAATTTTTCATCTTTTGACTCAATTACTTTAACAAGCTCTAAAGTGCTATAGGGTAAGCCAGCTGTTGGTTTGGATATAATCAAGAACGGGGTAGATGCTTGTATAGAAACTGAATTAAATAGGGTAGGTCATCTGTTGGTTTTCATCTTATTATGAATTTTATTCATTTAATTTCCAAGGAAATTGGGTAAATGTATATACCAAATACAAGTTTAAAACTACTCATTTCTTTATGAAAAACAGCATCGTTCAAATGGCTGCCGCGGCTGGCTTTACAGATCCGAGGGCGAATATCGAAATTTTGGATGAGTTTTTTGATGAAAACAGACTTGGCTACTCTCCGATTCATTGAAAAAAAAATGGCGGACGTAAAGTCGGGCGCGGACGACTTTAGGATACCCTGTACCACTAGCTTGTAATAAAAAAACCAAAAACAGAAGAATTTTTAAGCAAAAATTTTTTTTTTGACCGATCGTTCCAATGGGAGCTATATGATATAGTCAACCGATTTCAATAAAATTTGATACAGTGCTTAAATACCTTAAAAAAGATATGAATACCAAATTTATTTCAAATATCTTTACAAACAAACAAAACACATCGAATTTTGTATAAAAAACGTGTTTTTGGACCGATTGGTCCTATGGGAGCTATATGATCTAGTCAAACGATTTGAATTAAATTAAGTACAGTGCTTATGAACTATTAAATACTCACGAATGTCAAATTTGGTCCCAATATCTTAACAAACAAACGAAACACAACAAATTTTGTTAAAAAATCGATTTTTTGGAAGATCGGACCTATGGGAGCTATATGATATAGTCAACCGATTTTGTTCAAATTTGGCACATTGCTTAAGTGGTCTAAAAAATTTCCAACCGCCAAATCTGATTGAGATTTTTTTATTAAAAAACTAAATATAGCGAATTTGCAAATAAACGACTCTGATAAGCGTCTGATGGGCTTAAATTTTTGCTTCATTTGAATCCTGTCGAGTCAAAGTTCCCAACGTCTCGTCGATACGGGCTTCAACTATGATTTTTTACAAGCCGAATAATTTTATAGTACCATACCCATAATTACTTTTACGAGTTGTTCGCATGTTGAATGATCCTTGATCCAAATTAAGTAATTCCGAACTTGAGCCATCCACTTTGAACGGGTACTTTCCGAATTATGAGTGTTTAACAACTTAATTAAGAAATGACCCACCCTATATGTAGAAAGCAATAGTTGAACCATTTCAAACAATCCGTAAGACACTATTTTGAGTGTTTAACAACTAATTGAAGCAGATGACCTATCCTATATTTACAATCAATAGTTTTAAAAAATCCATAAGTCTGGATTGATAAAAAATTTAATTTACGAATTATGAGTATTTAACAACTAAATTAACAGATGACCCACCCATAGTTGCACCTTTTAAAAAAATTCATAAGACAGGAAAGCTACAAACTTTAATTTATAATGATAAAAACTTTTACTATATATCAGGTGAGTTATTATACCAAGCAACCATTCTTTCAAATTAGCTTCCTTATGCTCCTGAGACGCCATTAAGCAAAAAATTTCATTTAACTTTGAAAAAAAGCAAGGGAACAAGTAATAAAGTAGCACAGCTCACAACTAACCTCATAAATCATTTATCCCACTTCAATTTAATTAATTTAATAAAGAATTTTTAATTTCGCTTAAGTAGCAGCTGGCTTTGAAGTCATAAAAAGAGGAATTTCTTTTATTTTGGTGCAAAGAAGTAAAAAGAAAGCTGCTCCTGGCGCTAAAGTTTGTCTCTACAGCGTTTTGGTGTATATTTTCTTTATTAAATATTTAACTGGAAGTTTTTTCTAAGTTTTAAGAAAATAATTAACTAGCTGACTTTATTAGAGCTATAGATACAAAATATTTTTTCCTGAAGTTTGGTCTAGAGTTTGTAGTTTCTTTGCTTTATTAGTGAAGTTTTAATTTTTTTTTTGAATATAATTTTGTGAGTTAAATTAAATCCTTTGAGTAGAACATTAAGGCTACGCTTTGAAAACAGTCTGGACAGTGTTACTTAGCTATAACTTAAAAGGTGCTCACTTAAAATTTCTGAATTTTGCTTGACTGACTTGGTTCTTGACCTACTCGAATGGGCTAAGTAAATAGTTGGAATCACCAGAATTCCAACTTACAGCAAGAATTTTTACTTTGGGCATATCTGCAGGGTTCCTCAGGCAATTTTTGAAGAATTTTAATAATCCCAAAAGAGTGCTCTCAGACTGAAAATATGAAGACTCGTAATGTAGACTAAAACTTTATTAGTTTTTTCATATCTTTTATAAAACTAGCAGAACTTATAAATAGGCTTATGTAGAAGTATGAGAATATGATGATTGAATTAAGGAGTTCTTTGAATTAAACAAAGCACTCAGGCGCATTTGTAAAATATATATTTCAAAACGAGCTTTTAAAATATTTGCTTTGCTAAAAGGTTATTTTGATTTATATATAATTTTCTCGATTCAAAGTTTCTGCTTTATCTTAAATATAATATTCTCATGTCACAATGTTAGTTACCATATTCCTCCGAAACGGCAGGACCGATTCTCATGAAATTTTATGTGACTATGGGGTAGGTCGGAGAATCTGCCAACATCTATTTTTCATACCCCATAAGAGTTGGTCCACCCCTAACATTTTTTTTAAACTTTTACCAAACTCCTCGGAAACGGCTAAACCGATTCTCATGAAATTTTGTGTGCCTATAGGTCTGAGAATCGGCCAACATCTGTTTTTCATACCCCTAAGTGATAAGGGTTGGTCCACCCCTAACATTTTTTTTTAAATTGTTACCAAACTCCTCCAAAACGGCTAAACCGATTCTCATGAAATTTTGTGTGCCTATGGGTAGGTCTGAGAATCGGCCAACATCTATTTTTTATGCCCTATGATAAGGGTTGTCCACCCCTAACATTTTTTACATTTTTGCCATACTCCTCCGAAAACGCTGGTCCGACTCTCATGAACTTTTGTGTGCCTATTGGGTAGGTCTGAGATAAGTTAGTTATTTTTTTTCTACACTAGAAATAACCCAGAAATAATTTACATGACAAAACAACGTTTGTCGGGTCAGCTAGTAATATCTCTAAAATTTATTTATTAAGAATTTTATTATTTTGAAAAATAGTATAAGGATATGATGATAAAACTAAGGTATCCTGTGGATTAAAAAACTCTCAAGCATTAATGTGAAATATGTTTGTTAAAGAAGCCTTTAAAACATTTGTTTTGCCAAACTTTTAATATCCTTCGCAATTTTGGTGTACATTTAATTAACTTGATTTCAGAACAATCTTCATTTTTATGCTATATATGCTATGCTATATGCTTTATAATTTTAAAAAAAAACTTATATGTTGAGCTAAAATGTTTAATATCCTTCGTAATTTTGCTTTAAACTCAATTATCTTAATTTCAGAATAAAATTAATCTTTATACTATCGTTCCTGCTTTATAATTTCTCAAAAACTTATTTGTGGCGCTAATATTTTTAATATCCTAATTTCAAAATAAAGTTCATTTTTATACTATAGCTCCTGATTTACAATTTCTTTAAAAAAATTATTTGCTTCTTTTGTCTCTACGAATTTGATTACTTAGAGAAACATTTCAAGCAACATTTCAACATTTCAAAATTAAAAATTCATATAACATATATCGGTAACAACCATATCTGTTACCGATTTCGATTTAGTTTTGTCCATTAAATCAAATTTGATGTAATTATATTAAATCATTTAATCTGTTCGACGGAAGATCTATCTGCTTTGAATTTCTAAGCAGTTTCAACAGTAATTTCAGTCGAAAGGAAATGAGAATTAAAAATACACGCCTCAAAATCGGCTTTATAGTCCTAAGCAAGTTTTGTTATGACTTAAAAACCTGTTTCGAGATTCGAATAATTTTATCTTATTAGCTCAAACAGCTCATACAGTCATTAAAATCAAAATTTCAATTAATATTCATAAGCAGTCGAAGTAAATTTTTTGAATTTTCCTCAGCCAGTTTTTAAATTTACTTTAAAATATTTTATTAATTCATACAGTCATTAGGACCAAAATCGGACTTCAAATTCATATACAGCCGCAGTATAATTTTTGAACTTTCCTCACCCAGTTTCAAATTTACTTTAAAATGTTTTCTTAAATAAATTCCATTAATACAGTCATTAAGGCCGAAGTCGAACTTAAAGTTCATAAAAAGCCGTAGTCTAATTTTAGTATTGTTTTCTCAGCCAGTTTTCAAATTTACTTTAAACTGTTTTCATAAATTTTTTCCATTTTAACGCGTTTTCTTTAGAAACATTAATTATCATATTTTGAATTTGCATTTAGTTTTGAATTTCTTGTGGCCCAAAGAGAGTTTCTATTCAACTGAAACTGCCAATTTGTGCCGACCTCTAAGCACTTTCGCATTAGGTTAATTTTACCAGCCAATTTCGGGAAAATTTCAACTTTCACAGAACTTCACTAGTTTTGCTTAGCTTAGCTCACTCAAGTGTAAAACTCACGTCAAGTTTTAAGCCAGCCAAGCTAGTTTTGGCCAAAAACACAATTAAAAACGTTTTGTTTTTGCGCGTTGTTGTTTATCAAGTATACGTAACGTAAATATCTCAAAACTCACATCCGTCGTGACCAACCGTAACGCTTGAAAGATGCTCCGCTACTGGAGCGGCATTACAGCAGAGAGCAGCTAGGATGCTGCTAGGATACTCTTGGAGGCTGCACAGATAAAAAGCTCACAGCTGCTATAAAATTCAAAGAGAGAGAACGCCAAAGAGCGCATTGTCCATGCAGCATGCGCACAGCATCCTGTTTTGGGTTTTATTTTGGGAAATTTTCAAGCATGCTTCAAGATTACCCAAAACAGAGTCGAGTATTACAGCACAGCTGTTGGAACAGCTGTTTGGGGGATTAGTTTTGGGTGACAACAAGCGTGGGCAGAGAGCAGAGAGTGGGGCATGTGCATTGGGCCACACAGACAGGACAAAGCTTTCATAACTTGTGGCTGCTTGGGCTATGCTGGCTATGCAAACATTGGACGCCATTTTTATTTTTTACTTATACAAGTTTTATTTGGATTTTTATGTGGTCGCTGGTTTGCCATATATATACACACAAACCCACACACGCAAACACACTTACAAACACATACACGCATACAACTGAGGCGCGTGCCGTCTCTTATATTTTCTATATAAAAATTCTGTGGGTGAAAGCAGTTCAAATGTCTTCGTTGGGCTGAGTGGCGTAGATTGAGGCGGGGATCTTAGGGGATTAATGGAACCCTTCTCTTTTGAATTAAATTATTTTAGAGTAAATCATAATCTGAAATGTGTATTGCATAATTTTTTGTCAATAGTCTTGAAGGCTAACAAATATTATTTTCCAATGAAGTTTTTTACATTTTTCTGAATTTACAAAAATTATTCGAATATTTTAAAAATTAAAATTTCTTCTGATAGAAGAATTTAATAAGATTTCATTTTTGTATATTTTAAAAAATTTAAAAAATATATACATATTGTATATATCAGCGTATGACTTAAGACTGAAAATAATTTTTAAATATGTTATAATTTTTTTTTATAGTATTTTAGCAATAATTGAAAGTAAAAATATGAAATATACTTATTTGATTTAATTTAAAAAATATATTTTGTAGTCACAATTATGTAGAAAAATATTACAAAAAGCATTACCTTTAAAGACGTTTCGGAGCTTTCAAATAAAATCTTAATAAAATAAAAGAGTTTAGACCACTATTTCCGCGAAATTATTAAAAAAATATTAAAATTAGCTTTAATAGAAAAATTTAATAACAAGATTTCACGTGAAAAATACGAGGGTGGATTGATAAGTTTCCGGCCTGACCAAGAAAAACAACGTTTTTAAGAATTTTTTTTTTATTTCTCAACATAATCTCCTCCAAGGCTGATACATTTCTCATAGCGGTGTTCTAGTCTAGTAATGCCATCTCTATAGACTGATTCGTCAAGCTCCTCAAAATACCCATTTACAGCTTCGATTACTTCTTCATTGTCCGCAAATCTCTTACCGCCAAGCCATTTTTTGAGGTTAGGAAACAGATAATAGTCACTCGGGGCTAGGTCTGGAGAGTAGGGAGGGTGCGGCATCAATTCAAACTTCAGATCGTTGATTTTAGCCATCGCAACGATTGACTTGTGCGCTGGTGCGTTATCGTGATGAAACAAGATTCTTTTCTTCGCCAGATGAGGTCGTTTAATTTTCACCTCGTGGCTCAAACGTTGCAATAAGTCTGCGTAGTATTGACCAGTGATAGTTTTACCCTTTTCAAGGTAATCAATGTATATAATACCTCTTGCATCCCAAAAAACAGTAGCCATAACCTTGTTCGCTGAAAAATTGTTTTTGCCTTCTTTGGAGTTGGTTCCCCTGGTCCAATCCACTGTTTAGACTGTTCTTTGGTTTCAGGAGTGTAGTGGTGGACCCAAGTTTCGTCAACGGTTATGAATCGACGCAAAAATTCGCTTGGATTACGCTTATACAACGTCAAATTGGCGGTAGAAATGTTTTTTCGAATCATTTTTTTCCATTTTCAAGAAAAACACAGAGGCGTCTTGTTCAGTGTGCTCTCAAATCTAAACTAACATGGCGATCGGACTGAAACTATAGCTACAAGCTATCTAAGGATGGTACTATAGAACGCCACCTCAAGGTAGGCCTAGTGGCGCCATCTCTTGGTCAGGCCGGAAACTTATCAATCCACCCTCGTATTTGTAAATTAAAAAAAAATTAAAATGAAAAAACTTCAATATTCGAGGTTACGCTTTAAGACTATATCAACTCTTTTTCCATATGTTTTTTTTTACCAATATTTTGAAATAGTATAAATATATTTGATTCAATTTTAAAATAAATATTTTTGTGGTCAGTCATATGAAAAAAATGTCAATAAGAGACGAAAAATAAATTTTAAAAACTAAATAATTTTTCATCATTATTTAGGAGTTTTGAGCAAAAAAAAATAAAATGTTTTTTTTAAGTTTTTAAGCAATTTTGATTATAATTTTTTTGTTTATTTAAAAGAATATTTGAAAAGAATCTCAGATTAAGTTGATAATAAATTAAAAATAATTTCAAAAAAATAAATGAATTTTTCGCTATTATTTACGATATTTTTGTAAAATATGATTTAAACGCAATTTGTATTTATTATATTTTTGTTTGTTTAAAGAGATTTTTTGAAAAGAATCTCAATTGAAGATTTACTATCTTAATTTCTAAAAACTAAATAATTTTTCCGAACCTATGTATATTTGGGAATTTTTATTACTATTAAAAAGCTTTAAGCTCAATTTTTATTTTTTGAGTTTTTGCAATTTTGATTTTAATTTTTTTGTTAGTTTAAAAGCAAATTTGAAAAAAAACTCAATTCAAGATGGAAAAAAAAACTTCTAAAAACCAATTAAATTTTTCCAAAAAATAATTTACGAATTTTTAGTTAAAAAAATTGTAATCTTAATTTTTGTTTAGTTTTTTAAGCAATTTTAATTATATATTTTTGGTTTGTTTAAAAGTAAATATGAAAAGAATCACAATTGAAGATGGAAAAATAGTTTCTAAAAACTAAATAATTTTTCCGAATCATTATTCACACATTTTGCAAAAAAAAACAATTTTTTAACTATAATGTATATTTTTTTAATTTTGTAATTTTTTAAAGCAATTTTTTGTTTGTTTAAAAGCTCTCATAAAAGAATCTCAATTGAATGTGGCTAAATTGTTCTAAAATATCAATAAATTATCCGAAATATTATTTACCAATTTTTAAGGCTCGTTAAAACTGTATAAAAGTTTTATTTTTGGCCTTAAGTCGCATAAAGAGATTTTTATAATAAATAAATAAATAAAATTTAATACGATTATGCCAACCCTATTGCAAAAAAATCCCCCTACGCCACTGTTAGTTGAGCTATTGCGTGTGTGTGTGCATGTATTTGTTAGTCTCTTTGTTGCGGCTGCGACTTTGTCTGTCTGTATGTCTGTGTGTGTCTGTCGGTCTATCCGTGTGTCTGCCATTTTGTGCTTGTAGTGGCGCACTTAGCCCAATGCTTTTCATTATCCCCACTAATGTCTATGGCCTTTATGCTTAATGTGTGCGGCATGCATAAGAATGTGTGTGCTTGTGTGTGTGCGTATGTGTGTGTATGATACTTTCTATGCGAGAGTGCCCGCGCGTGTGTGTGCATATTTTTATCATTATTTTTGGAATTTATTATCGTAATGATTCGGACATTAAGTATCATTGTATATAGATTGCAATATGTTTGTGTTTGTTTGGTTTTGTTTTTATGTGTCTGTCAAACCATTGCAACTAATTGGTGAACACGTGGCGTATGCGTGATAATATATGTGTGAATTATGATATGCTACTTTTGTAGCTAGGGTTACACGAAACTACAGGAAGTAAAAGAAATTTATGAATCCCTTAGAGGACTAGTGTTATGGGGATAAGATTAGGAGTCTACTTAATAAGTAGACAGGTAGACTTAGCCATGGGATTGCAAAAGTATTCCCCATTATTTATGAGTAAAAGGACGTATATGAGAATTAAGCCAAGTATACAATAAGAAATTTAAATTTCTTAAATAAATTTACTTATACCATATGAAAAGACACTTTTAACCTGCAGTGAGTCTTGACTAAAAATTGATAGCAATGTTGCATCTTAAGCACCATCTATCCAGTCCCTCAAGACAGATTGCAAAAATTTTTTTTTCTTTTAGCTTATGCATAATTTAGAAAAGTAACTTAACTTTTCCTGAAAATAATTAAAATGCGCTTCGGTTATACAGGCATTCAAGTCAATATGAGAATTTCACGGAAAGAAAAATAATTCGGTTAAAAAAAAATGTATTCGTAAGAATAATAAAAAGTTTAGGTCCCTATATCTGGTCTCCAAGATCTAGGATTCTATATATGTACAAGAATATTAATAAAACGTTTTGATAATTTTTTTTCTTTTTTCTGTATAAATCTGCAATGCTCCCTCCCCTGTTTTTTTGAATTAATTTAAAAAAAAAAACTAGAGTTCTGAAACTTTGCGTAATTAATAACTACATAATAAATAAAAAAAATAGTAAAATAGTTTAATTCACATCTTTGCAATATTGTTTATTTCAAAAATTTTTTTAATTTTTTGTCAATCAAGAAAATATTAAAAAAAATATTTTTTATTTATGCCAAAAAAAGTCCCCAGCATGAATCCAATGCGAAATAAATATTTACTTTTTTTTTTTAATTTAAATTACTTAAGTAGCTGGAAACTGTTTAAGAAAAATTTGTTTATATTTGTGATAATTATAAAATTGATTGACAAAAAAATAGTAAAAATTTTATTCACGTCCTTGCAATTTTGAAAATTAAAAAAAAAATTTTATTTTTTTCAATCAAGAAAATATACAAAAAATAATTTTATTTATGGCAAACCAAATTCCCAGCCCAAATTTAACAAAGAACAAATTACAAATCATTTTTTACAATTTTTTTAAATTTATTTTTGATGTCCGTTTTACTTAATGATTAAAAGATATTCTACTGAAATCATAGATAACTTTTTTAAACTTTTTATCAATTTTTTACTTAAAGAATAAAAAATGTTTACTTAAATCAATTATACTTTTTCAAAGCTTTTTATAATTTTTTTCAATTTATTTTTTAAGTCAATTTTTACTTTACGATTAAAAAATATTTTATTTATATTCATGAATTTGCGTAGTTGGACTTTTAAAGCCCATGCATTAAATTTGTATAAATTTAACAAAAAAATTTATAATTAATTTTTGTTTAAAATTTGATCATAATTAAAATGTATTCAATCTGTTTCTCAGAATCACGTAATAAAATAAATTTTTAACAAACTATGTGCAGTCTAGTGTATGTAGTAGAAAAATTTGATATTACACGCTTCAATCCTTTCCCTTTACCCCCCACCGCCAGCTAGCTGCAAGTTATTAATATTAAATCATAACTGGAAATTCATGCACATAACTTTCTTAATGAGCAACTTTCGTGACTGACGCTGGAAATACGAAATACTGTGAAATTCGCTGAAATTATTGCCAAACGTGCCAAAAACTTTTACACACGGAAACTCTCTCTCTATATAGACATATATATGTATTTATGTGTATGTATGTGTGCATAAAGTATAAGTCTTACGGTTCAGTTTGCTGCTCGTTCATCAAATCGAACTGCAAAACTTCTTACCAAACAAAATCCTACCCTTCGCTGTCTTTGCCACTGTCTTTATAAGTATGGTTTATGCTTATAAATGTACTTGGTGTATGTCAGAGGCGCAGATCGGGTTTTAAGTACAATGTTAGTTCATAACCACTCTTCCATATTTATTATAATATGAAGTTGAGATAAAATGGCATTCGAATAGAACCTTCAAGTTATTCGTCGAGCTGGGTATCCCCAAATAATATGGATAAAAACCATATAAGCAGAATACAGATTAAGATGAAGATATTTCGTTTTTGGCCGATGTTCTTGATAAGTTTATTTCGGTTTTATATATTTGATTAAAATAATAATTTTTTTCAATTAAAATTACTGTCAAGAAACTCAGAATAATATATAATAAAGAAATATAGAATTAAAAAAAAAAAAAACTTCTTCAATTTTCGAGAATCGATCTTCACAATTTTCTAAATACAAAAAAGAATATTTATACGAAATTTACTTAAATTTATTTATATATATATTTATATTTATAAATAATTATTTATATTTTTCAAAACTTGAAAAAATAAATTGGGAACTATTCATTTATTCGACATCTTTTGTCGAAATAAAAAAAAAAATATTTTAATTAAAAAATTAAATATTTTTAAACCGTGATCAAATAAATTTCATCCTTTAAATTAAATAAATAGAAAAAAAAATGTATCTAAATATTTAGTATTTGATAAATCGGTAAATAATCGAAATGTTGCGAAAAAAAAATGCACGACTTTAATATTAAATAGAAACTTTTTCATATATGTAGAAGTGATCGAAATCGAAGAAATAAATTTAAGTCCTTATTAAAATAATTTAATCAAATAATTTAAATAAATAGAATTAAAATAAATAATTATTTCAAACGATTTTTTAGGCTACAAACTTTTTTTAAAAAAGGATATAAAAGTTGGTAGAATCGGAAATTTCGTGTTTAACTATTTTTTTTTTCTTTATCCGATTTCCTTAAATATTAAATAAAGGTATCTGACTTAAATCTTAAAAAGATACTTTATTTAAAAAACGACATAAAAGTTGTAAAAAAAAATTTTTTATTTGTTTAACTATATAGAATAGGTACCTATGATTATTTTTCACTCTAACCGATTCCTTGAAGTATTAAATAAGTGCAACTAACCAAACCAAAGTTAATTTTTTTTTTTATTAAAATTCCGTCATAAATTAATTCTCGACGAGGTTTCTAAATTCCATATTGTATTTTAATTTAAAAAATAAATTACCCATATTTGGATTTACTCCACATTTTTATCTCATTTTTTTCTGCCATCCCCTTTTCTCCACCACTGTTTCTGTTAATATTTATACCACAGCAGGCGGCAGAGCCGCCCGCAAAACGCGTCGTGCCGCCGCCGCCGTTGCCGCCTTGCATTTGAGAGTTCATTAATTTCGGCTGTGCTCGTAATTACGCCTCCGCCGGAAGAAAGTTTATAATTTAGTGTAAAGACTGATTGACAGACTGAAATGGGGGTATTTGAGGGCGGCCTGCGGGGGACTTAAGACGACAGCAGTAAACTGCCAATCCCACAAACAGACTTAGTGACAGACACTCCGAGGGATTGGCAGCCAACTGAGCTTGAAATATTGATTTAATGCAATTCCATGGTGTATCCTAAATGAGCATATTGGATTAAGTTTGTTACGGCTTGTCGATTTCTGGTTTTTGTGGCCTACTCAAATATGTTTCGAGTTGCCTCAATGAAATTGTTTTTCAAAAATTTTTGTTTTTTGTATATTTTACAGTAGACCACAAGCCGAAAAAGCATTTGCCACAATTTAAATGCAATAAATATTTTGACTTGAAAGCAATCTGTGGTTAAAAATTGTAGAAAAGTAAAAACAAAAATGTATCAAATGTAACCAAAAGTAATTTAAGTTGGGAAAAAAATACTCATAAATGTTTTATTTATGGATTTTTTACCTTGATGTGGAAATGAATTGACTCTATCATGAATAAAAAAAAAAACTTGTTAAAGGCGCTCAAGTTTCGCAATCAAGTAAAGGTATCAAAAAAAAAATTTGTTCATTAAAAAATGTTTTCATAAAAAAAAATTTGATAAAAAAATAATAATAATAAAAATAAAATTCCCAATTAAAATTAAAAATAAGTAAAAAAAATTTTAATTTTAATTGAGAATTTTGTATATTTTTTTGTGAACTTATCTTAAAATTCAGTCATTATACACAATGTACTCATTTATTATTTTTTGTTTCTATTTTTATTTTGGAATAGTGAAAGACGACTGTGAATTGTTTTTAAATTTAAAAATTTATTAAAATTAAATTATAAAAAATATATAAATTAAGTTTGCATTAGCTGTTTTTTCAAAAAAATATTTTTTAAATCCATTTTTTTTTAAATACATAATAACAAAAATAATATTTTCTTATTTTTTTTAAATTTTGTTTTAAGAAGTTGTTTTTTTTTTGGGTTTTTTTTTCAAGATACAGTCATTATATTTAGTGTAACTTAAGAAAATTCTCATAAAATGGAATTTAATATTTTTCTGTTTTAATTTGTATTTTGATGGAGGTTAAGACAATTTAAAAAAAATATATTTTTTGAAAGTTACTATAAATCAAAATATTCTTTAAATCCAACAATTCTTTGAATTATATTAATTAAAAAAAAAAGATTTAAGAATAGATTTCTTTGATTACAAGAAACACAAAAAGCTATTAAAATATTCAGTTATCGATAAAAAAAAAGTAAAGAATCGGACTTTTGAAAAAAAATATCAAAAAAAGGTTTCAATTGGTAATCAGTAATCATAATATATAATATAATAATACAATATACCATATAACATTATTATGCTATATAGCAATATATTAAAAATTTTTACTATAGTAATATGCATCCATGCTGTAGAAAACGAAAAAACCTAAGAGAATAATTTTATTCGGATTCGTTTTTGCATACTCTGGAAAACATATTTTGGTCAGATTTCCCTTTTTTTTCGCCGATAAATTTGTATTTTTTAGGCTTTGTTATTTTTGTTACAAGGGAAATTTTGCATGAGTTCGTATAACAAAGAATATTTAAAAAAATTGTTTAGTATAAAATTCGTTCTTTTTTGAACCTATTCTGCTTAAGTTCCGGTTTTAAACCGTATAAAAATTCGTTTTGGTGAAATTGGGAGCACCAAACATTCATTTTCAAAATTAATCTGGATAAAATGTTCAGATTCGTTTTCCAGAGAACGGCCAATAGATGCCTTTTTCGAATATTAAGATTTTTTTCTTTCGGTTTAAAAGGATTAATTTTCAGAAGGCTGAAAGACTCCTTCAAAGAACATTTTTTTCTTATGAAAACTTTTTATCTTAATTTGAGAATGTTTTGACAATTTCTTGTTTTGGCAGTAGCCTTATTTAAGGAGTTTTATCTTTACTCGACGATTTTAATATTATTCAAAAAATATTTGGTCTTCTTAAAAATGTACTAAATTATTAGAAGTATTTTCTTGCTTATGGGCTTTAAAAATTTATTTTAAAATATTTAAAAAATTTTAATTAAAAACACCCAAAATATTTGTTTAGGATTTTGTTTTTCTATTCCTGTAATGAGTGAGTCAAAAGGTTTAGGACTTGTGCAGGAACCCAATGTGCAGGTTTGAGAATGTTTCTTGCATTTTCTTGTTTAAGTAATTTTTTATCTTTACTCTCAACTTTTAATTTTATTTAATGAATTTGTGGTTTTGTCAAAAATTAAATTTTTTTTCATTTTAATGGTTTAAATATTATTGTAATTTATTTACTTATTTTATAAGACTCTAGCCTTATAAAGTCTTTACAAATTACTTTTTAAGAACTCCTCTATCGCTGCGTAGTAGCATTAAACAGCAAACCCTAAGTCCGCCATAATATCGGTTATAGTCATATGTTCTCTAGAGCTGTCCTTTTCTGAGTCCAAGTTATATGTTGTTACCTGTTTTTATAATATTCAGCTAAAAAAATTTAATATTCTCTTTACATTGTATCTAGTTCCGAAACTTTAATATTCCATTATGAAATGTATAAAGCTAAAAATTCCAACTAATGTCCATTAATCTGTCAACTTGCAGTCAAAATAGTTGCATTTTTTATTTCAAAATATCCATTTTTGGTATCCAACCATTTGACTTCTTGGCAATTACGTAACCATTTTAAATTATTTCCATTACAGCTTGCCAAATATCCAAGACAACCATTTGCCATTTCTTGGCAACTCTGGCAACTCTGGCAACCCTTGGCTGGTTGGCTGCTGCTTTGGACAGATAACACCAATCCAATTTGAATTCGAAAATGTTCTCAGCCAAACTATTTTGCAAGCTAAATGCTGCACATATATCAAAAAATGCACTCGAATTGATATCGCTTTTGGGGCAAAAAATAAAAAATATAAAAAAACGTATCTACTATAAATGCAAGCAAAAATGTAACTTATTCCTAGCAGAGAAAAAAATATATGTAAAAGTAAAAAAAAAATGTGTTGGCAACTTTCGATTTTTGCATTAAGTTGTGCTTTGTGGGATTGGATGGATGTCCTGAAAAAGAGCACACATAACATAGTTGTTCATGGGGTAAAAAATTGCCATAGCCTTTTATTGCCCTAGTTTTCAATATATATATGCATGTGTGTATGTATGTATGTAATATATACTATATATGAGTGTACATTTTTTTGACACTTGTTTGGCATTGGCGTCGTTGGCACACCTTGACACTTGTGCAATTGTCGCACATCTCAATGTGCATGTGAATGTGCATGTAAAAGTGATATATGTATGTGTATGTATTTTTTTTTTATATTTTACCATTTCAGTGCCCAATTTGTAGATGGTATTTTCATGTTCTATGCCAATAAAGGTGCACTAAAAAGGATATGTGAGTGATGATGGTAACTCAATATGGTACGCAATGAAACGGTGACTCTTACGACTTGATAATATTTTTATACTTTTTGAAAAGTTTAGCAGGTATCTAAATATTTTTAAGTGGATTAAATTTTTATGCCAACTTAAAGTGCAAGAGTTGTATTGCAAATGGGAAATAAGTCAAATCGTTTACAGTATGTTATAGAATAAAATAATCCAAAACATAAAGGGTGATTCATTAAGACCTTTTTTTCCAATAGGGATTTTCGTGTGGATCACGCGTGATCCATGACAGCTGTCAAAGGCAAAGTTGTTCAGTATTCATTGGCAAATCATCATGCAAAGACTGACACCCGGACAACGTTTACAAATTGTACAATTGTACTACGAAGATCAGCGTTCTGCTAAGAATGTTTCTCGTGCGCTGAGATTAACTTACGATCAACATATTCGACCCAACGAACCCACAATTCGTAACACCATCACCAAATTTGAAACCCAGTATTCATTGTTTGATGATACACGACCCAATCAACCACATCCAGCACGCAGTGAAGAGAATATAGCGGCGGTAGCTGACAGTGTTCACGATGACCGCGAGGAATCGATTCGGCGCCGATCGTAACAACTTGGCCTGTCGTATTCAACCACCTGGCGCATTTTACATTTGGATCTCGACTTGAAAGCATACAAAATTCAACTCAGGCAAAAATTGAAGCCGAATGACCTTCCTACACGTCGCCGTTTTAGTGAATGGGCTCTTGGTGAGATCGATGAAGATCCTTTGTTTTCGACCAAAATTTTGTTCAGTGATGAGGCCCACTTTTGACTCCACGGTTTCGTGAATAATCAAAATCGCCGTATTTGGGGAGAAGATCAACCCGAAGAGGTTCACCAGCTGCCATTACATCCTAGAAAAACAACGGTTTGGTGCGGCCTGTGGGCTGGTGGAATCATTGGTCCGTATTTTTTTAAAAATGAGCAAGGTGCGAACGTTACCATCAATGGCGCACGCTATCGGACCATGTTAACGGACTTTTTGCTGCCTGAAATAAGCTTACGTTATGTATATTTGTAGAGTTCTCCCATGTCAATAAATGTAATCGTATTTAAGGGCATATGCATAAATGCATAATCTTTATGACGAGGGTTGCTATTTGTATTTCGGGGAAGTGTACGATGGATAAAAAGTTGTTGCTACAAATAAAATGCGAGCTTTTATTAAAAGCTGCTTATAATTCACAACTGGTTAAAGCAGCAGTTGGTAGAAGTAGAAAATTTATGCATTGAAATTTATTTCTAAATTTCTTCGATTTTCGTTTTTATAGTTTGTCTTAAGGTAGATATATCTATGTACTTTGAACGTACGCTTTAAGAAATCGTTAGATTATGTAGTTTTCGAATTTATTAAGGAAAAAAAAAAGTATAGTTTTTTTGCAATATAATATATATTCATTTTTTTGTAAATTTATTTTCTATTAGGAATGATCAACTTTATAAGTCAAGTATCTTGTAGATATATAATTTTCGGAATGAGTGGAAATTATCATTTCGGGATAAGTCACGTCGTATCTTAAAGAAGAATCGCCAAATTACCAAATATTCTGAGCAATGGAGACCCAAATATGTTAAAGTTCGTGTTGCAGAAGTCACTTTCAAAATTGCTGCTTCAGAAATTTACAAAGCAGCCCTCGTCTACATATGTTGCAGCACTTAAGTCCCCACTTTACATCTTTGTACTAACATTATTCATCCCAAACATAACTTGGAACTTAAATGGCATAGCTCTTATTTTGGCCCAGCTGAGACTTTCAGAGCATAATGGCAATAAACAATATTATATATGCTTTAATAAATAAAGCGGGGTAAATGGTTCGCAATTTAGATTTCATAAGACTTAAGTAATTCATAGAGCTGCCTGTCATATGATTAATAAAAAGAGATCTTTATAGAGGGCAGCACTTGTGTTTGCTTACTTAATCGAAATGTTTTGCAAATAATCAGCTTTTTGAGGGGCTTATTTTGGTGCTGCAGATGAACATATAATATATCATCTAGCAAAAAAAAAATGATTTGGTCAAAGTTGGCAATGCTCTGCTAGATTTATGGCACTTGGGCCTTGAAAGAGTGCTAAATTTTGTCGAAATAATTTAGGCACATTTTATGATTTATAACTTTGAAAAGTAAGCTACAAAATATCAAGTTTAATAAATTTTCAATTTAAGTTTTTGTTAAAAAAAAGAATATCTTGCCCTGGATTTCACATTTTTAAATCACAAATTAGTGAAATAAGGGTGATTCATTAAGACCTTTTTTTTCAATAGGGATTTTCGTGTGGATCACGCGTGATCCATGACAGCTGTCAAAGGCAAAGTTGTTCAGTATTCATTGGCGAATCATCATGGAAAGCCGAATGATCTTCCTGCACGTTGCCGTTTTAGTGAATGGGCTCTTGGTAAGATCGATGAAAATCCGTTGTTTTCGACCAAAATTTTGTTCAGTGATGAGGCCCACTTTTGGCTCCACGGCTTCGTGAATAAGCAAAATGGCCGTTTTTTGGGAAAAGATCATCCCGAAGAGTTTACCAGCTGCCATAACATCCAAGAAAAACATTCATTCAATCATTGGTCCGTATTTTTTTTAAAAATGAGCAAGGTGCGAACGTTATCATCAATGGCGCACGCTATCGGACCATGTTACCGGACTTTTTGCTGCCTGAAATTGTTGTCCGTGATCTCGACGACATTTGGTTCCAAAAGGATGACACTCCGGTCCACATTGCCAATGAAACAATGGCTCTATTGCGAGGTCAATTTGATGAGCGATGATGACCCGTACCTTGGCCGCCAAGATCGTGAGATATCACACCGCTCGACATTTTTCTTTGGGGTTACGTAGTCAAAAGTTTACGTGGACAAACCAGCAACGATTGAGGCCTTGGAAGCCAACATTACTCGAGTTATTGGCCAAATACCAGTGGAAATGCTTGAACGAGTAATGGAAAATTGGACCTTCAGGATGGACGATTTAAAACGCAGTTGCGGCCAACATTTGAACTAGATTATTTTTAAAAAATAAATGCCATAAAATATCCTTTCGTATCATAAATAAAGATCCCATCATTCCTTTGAAATTTGCATTTGCCACATCACTAAAACAAAAGGTCTTAATGAATCATCCATTATAAATAATCGATTTAGCCAAATCCTTATTCAACGGCTAAGCCCTTCCTCTACTGGGTGAATTCAATAACTTTCGATATGTCAGACTAGAAGCGTACCGAGGCAAAATTAAATCTCTAGTTTCAGCTTTTGTCTTCTATCACCACAGTGTTCAAGTAGGAACCAAAAAGCTTACCTCGATCATCAGTATCAGAATTAGTATTTAAGCTGGACTATATCAACAAAGCACTTTGGGATCATTTGGCAATATGGTCATCCCGAATAAGCTTTGATCATTACGCAGAACTCCAATGATATTTCTTTGCCAAATTTGGTTACATTTTTATAAGCAAACAAATAAAGTTCGAATTTTGCACCAACCACGGTTTATTTGATCGATCGGTCCTATAGGGAGCTATATAAGGGACTTAATTAAAAAGTTTTGTTACCCTAGCTCTTAGCGTTCATACGGACGAAAAGACAGAGAGACGGACATCGATAAAGCGACTTCTCTAGTCACCTTGATAACTTTGGGGATCTCCGACGCCTCGTTCATACAAACATTTTCGGCTTGCAGAAACTTAATATGCCCTTTGTATCATACGGGTATAGAAAGGATTGAGGCTTCAAATTATATAAGGCGCCACAAAACATCGTTTTTTGATAGCCTAATGGTAAAAAAAAATTTTACCGCTCTTAGAGGCACCACAACCGCTAAGAAATACACTTAAAAATTAACATATAAAAAATCTATTTTTATTTTATAAGTACCACCTACATACAAATCTTTCTTAAAAGTTATTTACCTTATTTTCTATTCTAATGCTGAAAATATGAAATAGATTTTCTATCCTTAAATCGTTTGCAAACTTCCGAAATATAGCCCAAAGTTACTAAAAACCGTCAATTTGTAATAAATATATTTATAATGAAGCCAAATATCCAAATAAATATGTAGACTTAGAATCAGATAAGCACTCTGGAAAGTAAGAAAAGTGTATTATATAGTTGGAATAGTTATCTACCTATATATGTAAATTCTGTGGTTAAAGCTCAAGAATATATCAGCTGGCTCCCAGAATGAAGACTGAAGCTGAAACCTTTGAAAGATCACATTCTACAAGGAATGTAAAAAATTTCTAGCAAGTTACTTTGAACAAAAGTTCAACATCAGAAGCTCCTATTTTACACAAACAAATAAAATGTGACTATTCAAAATGGCTGCATTGTTATGGATGCTCAACTCTCATATAAAGGATAGGACTATTAATGTTCCATAACCTAATTTGGGATGGATCGAAGTTATTTTACGTATATTCCCCTTTTGAATAAAGATTTTATTAATATTATTCATCCTTTTTATTTATCCCTGCCTCCCAAGGAATCAAGCAATATTGGACTAAAAGCACATATTAAGCTCCAATTACATAAACAATTAAAATGGAGGATCTATAGAATAGGACTCTTGATATTTTGTAACGTTTTATTAAACGCCTGTCTACAGAGTAACATATATTTTGCATATCGGCAAAAATAATAATATTTTATACATAATGGAAAAAAATGCACTTCAATAGATTAATTCATTTAGGACATATGGCTTGCCAAAGAAAAGTTTAAATCTGAAAACCCAATATTCTGTTATCGATAACTCGACAAATAATCGTAATTTTGTAATAAAATTCGACGTAGTTACTGTAAGCGGATAAGGTCGGGATAAATGTGGCCGCTTCACATATTTCCGACAAGATATCTTACCGGAAAAGATTAAAATTAGTATAAAAGTATAAAAATAGCCTACAATTTATAACATAAGAATTAAAAAAAATTTTAATATATTTTTATTTAGTAAGAATTATTAAAATTTAAAAAAAATTCAAGGTGCGCCTTGGGCCTTAGTAAATAAAAATATATTACGCCTGAATCTATATATATATGTATATACATATTACTGGAAAAATTAACTCAAAAATGTATAATAGACTACAATTAATATTTAACAAACAAAAAAGAATGCTTTTTATTTTTATAATTAATTTAATTAAAAACTAATTTTAAAGTCCTTGAGAGGTTTTGTGCAATTTAATAGTAAAAATACTTTTTGAATTTAAAAGTGCTAAATGCATAAATAAATATCATATATGTATATTTTTTAGAATAACAAATTTATTTTTTAATTTTAAAAATGGTTAGCCCTTGGTCTATTTATTTCAATTTAATAGTAAAGATACTTTTGAAAATATTAAAGTCCTTCGAAAAAAATATATATTTTTTTTAACAAAATTCTGAGATGTTAGGTAGGGTTTGGGTGATCCATGCTGACAACGTAGAATTTAGACACCTATGTCCGTTTCGACCATTTTTAATAAAATTTGATTTTTTTTTAAATGTAAGCAAACAAAAATAGAATTAATTTTTAAAAATTATTTTTTTAACTTGGAACAAAGTCTTATGCGCTAATATGAACTTCAGTAACTTAACCCCGATGAACACCAATTTTCTTTGCATGCTCTTTTAAAATTTAAGCTTTAAAACAGAGAGTTTTCAATATAAATAAATTCAACATAATTAGAAATAGATATTTTTTTAATTATATTCCCATACACAAATCCTTAATCCCTGCTACAACGCACTCTCACTTGCCCATCTTCTGCTTATTAGTCTTTTTTGAAAGATATCACTTTGTTGATAATAATAAAATTATCTAAATTATAAAACCCAACTAAATAAAGCAGCTGTCATATCTAAGCCTTTTTGAAATTTGCATTAATTAACTCAATTAATATTGTGTATTAATTAAAGCCAACGAAGCCGCTTTGGCTGACTTTGTCTTTGTTTTTAGATTTAATTTTAAAAACATTTTGTTTGTAATGCTGTTTTTGGGGCTTATGAGCTTTGGCACTTTGTGGTCTCTGTTTGGCTTAAAGCCGAAGGCTCCACTGAATAGAGGATGCCGTTCTGTGGTTAACAGACATAAAAGCAAAACATAAAATAAAATAAAAAAATAAAAGAGCAAACAGCAAAGTAAAGCTAAAAGTTAATACGAGCTGTTCTGCTCTGCTCTGCCTGCTGTTTGTTTGCAATTGAAAAGTTTATTAATAACAAGCTTAATGGCAATGGCTTTGGCGCGGCAGTTGAGAGGAGTGAGGGGAATGAGATAGGAACCGGAGGTCGACATTCTGTTGCAGCAATAAAAAAGTTATTTATATAATTTTTCATTTTAATTAAAAGACGGGCGTTGAAAAATGCCGCAAAGCAGATGTAATTATATTTGAACAGCATGCGAAAATATGTTTTAATTTATTAAATTAAAATAAGCACAAGCTCACAAAATAACAAAAAATACAAAAAACACACAAAAAATTCCAACACGCTTCATACTACAATATATACAGCCACTCTATATACCAAAGCTCAGGACGCGTCTCTATTTGCAGCAAAGCAATAAGCGTCACATGCGTCGTATGCGTTATTTTGTGCCGCGGCTCATATGCCTCATACGCCCTGTGCGCCCAAACCAAAAATCAACGTTATGCAAATTTTTATGTGAACATAAGGCGGAAACGCACTCACTTTATATTTCCTTCATTTTGTTTTGTTGCCTTTTTTGGTATTTTTTTATTAAAAGCACTACACATAAGTATGTATGTGTGCGAGTGTATATGTGAGTGTTTTGTATGTGTGATAAAAGTTGAGCTCGCATGGCGCGAAATTACATTTGTTACACACACTCATCAAAATGCAAAAAAAAACAAAAAATAAAGAGAAAAAATGCTGTAATGAGCTTATTAAGTCATATTAAAGCCTCAGTACAACCAATTTGTGCAATAAAAGCCAAAAGCTTTGTTGCTTTTAGCCAACCGATGTGAAGACACCCTTTTAAAAAAATTAATTTAAGTACCAGTGTGATTGTTAAGACCATTTGATAGCGTGACTCGTCTATCCCAGTCTAGAAAGATGGCTCCTGCGCCTGGTGCACTCCAAATTGGTTATATAAGAACATACTAGAGTCAGTACAATCCAAGCTTGGACTTCTGATACTAGTTAAGGTTAGGCTATGGCGGTAGCTGGCTGAAAAAGCTACCACACTGAGGCCTAGACTGGCCCGATTTGATACCGCATGGATCTATATTTAAACCCTCTTCTCCAGGCTAGTATTCTTAAAGGAAATCTTAGCTCCTCTAGGTTATTGAGGAAATAATCTCCCAGATGCTTTTTTGGAATTCTGATACTTATACTGCTTTTGTGACCATTAAACCCGTTATCGGTTTTCGCCGCAGAAATTTATGCTACTCCAGCAGTTTCTGTCCAGTGCTTGCTGGCGCCAAATGACAATCCCTATGCTACAAGGTTCCTCCGTTGACTGATTTTCCCCTTGCAGAGGCAGGCGTCCATGTCATTGTCGACCTTCCAGTGATACCTTTTTGGCTGGAGCATTATCATCCATTAGTGCAAAATGACCTAGCCAGTTCTGACGTTGCAGAATTCTGATACTCCTTCTTATTAAATCGGTTCCTAAAAATTCTTAGAATATGCAACGGCGTGGTTGTTTTAATCTTACCGAGCTCCTTAGACAACTTGCTTTAGTTGTACATGGCGAAGTATCCCCTAATTTCTGTCTTTGGTTTCTTATTCTGTTTCTTTTCATATCTTATGCATACATTTTTTTTTTGGGCCCTTCTGGATTTCTTTCATGTTGACTATTTGAAGATATTCTAATTTATGTTTTTGAGCCATTAATCCTTAAAAAAGTCTAAAAGGACCACTCCACTTAAATTTATCTATCTTACATATTTTAGCTATAATTTCTAGAGTTAGGTTAGGTTAGGTTGAATAGGCAGCTTAGTAGGTGACTGAGATCACTTAGAGACCATGAAGTTCATTATTTTGCATAATTATGAAAAGGAGGAAAGGAATTGGAAAAGGGGAGTGGCAGGATGTTAAAAAACTATATAGAATTCATTTGTCATCTAAGTCTCTCTTATTGCGAAACCATTTTAAGGATTCGACAAATAAGATCCGCTATGGGCACAAAAACCAGATTACCCAAGTGCTCAAAGAATGGTTTACTCAGAAACTGGGATAGTCTTCTTAGAAGCTCTGTGCAGTCGATTAGCAGGTGTTGGATGCTTTCTGTTTCCTCCTCGTCTCCGCAACTGCGGCAGAAGTCGCGATGAGGAACGTGCAGCCTCTCAGCCTTACGGTACAGTAACCCGTTAAAACTCTTTCTAGTCCGGATTTTGATAGATTTCCCGCAGGGGTAATAGACTCAAAGAGAGAACTTAGTGGGATATATCAGCCTTTTTCAACTACGCATGTTGGTAAATATCTTGGAAATTTTTGAAGGTCACCTTTTCGAGGTGGGATTTCTTGATGCGTAATACCATTCCGATCGTTCCAAACTCCTGCTTAAGCAGCGAACCAGAATGTGTCGTAGTGATCCAAACAGTTACCTCAAGACAAGTTTAGGTGACGAATTCTACGAGATTTCCAGGGAGTGACCTAAACAAAAAAGAGATGAGTTTGGGTTAGAGCCACGCTCCTACCGCGACCATGTGCAACACATAATTGCCGATTTCCAGTAAAGTAAGAAGATGATATCTCTGCTCTACGTCCTACTTCCAATCTCTTAGTTTTACAAATACATCTTACAATCAGGCCCTAATACATTAACATGCCCAAAAACGAAGTAGCTGATAAATGGGCAAACCACTCAGCCTTGGTCCTTGTAGCATTGGCAGACACACCACCAAAAAGGTACTCCGAGAAGAAAAGGGATTTAAGCGAGAGTCAGACTGGACAAACATGGTTATGATAAAATAAGTCACTCGTTTGTTCCTATCATTTGAGAAGATATTAAATTTAATCCCATCTTTCTTAGAAGGCCATAACAAACAAACTCCATTAGGTCCAACTGAAAACTTACTATTATATTTCATTGCAAGTTCTATTTGCGCTTGTAATTTGGCAATCGATTTGCGTTCTACTGGCATAGGCGAGTCTTTCTCTTCTTAGTCTATCTTAAGGAATCCAATTAAGTGCAACTACCGTAAGGGCTTCCTGTAGCTTTTGCAGTGTAAGCCTGATATGGGCTGTCCTTCCTCTTATTAAGATACCTTTAGATTTTTAATCAAGGGCTAGGTCTTTCTAGGATTCTAACTAGCTTGCTTATGGAAAATTGCTGGTTCAGGAAGGATCTGAGGAAAATGGGCATGAAAGATTCTACCACATACCTCTTGATTGAGCTCTTACTACGTGAATGGGACCTCTCTTTCGCTTTGTTAATGGGCTTTGTTCCAGGAAAAGCCATGTTTTAATCTTTTATGATCTTGTAAGATGAAGTTCTTCTTCATTGGCGGTCTTAGGCTATCGATGCCACCCGACTTGACCATACCTCATTTGAAACTATTTCATAAACTGTTTCAGGAAAAGCAATGCAATCATCTTCTAAACAAAAATTAAGTAGAGGATAATAAGCACGCGTTTGAAGTAAAATATTTTACGGCATACACTCCGTCTTCTTCGGGGGTATGAATTTCATCCTCCCACGCGCCTTCTCCTTCGGCGTTCTCGTTATTTTAGATGTCTAATCCTTTACCCACTCCCTTGCGTCTAATTCCGAAGTACGACTTTTCACCTCCCCAGCGCCATCTTCCACGCCGTTCTACTTCTTTTACGACTTTTCTTCTCCCCCGCGCTTATCCCAGGACTTTCTCGTTCTTTTAGCTGTCTAAACCTTTGGCACCTCCGTCATCTTCGTGAGTACGATTTTCCTACTCTCCCGCGCCTTGTCCTTTGGCGTTCTCGTTCCTTTCTAATACTTTTTGCTCACCTTAACAGAATCCCAAAGTTACTCCCATCGAAGGTCACAATGCCACCTAAAAAGTTGTACTTCAATAAAAACCCGCTTTGTGTAAAATGTTGCATTGAAACGTGATACAGGAAAGTTCCACGTCGATATGTTCACCACCGACTCCTTTGAAGGGTATTCAAACAACATCTGACAGCACACATGATAATGTTTTTAAGCTGACTTTCAAACACATCCTCTCATGGAAACTCACACAAAATGCATTAACAGCATTTGAATGTGCCTTAATGGCAATTGGCTGTCTACTTAATGCGCACACATACAAAGTGCTTCGAGTTTTCCTTTAAAAAATTGTCAAAAATTTTCATTTCCAAACGATTTTCCAGCATAGTGAAATATATTTGTATAGTTTCAATTTATAATATGCCGTTTCTAGGCGCCCTGAGGCTGTCAAGCCCACATATATATTTTGCAAGTAAGTAAACGATTTAAAATAATAGCCCGAGTAATATTTGCTGGCCTCGCTAGGAATAAGTCCCAACTTGAAGGCTGCCCAGGAGCTGTTGTGTCCAGTGCTCAAGAATCCCTTAAGTAAAGCAGCGCTCTATTTAGTGATTGGCGTCTATGCCACCTCAAAAGTAGTAAAAATGTTACGAGCTGCAGCTGCTTTAAATGAGACAGCCCCAGACCCTGGGGAACCTGCAGATGATGTCGAAAACAAGCAGCAGCTACCTAAAGTAGATGATGCACTGCTACTCACCGTTCAGGATTTGATGGCCTTCGATGGCTTGCATGCCAATCGACCCATTTACACTGCACTCAATGGCAAAATCTATGATCTGACATCCTCACGTGAGATATTTGCGCATCAGGTTCCCTACTCGCTGCTTGCCGGCTGCAATGCCAATCAGGTCCTGAACATTACATGCCGTTCGATGGGTCTCAGTGTCGATGATTTGGTGGAGCGCTGGGAGCAATGTCTTAACGCGGAATTCAATGTTGTGGGCTACTTGATTGATGACAGCGATAGATGTATAGCAAGCGAGTGCGGCACGGATGATGAGCAGGATAAAGTTGCTGATGATAATAATGATGCTGATGATGAGGCTGAGGATACAATGGTGGAGGAAAGTGATGGCACTACATCTGATATGTAATATACGCTTTGTTGCTGTGGCAGCCATTGTTGTGTTTTGAATTTTTGCTTACTGACGTTAATATATTGAGCCAAAAACGAAGGATGGCTATAATTGGCTTTAATGGGTTGAGTGAAGTGGCTAAAGTCATTTTAAAAGAATTAGCAGAGTTATCGATAGTCAACAACTCAGCCAGCTGCCAAAAAACTTTGAGAGCTTTGCATTTTTTGGTCACATTTCGCCATTGAACTTGAAAAATTTCTTTATCTGCTGTTTAAATAAATTTTTTCTCGAGCGTCATTTGAGCTTGACGATTGGTTAGCGAAAACTTGTCGAAAAGAAAAAAATATCGATAAACAACAGCGAAAACAGCAAATTGTTATTTTTTTTTTCATTACGTCACAAGTTTACATCAAGCTGTTAACTTTGTCAAGCTGTCGATGGTCTGTAATCCGAGTGGAGAACACAAAGTTTTCTTTTCTTTTGTGCCCAACACGCAATTCACTGAAATTAAATTGAAAACGAAGAAAAAAGATGCCATCAGGTGCTACACAGCTAATAAAATCAAAATTACTTTTTTTTTGTTCTGTATTGGTCCGGAGGTGTCGCAAAACTTTTTTGTGCTACGTGCTTAAGGAATTTAAAAAAGTTGTCACAAAAATTGTTAAGCACACACTTAAAAATCAGCCAAATGCGAATACACGAACAACAGCAACAAAAAACAAGAGGTGTGGAATATAACGACTATGGTATACACTATTTTCCTGACTTTTTATTTTGTTGGGTTTTCTAAAAAAGAGAGTGGGCACTGCGACCTGAAGATCTTTTGTACCATTTTTTGCGACAAAAGTCCATCTGCCTTCCTTTTAAAGGGCAGTAAGTCTTTCGTTGGGGCTTGACGTAGGTGGAACGGGGTGTTCCGTCAAGCTCCCAAATATGTTACTCTGTCCCAGACTATTGCTGGACAGTCACGTCATGTATTTAGTTGTCTAGTCGTATTCATGACTTATTTTTCACAAATTTTTATAAGTATAAGACTCGTTTGCCCCCAATGCCTTTTTTGACAGTTCATTTATGATATACCTATCTCTCCCATTATACTTTTTTATAACTATTTTTTTCCTATTTTTACTTCCTCACGGTTCCTTTTACAGGAACTCACGGTTCCTGTGTTGCTCACTTGCACATCTCTCACTGATGCGCCGCTTGTTTGCACATCTCTAACTCACTTTACTTAGATCATTTATATTAAATAGAGCGCTCTACCCCCTACATGATTCGGACCAGTCTTCTTTATTTAATTCAGGTCATCCAGACTATATTGTATCAACTCTGTACAATTCTTTATTTCCATAATGGATATCCCATAACCCTGCTGCAGTCTGGCCCACCAGGACTTAACAATACTCTGGAACAGCATGCTACCTGCAACTGTTGCAGACAAAGAATTAATGCTATCAAATGTTGGAATAATGTCAAATGAACTATTCTGCAAACGTGAAATTGTTGCTTTTCCCTCTATCATAATCACATTTTAATGTTTCGTATAATTTTTCAGCTGCATGATTTCAACATATCGAGGTAAAACTTAAGCATTGTTCACATCGCATGAGGTCTGGCTATAACATAATTGTGAGTTTCGTCCCGACACGTTCCAGCATACGTATACAATTGGTATCACAATTTTTGGTTGATGTATTTATAAAATATAGTAAATAAAAGATTTGGTAATATAGAAATATCCGCAAATAGATCGATTAGGAAACAACTATTTCGAACTTAAGTCCTTAATTTATCAAAAACGAAATAGAGTAATAGGAAATGTTGGAAATAATACTTTGAGCAATGGCACGGTAGTACTACTTTTCTTAATAAACCATCAAAATTTGCAGAAAAGAGCCACGATTTCAAGTCCCAATATTATACAAAGATACTTTTCGGAAATCTTGACCAACCTACTAAAAATATTCCAACGTAGGATTGGTTTGATGTTACAAAAATTAAATGCAAGATGTAGAGCATTCAAAATGCCATAAAGATACCAACAAACTTTTGGCATTCGATGAGAAGCATTATGAGAAAAATTATCGGTTCTTGGTGTGTGAATGTGATATCTTTTATTTAGATGGGTTGCTCACATTTTACGAAATGCTAAATAAAAGAATTCAAATGAAGGTCGACCATGAAGGAAATGGCTTGATGACGTCGAAGCAGACTTGAAGACGATGAACGTTCACAATTCGGAAGGATGAAGCTCGAGAAAGAGTAAACTATAGTAAGATTGTTGACCAAGCGTATGATCAACCCCGGATTGTGTGCTGAAGAAGAAGAAGACCATAAAAACTTTTTTCTGACAACATATCACTAGTTCTGGAGATTAATCGTTCCGATCCGAACGCGTCCTGAAAGTTTCTGATCTTGGTTTTAGGTTTGACCATAAGCTCAAATTCGATATTCATGATTGCCAACATTTTAAATAAAGTAAGCGAGGTCCTCACGTTTATTAAGCGTTGGTCTAAGGAGTTTAACGACCCGTATGCAACCAAACTTCTTTCTTTCTATTATTCTTGTCTGACTCAATTCTAAAATACTGCTTCTGCGTTTGGAGTACTCAGCACCTGTTTCATCAAGACAAGATTGCAATCGGCGCAAAATAACTACCTCCTTTTTGGCCTTCGTGGCCTAAATTGGTATCCTGGTATACGACTGCCTCCTGGATCTGACACGACTTCGCCTTATAAAGTTGGTTTCCCTTACGCATCATAGAACATGCCTTGGAGTGCTATTCGTTCATTAGACTGGAACTTGGTGTTGTAGACTCCATCGAACCTTTTAATCAAAGTTACATTGTACAATGCCTTCCAGAGTAGATCCAAATTTGACTGCATTATCATTTTCGTGGCTTATTTCATCTATTTCGAACTACATTCTATAAATTCTTCTAAGACATCTTGACTTGCCTCCTCGAGCATCTGGGTCCAAGTGTAATTTGTAATCTTTCCCTTTCCTAAAATAATGTTGATATTTTCATTTCATCTTTTTTGTTGCAAAATTAGTTTCAGGCGAATCCATCAAGTGAGTCGCTGCAAATCATTAAAAAATTCACCCATCGGTCTAGAGACCCGGATTAGTTAATACATATATTTTCAATGTTCTATCTTTACTAATATTGTTTTCCTAGTATCGCAAGGTCAACTGAGCTTTGTTGAACCCCTTTGAATAGATAAATAACTAAAAGACATGTGAATAGGAACAAGGAAAGTTGGACACGGCTAATACGGATTCTTCTATCCTTCTTACCACTTTAGTAAAAGTTTTCCAGTTGCTAACTCATGACATCTTGTTTTCACATACAACATTTTTTTGCACCCACCTAATGTACACCATATCCTCTCAAATGTAGTGTACACAAAAGTCAGTTAGGAGTGTGTCATGGCATTTGCACCAAATGTTGTTTGATGTTAAATTTGATCAAGCGAAAAGGTGCTAAAAGGGCAAAAAGTTAATACAAATAACAACAACAACAATGTACAGCAGCCATAGGATTAAGAGGGTTAGAGTAGAGACATGTCAATACTAAACCAAAGGTTCAGAACTGCAAAAGAATTTCAACTTCTTTTATACTTACTAAGTTCAAACGTTTTATTTGGTAGTAAATTTGTTTTCATTTATTTCTGGAACTTATCAGGCTTTTTATATGTAAAGCCTTCACTGCCATTTATATTCATTTTTGTAGTCATTCATTCATGATTCATTCACTACGCACATACTAATGAGTGTATCGGCTTAAAGGGTTTTTTTTTAAAAAAAGAAACTGTCAGTGGGGGGGTTTAATGGTTCATGTTTTATGTAGAGGGTATCATTGCTCTTACAGGATGTATGCCAATATAAAATTAGTCGCATCGTTGCACAACAGTGGCGTAGGATGCACCCTTTTGCTACCAAAATGTTCGTGTGGGGTGAGGGGTGTTTCGAAAAACAGACAGAACTTTATCGTGTTTGTCATAGGAGTTAAAATGCTATAGCACTGAAGACTGGTCCATCTATATACATGAGTAAAAAAGTACGGAGTTAAAATTTGTATCATATTTTTCAAAAGTATGAGCATAACCCGCGTAAGTTTACGAAGGTCTGATTATTTATCGAACTATCGATATGTTTAATGTGTGGGTTATCTCTTCTAAAAGACTTGGCACCAATGCTAGTACTTATGGTGCTCCCACTAAAAATTGTTCCAAAATTAGTGCTAAGCAACAGCTTCCGTGGATTCCCCTTGTAAAACCTGTTGATCAACCCTCTCCTAAGTATTCATCATAAAGCTCTATCAACACTTTGTTGATAGAGGCGTATTAAATGCCAAACAAACAAGAGCAAAGTCATAATTGAAACCAGAGCAACATAAAAATGTCACATTCAAGCCATTAATAAGGCTTTAAAAAATGGCACAAATAAAAACAACAACAACGATGACGACAACCATGCAACATGGCAACAACATAAAAAGCCAAATTAGCAATGTTTCACATCAAAGTGCACATTAAATCCGAGACGATAATCACACACAGAGAGTCGGCCATGGTCGAGGCAGGGCTGGCACAGAGGGAGACAGACTGATGGCTGATGTTGCTGCATCTTTTTCTTTTTTTTTTTTCTTTCGTATGCGACGGGGCACAAAAAACATAATTAACCGCAACCTGACGACGCCGACGACGACGGCGGGTCTGAACGAACACACGGACGACCTACAAAAAGCATATAATATTCTCAGCCCCATGGCTTAGGCTGGGGCCCAGACTCAGAGATCCGGGCAGGAGCAGACGTCAGCGGTAGCAGGTTAATGTGACAAAAGCAGCTGTTGCTGCTGCCACTGGTAAGCCCCCCAAACGACCCCTTGCAATTGCGGGGGCAGACATTTGCAAATTACACACTTTTGAATATAAAGTATACACACGTAGGCACAAGCCTACACATGAATGGTATAAGGGTCGAAATAAAAGAAACATCTAAATTTGATTTGCAATTTCTTTAAAAGGATTTTACAAATTTTTTTTTCTTATAAGTGACTAAAAATAAAATGGAAGCCCTCAACAAAAAATAAGGGGTGGGAACTTTATAAGTGAAAAGTAACTGCCCATATGAATTTGGATAAACAGAATATGAAGCTGACGTCTTCAAAAGCTCGCTATCCATGAGAAGACGTCTAAAACCTTCAGAATATTTTGTAACTGAATCTGCATTCCAAAAATACCTACCACGTGAGGATTTTTAGATAACCTTTAATAACTCCATAAAAGTAGGTTATATCAGAGCCATTGGGTGCAGAGGTTTTAAGATCTCGAATTCGGAATCAATAACGTTCCAAGGTAAATAACTAGGGGTTAATTTTTACAGGATGATATTTAAAATTTTTCTTCTTCTTTCTTTATTTTCGATTGTAGTCTAAGCAGAAAAGACTAAGCCTGCATCTCTCAATATTTTTTAATATTAAGATCTCAATCATTATTATACAAAATTAAAGAGAAAAATAAAATTAAAATAAAACTATGACGTCCAAGGCCAGTGATCAATTATTTTGGTTATGACGTAACTGAAGTAATCGCTCATCACTTTTTTTTTGAGATGGGTTGTCTCGATTAATTTTTTTTTAAAGTTATAAGGGTCGCTGAATTTGATTTCAGTTACTCCCGGTCTGTCAAGTCTTATGAGGTTCTCTCACATCACTTGGCAGTAGCGATTTTTTGGACGTCCAACTCTGATTCAACATAAGAAGTTCATATAATTTTTTTTAATAATAATTTTTTTTGTCGGTATAATGATATTAATATAACCCTAGTTTACAAATTTAAAAAAGGTCATCTAGTGAACTTTCGTTAAAGGGTTTTTTTAGGTTATTTGGAGTCGAGAACCCAATCATTCAATTTTTTTTCTTCTTATGTCGAATCAAAATGCGAATCACGAGAAATATTATTCCCTTTTTTCGAAAAATATTCGATATATCGATCCATCAATTTCACTTTTCCTTAAAAATTGTATTCTTTTAAAATATATCTTATCTTTTATGTGCATTCCAATAATGAGTCCAAAAATCTTTATCCGACTCCTCTGCCTACATCTAAGTCCGATATTCAGTTCGTTAAGAATTATTTCTTTTTTCAAAAAAATATTCGTTATATCGATCCATCAACTGACTCATCATGACTTATCTTTAAAAATAAATTGTTTTTAAGATATTTTATCTTTCCATTACGTGAAGACTCTTCTTTAACAGATTCTTTATCAACACCTCCAAGCACTGCAACTTCTGAGAATGATCAATTATGGATCGATTTAATAAAAATAAAATCTCAAGTCTTATTAATAAGAAAAGTAGAGGATCTTAAATATATTTTTAAGAAGAAAACATTTGCTGACGTACAATCCATACAACGAATTAATTTTCAAGTAACGTACGAATTCGCTAGAAAAAATTTTTTAAATATCCGAATACAGATTAACTAGAAAAACGTTTTTACAAAAAAGCTCACCAAAGAGTATTCAATTATCGAAAAATGTTTAAATTTGTAAAAAAAAATGGCGGACGTAAAGTCGGGCGCGGACGACTTTAGGATACCCTGTACCACTAGCTTGTAATAAAGTCCGATTTCTTTACAAAAAACCAAAAACAAAAGAATTTTTAAGCAAAACATTTTTTTGACCGAAAGTTCCTATGGGAGCTATATGATATAGTCAACCGCTTTCAATAAAATTTGACGCAGTGCTTAAATACCTTAAAAAAGATCTGCATGCCAAATTTATTTCAAATATCTTTACAAACAAACAAAACACATCGAATTTTGTATGAAAAACGAGTTTCCAAAGTTATTTCAAATATCTTTACAAACAAACAAAACACATCGAATTTTGTATAAAAAACGTGTTTTTGGACCGATTGGTCCTATGGGAGCTATATGATCTAGTCAAACGATTTGGATTAAATTTGGTACAGTGCTTAGGAACTATGAAATACTCACGAATGTCAAATTTGGTCCCAATATCTTAACAAACAAACGAAACACAGCAAATTTTGTTAAAAAATCGATTTTTTGGAAGATCGGACCTATGGGAGCTATATGATATAGTCAACCGATTTTGTTCAAATTTGGCACAATGCTTAATTGGTCTAAAAAATTTCCAAACGCCAAATCTGGTTAGGATATCTTTATTAAAAAACGAAATATAGCCAATTTTTCTTTAAAAAAGTTATTTTGGCCGATCGGTCCTATGGGAGCTATATGATATAGTCAACCGATTTTGATCAAATTTGGTACAGTGATTGGGAACTATAAAAAACTTTCGATTGCCAAATTTCGTTACGATATCTTCATAAACAAACGAATTATTCATCTAAAACGCTTTTTTTTTTCGAGGTCGTCTCAAACACCCCCATGGGAGCTATATAATTTATCCCCGATATCAAAAAAATAAAATAAACTTGCCTCCTATGGAATAATATGGGATCTAATGTGAAAGTTTGGTAACTCTAGCTCTTACCATCTCTGAGATCTAGGCGTTCACACGGACGGACGGACGGACAGACGGACAGACGGACGGACAGACGGACAGACGGACAGACGGACATGGGTATATCGACTTCTCTATTCACCCTGATCATATTTTAGGTAACTTTGGGGTGTCTCCGACGTCTCCTTCTATATGTTACATACATTTTCGGCTTGCACAAACTTAATATACCCTTGGACCATACGGTACAGGGTATAAAAACGAAATATAGCGAATTTTTCTTTAAAAAAGTTATTTTGGCCGATCGGTCCTATGGGAGCTATATGATATACTCAACCGATTTCGATCAAATTTGGTAAATCGAATACAGATTAACTAAAAAAACTTATGTCTAAAAATCTCCCCAAGAGTATTCTATTATCGAAAAATTTGTAAATTATAATAAAAAATCATGTTACAAAAGTCTAATTTGTAAAAAAAACTTAAAATCTCAGAGATAATTTTAAAACGATCCGCTTCACTTATTTCGACTCATATTAAAAAAAAAGAAAAGGAGGATCGAAAATATATTTTTAAGATGGGTTTTTTTGATCTACTTAGAAAGAAGCGTACTTGTCTTAAAACAAACGAAAACCTATTTAGAAAACCTAAACGCTGATATATTGTCATCGGAACTAAATTTCTGGTTTCTTACGAATTCGCTAAAGATAGTATTTAAATAATCGAGTATATATTATTATTATTTCAAGAATACTCAACTATCGAAAAATTTTAATATTTTGAAAAAAAATTTGTTACAAATTGATTGGAATTTTAAAATTTTTTTAAATATTAAAGACACCATTTCGGAGCTACACGCTTCACCTATTTTGATCAATAATTAAAAATAAAAGTAGAGGATCGAAAATATATTTTTAAGATAGTTGTGTTTTGATATCTTTAGAAAAAGGCGTACAAATTCAATAAATGACAAGGTATTATTCAGACAACCTCATGTGGAGAAATCGGTGAAATATTTTTTAACTAATAAAAGATAGTTTTTAATAATAGAATACAGATTAAATAAAAAAGATTTCATACAAAAATATTCAATTATCTACAAATTTTAAAATGTAAAAAGAACTTGTTACAAATTGATTAAAATTTGTAAAATATTTTACAATATAAGAGATGGAACCAGCTTCACATATTTCGACTCATATGCAAGCCTGCATATGTAGGCATTACACTTAATGGCTTCGTTGTACTACACAAATTTGTTGAAAATTTATTATAACGCTTAGATATGGCAGAGAAAATCTTGTTTGAATCAGCTACTACGTTATATTGTTGTTTTTTTTTTGGTTTTTGTGGGGGAGATATCTACAAAAACACAAATTACATTTGCTTTAAATGCATTTCGAGAGCTTAACAACAATTTAAGCTTGACTCTGTTTGGAAAAGCCCACAAAATGCAATTGCCCTGGTGCCGCCCATTTTGCAATTAAGCATAAAATATGCGCTTGAAATTGTACGCAATGTTGCAACACTGCTGCAACTCGGTAGTTGCAACACAGAAAGAGACAGAGAGAGAGTGCGAGAGAGAGCAGTGCAAACTGTGCCACTCTAAATGCAAAAAAGGACCCAAATGAAGTGTGTGTGTTTGCGTGCTGGCTGCAAAAATGGCGCAGTTGCCATTTTGTAAGTGGAAATGTAACATTGATTTATGAAAGTTCCAAAAGCCAAGCGAAGCGGACTCACTCGACTCGGAGTCAAAACGAATCGAGTTGAGCCGAGTTAAGAGAAAGTCTATTATGGGGTTTATGCGAGAGAAGGTTGCAAAATTAAAAGTGTGGCCAAGGAAAAGTTCTTAGAGTGTTCCTGCGGCTAATAGGGTCACACTGGCGAACTTCACAAAAACTGCTTGATAATTGATAATTCGTGGTAAATTGATTGTGATTTGGAAAGCACTGATATAATACTAGATATTAGAGACTTTTTTGTGAAACATTTCTCTAAACAATTCCCGAAAAATTCTCTCCAAACTAACCAACTTGTTGTATTCCCAGCTCACAAAAAACAAATTCACAAATTTCCCCACGCATAAACCGCATTTAGTTTCGGGTTATGCCCAAAAGGGCCAAAATGGAAAGTTGTAGCTTTCGGTGGACTAGGCTGTGTCTGAGCTGAGTCAAAGAGCTCAGTACAAGGGCTACAGTCAGATGACAATCATGAATTTTCATTTGTAAATCAAATTTTATGTGCTCGTTTGCGCTGTGTCTGTATTTGACTGTGACCTCCAGTCTCACCCCTCTACACTCTGCCACAATTTGTGGCACAACTTGTATGCGTATTTTTGGGGGCAGCATATAAAGTGCATTGCAGTTGGCACTCATGCATGGTTATTGTGCAGCGAGGCACTTTGTATGCTTCAATTAGACCCAGACACAAAGCCCGAAATACATGCAGTGGCAATAAAAAAAACTGTAGCATACTTTTATGAGCCACAAATATATTTCACTTGAGATTTTATACACTGCCGCTCATAGGGGTCAAGGGTATTATAAATTTGTGCAATATGTTGCCATAGGCTGATGATGGCGTAATATAAACTCTTTCTGCAAAAATTATCTGGATTTTTTTTATTGATATCGTTTATCTTCGAGCGTCTATTCTAAGTGCGTTCTAAGTTCCTTGGCGAAAAGTATCAGCATTGATTCCATTTTCGATAAATGAAAATGAACAGATCGTGGGTAATATCGGTGTTGATATCTGCGCACTCTTTTCTCGCAGCAGAATGGAGTTTTGTTTACCAAAAATTCTCATCTCCGAATAATTATAAGAATGTTTAGCTACAATTTTCGTGATTCAATATATAATTTTTTAAATTTTGAGATATTTTTATTATTTATCCACCAAAGTATGCGAAGACTCTGGGCAGTCAGTTATTTTTACCTAAATCACTGTGTATTTTCTTAAATTCTTGAAGTAAATAAAAAATCACATTGGATTTCAGTCAGAGTCAATTCAAGTCAAATCCTTTAAAAGTTCTTCAAAAAATTAAAAAAAAAAAACAATAAAAAGAATCTTCTTAAATTCTTAATAAAATATATAAAAGATATAAAAAAAGATTATTCACATTGGATTTCATAGAGACAGTCAGAGTCAATTTAAGTCAAATTCTTTAAAAGTTCTTCAAAAAATAAAAAACCAAAAATTAAAGAATTCCAAAAATCTATTTTATAAAAAAGTTTAACTCTGTCCATTCTATTATTTTTTTATCTTAGTCATTATCACGTAAAAGTGAAATCAGGCGTGATTTCAATTTTTCTCACTTTATCAATAAATTTTTAATCTAGACATTCCAATTTCATTACTTTTGCGTAAATCGCATCTTTTCTTGCTCCCTCGTAAATTATTTATTTTCTTTAGGCACGCTTTGGAACTTGATATGGACTTACCGTTAAGATATATGCTTAAATAAGAGACCCAAAATTCACAACCAAGAATACAATATTACGTACAGCAAAACTGTAAAAGGAAACGAAACGGAATTGAAATTAAAATAAAACTTTTGATCAAGTAAAAAAAGAAAAGTATACAAATAAAATAAAATAAAATCCGTTATTAGAAATATTTAATTAATATGTTCAGCATTCATATTAATTCTAAAAATAACACCCAAAGGGTCTTGCTGCATCAGTTGGTACTAAAATCTGCGATTATTGAAAACTGATATGTCGCAAATTTTTCAAAAAACACGTTACGGCTTACTTTAAAAAAAATTTCCAGTTTTTATTAAATTGTGAGTAACTAATAAATATTTTTTAACCAATTTTTTTTAAATCTTAATTCAAACAAAACCGCTCTTAAAAATAAGAGAAGTAACCAACATATTTTTCTATTTTTTTTAAATATGTGTTATTATATATTTTTTTTTTTGTGTAAATATAAATCAAATGGATGGACAACTATTTTCTTAAGTTTTTTTTTAAATATTAGGTCTTCAACTTTGCTCCCGCCGTTTTCCAAAAGATGGCGCTAGTAGCCAGTAATAGTTCAAATAAATAAATCACAGCTGTTTTTCATCAGTTTTGACATCGATAAATATAACCTTACATCGATATTAGTTAATTTTTGTTTGCGTCATATAGTTACACTTAATTAAATATGTCAACTTAGAAACCGAATTCACGTCATTTGCGGGAGATTTTACTTTTTCATTTCAACATGAAAAAATCGGCGGCTGAGGCTCATCGGGTTATTTCAAGTACTTATGGTGATGATACTATTAGTGAAAGAACGTGTCGCGAGTGGTTCCAGCGCTTTAAAAGCGGTGATTTTGTTGTTGAAGATCGGCATAGCGGGGGCAGAGAAAAACTTTTGAAGATGATGAACTGAAGGCTTTACTTAATGAAGACTCGTGCCAAACTCAAGAACAGCTAACAAAATCATTGGGAGTAACTCAGCAAGCAGTATCAAAACGCCTGGAATAGCTGGGAATGATCCAAAAACAAGGATACTGGGTACCGTATCAGTTGAAACCAAGAGATGTTGAGCGACGTTTATTTGCTTGTGAACAGCTGCTTGAAAGACAAAAACGAAAAGGATTTCTTTATCGTATTGTTACTGGGGACGAAAAATGGGTGCACTACGAAAACCCTAAGCGACGCACATCATGGGGATTGCCCGGCCACACTCCTACGGCGACACTTCGACAGAATATTCACGGATCCAAGGTCATGTTGTGTATTTGGTGGGATCAGCTTGGCGTAATTTATTATGAGCTGCTAAAACCTTCTGAAAAAATTACCGGTTTTCTTTATCGAACGCAATTAATGCGTCTGAGTCGGGCATTAAAAGCAAAACGGCCGCAATACGCTGATAGACACGAAAAAGTAATTTTGCAACACGACATTGCTCGACCTCACGTGGCGAAAGTAGTCAAGAAGTACCTCGAAACACTCAAATGGGAAATTCTACCTCACCCGCCATACTCTCCAGATGTTGCACCTTCTGATTACCATTTATTTAGGTCGATGGCACACGGCCTGGCGGGCCAGTGCTTCGATTCTTTTGAAAAAGTGAAAGAATGGATCGATTCTTGGATCTTATCAAAGGATGAAGAATTTTTCCGACGCGGGATTCGTTTGTTGCCTGAAAGATGGGCCAAAGTAGTGGAAAGTGACGGACAATACTTTGAAACATAAATAAGATACCATTTTTTTTATATAATTTTTAAAATTAAAAAAAAAAACGGCGGGAGCAAAGTCAAGACCTAATACAAAAAAATTTCTATAAATAGTTGAAAAACAGAATATGAACTTATTTATTTATTTATTTATTTTTTTAAGGAGTACAACTAAGCTCATTTGACCTTTTATTAAAAAAATACTAAAATTGTCTAATTTAATCATTATAGTATATGCACAGTTTATTGTCAAACTTTTTCGTATTTATTTGTTTAATAATTTAATAATTATTATAAACATACAAGAAAAGTACGCATAAAGTATATTTTTGTAGCAAAGAAATAAAAAGATTATACAGGGTGCGCCAGAGAAACTTACTTATTTGAAAGGTCAATAAAAACAAAAGTATTTCAATTATTGTTTTAATTTTTTTTCTATTTAAGAATACAATATCCCAATTTTTTTTTCATGCAGTCTTGAAAATTACATCGGATAAATGGACCCCATTGCGCATACACTGATGAAGTCGATTTTTGAAATTCGTATCCACTCTGTGCAGCATATCAATCGGTATATTGGCAATGGCGTCGCGAATGTTGTTCTTGAGGTGTGCTATGGTCCGTGGTCGATCGACATAAACCAGAGATTTCAAATAATCCCATAAAAACAAATCGCATGGCGTCAAATCTGGAGAGCGTGCCGGCCATTGGAGATCGCCTCTGAGAGAGATGAGGCGGTCGGGGAAATGTTGTCGCAACAAATTCATTGAGTCTCGTGCTGTGTGTGCTGTGGCACCATCTTGCTGAAACCACACGTTCCTAACGTCCATTTCTTCGAGTCTTGGAAGAAAAAATTCCTCGATCATGTTCCTGTAACGAGCTCCATTCACGGTAACTGCGCGTTCGTTTTCTTCAAAACAATAAGGACCAATTATTCCCATTACCGACATCGCACACCAGACAGTAACTCGCTTAAAGTTAAGTGGCTTCTGGTGAAGCTCACGTTTACACCACACCAATAACACATGCTTTGCTTGTTGACGCAGCCGGAAATATGGAAGTGAGCCTCGTCACTGAAAAAAACGACCGCGTCTTCAGGCAGGTTGTCAACCAGCATTTCACAGGCATTTTGACGGGCAACAAAATCGCGTTCAGTTAATTCTTGCACAACAGCCAATTTATAGGGATGAAAGTGAAGGTCTTCATGGAGAATTCGTCGAATAGTGGTTTCAGAAATTCCCATAGCAGCTGCGTGTTTGCGAGCCGAACGCCGGGGAGAACGCACAACTGACTGCCTCACTCTTTCGACATTTTCCGGAGTTCTGATGGTCCGTTAAAGTCCATTTCTGGGTTTAGCGACACTTCCACACTCCCAAAATGAGCAAAATGAGTTAACCCACGACAGAATCGAAATACGGCTAGAAACGAGTCTGTGAGGAGGAATTTCAAAGCGAGCGCGGAAGGCACGTTGCGTAGCAGCAAGTGAGCGACCGTTAGAAAAGAAGCTCTCGACTGCGAAGGCCCGCTGCTCTCTAGACCAGAGCATGATGGCAACTGACTGAAGGGAGGGTGGAGGTAGAAACAACCTTGGGAACTTCCCCCTCCAGATGTGCCCTCTCTCGCCCTTCTACCCGCCCAACACACCGCGCGGGAATTTTTTTCAAATAAGTAAGTTTCTCTGGCGAACCCTGTATAAAAGAAAAAAAACTAAATTTTTTTAAGGTATTTGAAAATTCTATTTTTATGCTTCACATTTTAAAACCTTTGCGTTTTATCTCAAATATTTTATGTCAATTTCAAATTGTCATTCAGAAATGAACGTCAACTATTTTAGCTGCCATTTTGATTTCAATGTTCCAGGCAAACAGAAAATCGAGTAAATCGCTAAAAAAATAAAAAATTTATTTGTAAAAGTAAAGTAAAAAACTTAGGCGCTTTTTCTTATGCTTCAAAAAGTGTCTGACAAATAATATTGAAATATATATTATATAAATATTCGGAGCCGAAACACGAAAATGTCGTCGCTAGAGAAAAATCGTCTGCAGAATTTCAAGAACAAAGGCAAAGACCAAGATGAGATGCGTCGCCGGCGCAATGAAGTGACTGTTGAGCTGCGCAAAAATAAACGTGATGAAGCCATTCGTAAGCGACGAAATGTGCCCAATTTGGATTCGAATACAGATGAAGATGATCAAATTCCGTCTTCGTTAAACCTTAAAAAGCTTGCTCTAGCAGCCGCTGACTCGTCTAAGCCAGAGCAACAGTTGTCCGCAGTGCAGGCTGCTCGGAAATTGCTATCTTCAGATAAGAATCCACCTATTAATGATTTTATCAAAAGCGACATGTTGCCCATTTTAGTTGAATGTCTAAAGCAACATAATCAGCCAATGCTGCAGTTTGAGGCAGCCTGGGCTTTGACCAATATTGCATCGGGCAATTACGACCAAACCAATCAGGTAAGATTAAGCTATTCATAGTCTAGGGGTATAAATATTTATGACGTAATTGTTATTGTAGGTGGTCGCCGCCGGTGCCGTACCGCTCTTCATTAAACTACTCACTTCACCCGCTCCGATGGTCTGTGAACAAGCTGCCTGGGCTTTGGGCAACATCATTGGTAATGGTCCAGAGTTGCGCGATTTGGTTATCAAGCTGGGCGCTGTTCAGCCAATTCTAGCCTTTATAAAACCGGACATGCCCATCTCTTTATTGAGCAATATCACTTGGATAATTTTAAATTTGTGCCGCAACAAGGATCCACCACCTCCTACGTCAACAATTCGTGAGATACTGCCTGCGCTTAATGTGCTGATCGATCACACCGACACAAACATATTGGTTGATACAGTCTGGGCTATTAGCTATCTATCTGACGGCAGAAACGCTCAGATTCAAATGGTCATTGATAGCGGCGTTTTACCCAAACTTATACCGCTCTTGGGAAACAATGAGGTCAAGGTGCAAACAGGTGCTTTGCGAGCGATTGGCAACATAGTTAGCGGCTCAGACGAGCAAACACAAATGGCGCTCAATTACGATGCTCTATCGTACTTCCCGGCGCTATTGTCCCATGCAAAGGAATGGATACGCAGGGATGCCAATTGGTTCCTTTCCAACATTACCTCTGGTACTCAGGCACAAGTGCAGGCTGTCATAAATGTGGGTCTCTTGCCTAAAATGATTGAGAACCTCAGCAAGGGCGGATTTCAGACCAGGAAGCAGGCAGCTTGGGCTATAGCTAATTTGACTGTATGCGGTGATCGTGGTCAAATTTTCAAATTGATCAAAGAAGGTGTGATTCCACCTTTATGCGATCTTCTCTCGTGCCAGGATATGGAAGTTATCAACCTGGTGCTTGACGGTCTTCATAGCATGCTTAGAATGGCTGGCTCACATGTGCAAGTTGTAGCCAATTTGATTGAGGAATGCGACGGACTTGACAAAATCGAACGTTTGCAAAGCCATGAGAATGTGTATATTTATGAAGTGGCTTACGCAATAATTACACGATACTTTACAGATAAGGTCGAACAAGCAAATCTTTCACCAACATCAGATGGCACGCAACACAATTTTTAGCCGAATTTTGATTTCTAATTTTGTAAGATAGGCAACAGACACAATACACCAAGGGAAATGAAAAAAAAACATTACACATTATACGCTATACACTCAAGACAAAACATTTTAATTTTTATGTGAATCGGTATAATATATGTATTTAACAATAACAATAAAACAAAAAGTAATAACAATACTGTATTTCTAATAATAACGCAACGCGTGCCATAATGGAAAACTACAGGGAGAAGAGGAAGGAAGAAAGACGCCTTTTTAGACGGATGAAACGAGAGCAGGAAAATCGCGATCGTGAGGATCTCGAGGTGTTACGGGGCAGAAATGATGCTCGAAAATTCTATCAAAAAGTCAACCGTCTGACGCAAGGTTTCAAGTCCGGAGCATCAAACTGCCGAGACGCAGATGAGAATCTGGTTACAGATACGCAGTGTACGCTGAGATTATGGAGGGAACATTTCTCCAAGCTGCTTGCAGGCGACAACGCTACAAATATCGCCATTGGGGAAAACAACCTGATACCAACGACCAACGACAATATGTGTGTCCCACCGCCTAGCCATGAGGAAGCCCGAGTTGCAATAATGCGGCTCAAAAACAACAAAGCAGCAGGTGCTGATGGACTACCTGCTGAGTTGTTTAAGGCTGGTGGCGACTAGCTGATAGGGTGCATGCATCAGAATTATGAAAAGAAAAATACCACAAAAATATTTTTTTTTTTTAATTTTCATATTCAATGCAGATGAAATTAATAATCATTTTTTATAGTTTAGCAAGCCAAGCATAACAAAAACTATTTTCAAAATTTGTTTTCCAAATCGGATGTATCCTGAAGTCCCTACTCACTTCTAAAAAGTTTCGAAGGCAAATATTAAAAAAAAGTTTACAATAAAAATCCTTTTTTTTTATTTTCAAGAAGATAAGCAGGTCTCAAAAAGCAATGATATAATAAATGAGTATGATGGCTCAAATTGCTTTAGATAAGTATAATTGGTTAATTTTGGGAGCTACGTAGAGTCCACAAAGATGGCCACCACTTTCTGTATAAACGTTCATGTGAGTTTTAAAAATAATTAAACGATGTCCTTATACATCTTCCTAGATAACACACACATCCTGCCAGCTCTTCAAACCAAACTTTCCACAAAACACTTAGTTTTTGTGAAAAGGGTATTCCTCCGACCACTTCCGGAGATTTTACATTTTTTAATTGCTAACAGCAGCTGGAGCAGTTTTATAGAGGAGCCAATTCAAAAGCTGTTTAATCGACTTTTCTTTCTGCTTTTCTTTGTGCTCTTTTAAAACCAATCTAAAGCTTAATTCGAGCGTTTAATGATAATTACAGCCACCATTAGCAATTGTCTGACGGCAATAATAACAAAGCGTATAACAAAAATGGCGCAAATAAAAACGCTAAAAAAAAGCGGGAAAAAAAAACAAGGAAATAAAATGGCAAACGGGACCGCGATATGGTTGACTGGATGAGTGGCACGTGCCTGCCAAAAGGGGGTTATCCTGGACCAGAATGAGACGCTTTTCAATTACCACGGATACGGCTGTCGCAATCTAATGAATTGTTAAATTATGTAATGAAGCGTGTACTTAAGATAAATGAAAACTAATTAAATTAACTTAAGTAGCAGCTGTTAAACACACACCAACGTACACATACAGAGAGAATCTCTCTCTCGAGAGAGAGAGAAAGCGGAAAGGGTGTTAGTTGAGTTTGCTAAATACTTTAGTTAAATTGATTGAAGACAAGTGCAAATGAAATGATTTGATTTTATTTGCCAGCACTTTAAGGAAATAAGAAAACTAATTGCTTGCGACATATGAAACTTGAAAAACATTTGCTTGGGGTAAATATGTAAAGAAAGTGCTTTATACATATGTACATACTAAGTAGCAGCAGTGGCGTAACTAGCTGTTTGCAAGGGGTGCATTGGGCTAACAAATTTCAGGCATTAGGTCAAGGGCGGGAATTTAAATTAAGTATTTTTAATTTTATAATTTATTTTCAGTTTGGGCAAGCATATCTGGAG
>JBAMAX010002777.1:0-183232 GCA_037043745.1 Chymomyza amoena | reverse complement strand
CACAACATCCATGTCGTCGTAGAGCTCGTACAGCTCGTGGTTCATCCGTATGCGATAGCCTTCCTCAAAACGTACGGGACCGAAGATTTTGCGTAGAATTTTCCTCTCAAACACCCCAAGAGCAGCTGCATCTGTCCGTGACACAACCCATGCTTCTGCGCCGTATAAGAGCACGGGCAAGATGAGCGTCTTGTAGAGTATTACTTTGGTTGGTCGAGAGAGGTCTCTGCTGCACATCTGCTTACTGAGACCATAGTAACACCTATTGGCAAATGTAATTCTCCGCTTTATCTCCTGGCTGATGTCATTTCCAGTGTTAACGGCGGTGCCATGGTACGTGAAATCCTTGACCACTTCAAAAGTATAGCGGTCCGCTACAACATGGGAGCCCAGACGCCGAGCGTTCCTGTTCGTAGACAGCATATACTTTGTCTTGCCCTCGTTAACCGCTAGACCCACTTTCGCTGACTCCTTTTCTATTGCGGAAAATGCAGCAGTAACATCTCGCTTGCAACGCCCGATGATATCGATATCATCCGCGTATGCAAGAAGCTGGACACTCTTATAAAAAATAGTGCCATTGCGATGTACACCGGCCTTCCGCAGTACCCCTTCCATCACGAAATTAAAGAGGTCGCGTGATAGAGGATCGCCTTGTCTGAAACCTCGAACAGTATTGAAAGGTTCGGAGAGGTCCGTTCCTACCTTGACAGAGCTGATGGTGCCGCTCAATTCATTCTGCAAAGACGAATCAGCTTTGCAGGAATACCGAACTCAGACATGGTGGTGTATAGGCGATCCCTTATCGGGCTATCGAACGCAGCTTTGTAATCGATAAAAAGATGATGAGTATCGATCTGTTTTCGTGGGTTTTTCCAGGATTTGTCGTAGCGTGAAGATCTGGTCTGTGGTGGACTTACCAGGTCTGAAACCGCACTGATAGGGACCGATCAGTGTGTTGGCATATGGCTTCAGTCTTTCACATAGTACGCTCGACAGGATCTTGTATGAGATGGCAATTAGACTGATTCCCCGGTAGTTGGCGCATATCGTCGGGTCACCCTTCTTCAATATAGGACAAAGGACACTGAGCTTCCAATCGTCGGGCATGCTTTCCGCTAGCCATATTTTGCATAGGAGCTGATGCATGCACCCTATCAGCTCGTCGCCACCAGCCTTAAACAACTCAGCAGGCAGTCCATCAGCACCGGCTGCTTTGTTGTTTTTGAGCCGCATTATTGCAACTCGGGCTTCCTCATGGCTAGGCGGTGGGACACACATATTGTCGTTGGTCGTTGGTATCAGGTTGTTTTCCCCAATGGCGATATTTGTAGCGTCGTCGCCTGCAAGCAGCTTGGAGAAATGTTCCCTCCATAATCTCAGCGTACACTGCGTATCTGTAACCAGATTCCCATCTGCGTCTCGGCAGTTTGATGCTCCGGACTTGTAACCTTGCGTCAGACGGTTGACTTTTTGATAGAATTTTCGAGCATCATTTCTGCCCCGTAACACCTCGAGATCCTCACGATCGCGCTTTTCCTGCTCTCGTTTCTTCCGTCTAAAAAGGCGTCTTTCTTCCTTCCTCTTCTCCCTGTAGTTTTCCAATATGGCACGCGTTGCGGCAGACTGCAGCGTTCTTTTATAGGCGGCGCTTTTCGCGGCAGTTGCCTCGCGACACTCCTCGTCATACCATTGGTTCCGTGGGGGTGGACGCTTGAATCCAATGGTATCTTCAGCGGCAGAGCGCATGGAGTGGGATATGTGCGCCCAAAGTCCGCCAACATCATCAGGGAAGGAGTTGGGTTTGTGGAGCAATTCCGAGAGGTGAGCGGTGTAGGCTTCGGCTGTCCGTTGTGATAGCAGCTTAGCGACGTCCAGCTTTCGTTGCACACTGGGGCGTACGTTTTTCGCATTGCACAGTCGCATGCGTATCTTGGCTGCAACAAGATAATGGTCGGAGTCAACATTGATTCCGCGAAACGTACGCACGTCCAGCACGCTTGAAGCATGCCTTCCGTCGATCACAACGTGATCAATTTGGTTACGCGTTTTTCGATCAGGGGACAGCCATGTGGCCTTGTGAATGTCGAGGTGCTTAAATCTGGTGCTACTAACTACCATGTTTCGCGCCGCGGCGAAATCGATCAGCCTGAGACCGTTGTTCGAGGTGGTCTCGTGGAGGCTGAACTGACCGACTGTGGGGTTAAAGATGCGTTCACGTCCTACCTTTGCGTTGAAGTCCCCGAGGATGATCTTCACGTCGTGGGTTGGGCAGCGGTCGTATGTGTCCTCGAGTCTCGCGTAGAATGCTTCTTTAACAGCGTCGTCCTTTTCTTCCGTCGGGGCGTGCGCGCAAATTAGGCTGAGATTGAAAAATCTAGCCTTGACACGGATTGTAGCCAGCCGTTCACATACAGGTGTGAATCTAGAGACGTTGTGACGAAGTCTCCGGCTAACCACGAATCCGCATCCGAATTCGCGCCTCTCGGCATGGCAGCTATAGTATATATCGCAGTTTGTTTGCTTAGAGCAACCTTGTCCTATCCATCTTATTTCCTGGATGGCGGTTATATCAGCCTTAATTTTTTCGAGGGCATCCGCCAGCTGGATAGAGGCACCTTCCCTATTGAGGGTCCGGATATTCCAGGTGCATATCCTCAAATCATTGTCCTTTTTCGTTTTGCGGTGGTCGTCAACATAAGGGGGGATTTTATCCGAGGCTTTGGTTGTGGTTTTCATTGGAATTTTGTTTAACGAGGCGGGTGCCAAACCCTGCGCTCAACCGTTTAACGTCCGGGTGACTCGCTGCACACATTAGCTCACTATTTAGCGGATGCTAAGATAGCTACCCAGGAGGCGCCACGAGGAGGCTGTGTGTCAACTTGCAATCATTTGAGACAGAGATCGCTCTGGCAGTCGACAGGTTGACAGCAATCAGAAGCTTTGCTCTGTACAAATGAAAGCCAGGCCCACCCAGAGTTTGCTTAAATAGTCGTTTTTTAATCTTCTTTCGACCCAAACTACAATACTTACCGACCTAGCCACTAGGTCCCAGATCTGTAGAGTATGCTAAACGACAAATAAAATGCATAGTGAAACTGAATGTTTGCCAAAAGTGGGATTCAGTGGAGCTAAGGATTTCATAATTCGGTAAAGATATTTTGTGCTGAGGAATCATTTAAAAGCTGTCAGCCTTGAATTTGAAGAACAATAAGGTTTAAGTAGGATTGCTCCACACCTAGACTGGACCCACCACCTCAAAGTCGAGACCTTTTTGGGAACTTATTACACATAACACAACTGGAAATCTTCGCTAACAGCAGCAAGTAGAGGTCTTCCTAAGCAGCTTTGGTTTCGAAGAGTATAGAAAGCATATAGGAACGCCAGGTCATAACCCCATAATGGGTAGCTATGGCAAGTTAAGAATAATAAAAAGCTTATAATTTTTGTGTTTTAGATTTAATTTTATTAAGTAATGTAAAAAATTAATAAAATCGTCCTATTCGAGAGAGGACAGTATGGTGTCCACTTTTTTTTGCCAGCTCCTGCTCGTGTTGGTCAAGTAGTTGGTCAGTTTCCGAAATGAGCTCCTTTATTTCAGCTAACATATTGGATTGCTTAATTGCTTCGGCTTCTAGCTCATCCATTTCTTTACGTAATTCCAAAATGTCATCGAGAAACTGCTTCTTCGTTTTTTGCTGCTTTTTTTCTACATCCTCGACATTTTGGGTAGCTTCATTCTTACAGTCAACCTGCTTCGCTGCGACTTCAGCTTCAGAAGGCTCCTTCCCAAATAAATCCAAGTTTGCTTAGTTTTCAACGAAGTTTGTAGGTTGTGAGAAATGACAGAAGCATCGTCGATGTACTAAGCTCAAAGCTTTGCTTAATTGGTTATTCTTTCCAAAGATTTTCACTAAATAGTCGTTTTTCAATCTTTATTCGACATAAACCACTTACCAACCTAGTTGAGACTAGGTCTCATTGAGAGTCCTTAAAAATACTTGGGTCTCTTAACCATGAATTTCAATGATTCGGCGTCTAGGTTGGCAATTGGTTGGGGTTGAATAAAGTTTAAAAAACAACTATTTAGTGAAAATCTTTGGAAGGAATAACCAATGAATCAAAGTTTTGAACTATAATTTCTTTCTACCTACAAACTTTATTGAAAACTAAGCAAACTTGGACTTATTTGCTAGTAAAAGTAAAATCATTGAATCACATACAAAAATTTTCACTAGCTCGAACAACTTCTAATTTTTTAATTTCGTAAAATATGTCGGATAAAGTGGATATTAATCCACTTATCAACCAAGAGCTGAAGCAAGTTGACTGCGGTTTGTTGGATCCGGGAGTACTTAACAATGAGGCTACCAAAAATGACGAAAATTTGGAAAACCAGCAAATATCGCAGAAGTCAATAACTGCTGAGTCGAATCTTGATGATCATAAAATATTGGAAGCCATAGCCGCTGAAAAAACATGGTTCGATAATAAATTAATAGAAATTCAGAAGATCAAGCTAGAATATGAGCAACACTTTGAGAAACTCGACCTCCGTTTGAAGAAGGTGCAAAGCGATATGGCCAACATGCAGGCCGAATTGGAGGCAATTTTTGATGAAGAAGAAGAGCATGCCGTATTGCCCTCACGCGGCGGATAGACAGTTGTTATGAATTTTTTACTTTATCTAATAAAATTATATACATAAAACAAAAATTACACAGGTCTACAAATACATGGGTCATGTGAGTTGTTGGGAAGCTAAGGGTTATTTCCGAAGTAATTTGGTGCGTAGAATCCGAATCCGGCGTCAGAACTGGCCAATCACGTCAGGATTTTGAGATTTTTGCGGTCTTTCTCTCCAGTTACATCATTTAGTACAACTCTTACCCTTTAATTTAAGGGTTCAAGAGATCAATTACGATTTTTTCGCAAAGTAATGGCTTTTCGAAGTTACGAGATATATCCCTTCGACGTCATTAGCATTTGCAATAAGCCTTTGAGATAACACAGGTCAACATGGTTCAGTTGTTGGAAAGCTAAGAGTCATTTCCGCAGAAATTTGGTGCGTAGAATCCGAATCCGGCGTCAGAACTGGCCCATCACGTCAGGATTTTGAGATATTTGAAGTTATGTTATTTTTTGGGTACTTGATCTCTTGAACCCTTAAATTAAAGGGTAAGAGTTGTACTAAATGATGTAACTGGAGAGAAAGACCGCAAAAATTGTTTGCGCCCTGTACATAACCTCAAAAGTAGGAAAAAACGCCGTTTTTTGGGTACATAATCTCAAATATCTCAAAATCCTGACGTGATGGGCCAGTTCTGACGCCGGATTCGGATTCTACGCACCAAATTTCTGCGGAAATGACTCTTAGCTTTCCAACAACTGAACCATGTTGACCTGTGTTATAAGCTCTGTATTATTTTTCTAAACTTTTCATAGCTACCCATTATAGGGTTATGAGTTTCCATCGATGGCAAAAATGTTCTTAAAGGATTAGTAAAAAGATATTTCGTAAGACCTAGAAAAACAAAAGATTTAGATGGATAATTCGTTTGTTTATGAAAGTATCATAACCAAAGTTTGCATAGAGCAGTTTTTTGAGTGCCCATGTACAGAGTCCCATTTGATCAAAGTTTGATGACTACATCATATAGACACCATAGGACCGATCGGCCAAATAATCGATTTTCGTTCTAAAGTCAGTTTGTTTCGTTTGTCAAAGATATTGTAACCAAATTTGGCACTCGGGAGTTTTAATAGATCTCAAACACTATTCCAATTTTGATCAAAATCGATTGCCTATATCATTTAGCCTCCATAGGAGGGATGGGTCAAAAAGTTTTGCCAAAAACTAAGAATTCAAAAAAATATATATATATTAAAACAAACTGTTTCTTATTTGTTTTGCTAAGAACCCATAATTTTCAAAGAAATAAACACTAGGGTGGCCATTTTTACAAGATCTTACAATGATATCTCCACCGCCTAAAAAGTTTCCTTTTTTCGTGCATTTAGCATATATAGTATTTGAAGGACATGAAAATAGATGAAAACTTTTCGAAATATTTCATGTGAATTTATAAATCGCGACGAGTTATCTACAGTCAAGTAGTAAGGCCTTTGTTGCTCTGGCTTAAAAATATTTTGTTCCCTAGAATTAATTCTAAGTTACAATATTAAAAATAAAATGACAATAATAACAATCTACAGTGAAGTTGAAAATATTGAAAATCAGTTTAGTATAACCAGAAATATATCTTGTTAAGTAGAGGCACTTTTTTTTTAATTTCGAGAAGCGATTTCTTACAATATTTCAAAACTTGTTTCATGAAAAAATTTATTCCCTTTATTTTCGGTTTTATCATGCTTAGTATGATAAGTACTAAAATATATATTGAGGATACCTAAATTTTTAAAAATTTGTTATCGATTTAATTAATTTTAGACATTACCAAATTTATTCAGACCGACTCAGAATTTTTTTCAAATTATTTTTGGATAGATATAAGACTTTTTGAATCATAGGGAGTTAGGCTATTAAAATCGTTGGTTGAAAAATTTGCGGTGGCCACCCTAATATCCATCCACATGCAAATATCGTAATTTTCGAAGACTTTTTTATTGGAGAAAACTCATCTGGCTTTTCTTCTGTCACATGGCCCAAAATTTATAATTTAATAAAATGTAGAGGTTGACTAAGTATTGTAGTTTACGTTTGGGCATCTCCAGCGTCATCCTCTCTATGTCATACACATTTCTACAAACAACTACTTTATAAATAACGTCACGCCAGATACTTTGGCTACTAAAAAAAAAAAGCGTCAAAAAAGCTTTTATTTCATAATGTGCATCAAAAAGTTGCACACAAAAATACTTTCCTAATTTGGAGGAAACGCCAAGCTAAGCTAAAGACCATTATTGTCATATAACTTAAATTAGATAGTAAAAAAGTAAACTTAAGTACAAATGTAACGTCACGCCAAAATATAATTTTTTTCGTTGAGCAGATCAACAGTATTTACCACTGTTCTGCGTCACCTTAGTTGTTTAATCTTTAAACGCCCCCAAGGCACAAAGCTATCTACGTCACTGTTGTGTAGCTCATAAATTTCAGCATTACCTAAAGCTTTCTGAGACTCTTATATTACGCTCTTCTCTAATGTTTTTTTTTTGCATCTTTTCAGGTATGTTGCAACTTGCGCGTAGCAAAGAGTAAAAAACGTAAACAAAACAAAAGACTTAAGCAAAGAACTGAGAACTTGCCGCAGCTGTAACTGTTAACTGTGCAACTGTGTGAGATTCGTGAGAGAGAGAGAGAGCGCGTACGCAAGGCAATGGCTTTGTTTCCTTCCTCCTCGCGTCCGCGCACGCTGATGGAGCAGCTGCTGGCGCGCAAAATCGAAGCGGCTGCTGCTGCCGGCGGCTCCCAGGAGAGCAGCAGCAGCAATGCCGCCGCAGAGCCGCCCACAGCAGCTGCAGCAGCAGCCGCTGCCGCCGCGGCCGTCAGTCGTTTGCGTCGCACCGACTCTTTGGACTCCACCAGCAGCATTGGCTCTCTGGCATTTGGAGAGGATGTTTGCCGCTGCGATGATTGTCTCTTAGGCATTGTCGATTTGTACGTGATAAGCGCAGCCGAGGCGGCCAAAAAAAAGGTATGTGTGTGTGCGTGAGAACGTGAGTGCTTGCGTGAGTGCGTGCGTGAGTGCGCGCGTTTAGCTCAGCTTAGCTTAGTTCTACCAAATGTTACGATGCGCCAAAAGCTTTGACAGCTGGTTTGAAACTTGACTAAAGATCCGTCGGCTTTGTGAGCTTTGTTGGCAAAAGTTTTGCACTCCGCTAGCGCTCTTTGCTGTTCTAGTCGGCGCTGCGTGTGTGCGAGTGTGAGTGAGAGTTTGTGTTGAACCGTTGGACCGGTCCAAATAGCTGAAGCTGCCATTGACGTCACAAGCATAAAGTTGCGACATGCGACCGCCCCGTCGAGTTGACACTGACGCGTTCGCGTTCGCATTTGCGTTTACGTCGTCTGCTGAAGACGCTTCACCTTGCGGCAGCGGCGTAGATGGCTTTACTTTTGGCAGGGGCGCTTTTTTTTTAAACGATGTTCTATTCATTTAAATTTTGTGAATTTGAAAACTTTGTTTTGTGTTTTTGGAAATTTGCGCAAGTTAAATTTCTCAAAATTTAAGTTTAATGTTTAAATTCAAGTAAACTTGAGTTTTCCAACACTCAAACAAGACTGCAAGACTGGGGGTGGCTATGAGCTGCTGTCAAGCCTTTTCTGATTCTCATAATTGTTAATGAAAATCAAGGGGTCTAGCTATAGAACAGACATAGTGACTATAATATAGTGTGTACTTAACTTAATTTTTCAGTGTATTTTCGATTTCGAAGAGTTTAAAGCATATGATGCGTCTGCATATCGATTTTGGTGACTGTTACTACAGTTTTGTTCTAGTAAAAAAGTATTGAAATAGTTTCTTTTTTGCCATTTGACTCTGCGAAGTCATCAAGCCCAGACATAGCGACTATAACTGACTGTACTTAACTTAATTTTGCAGTTTTGTTTAAATTTCGAGTAGCTGAGAAGCAAATAATAGGTCTGTATATCATTTTTGGTGACTGCAGTAACTTTTTTCTAGGTAAAAGGAATTAAAATAGTTTATTTTTTTCCATTTGACGCTGCGAAGTTATCAAGCGATCTCTAATACTGTTACTTGCAAAATATGAAAATAAACTGGTAAATTTGAATTACAAAGATCTAAATTAATGAACATTTTCTAGTTTTTGAAGACTCATAAAATGTTTTACTCTTTAATATAATTTTATACTAGGATGAGCATGAAGACTCATATTTCAATAAACCACAAAAAGAAAAGGTTACTCTATATATTGTATATAAAAGAAACTTATGTTTTACGTGTTACGGGTGTTGTTATGAACGCGTCAATAAATTTCAAATCTGATTTTTGCGTGTGTTAGAGGTTGTCAATAGAGGTCAGAGGTTTTAAGCCTATTGCGATGTGTTTGTGTGTATTGGCTCGTGAGATATACGCATTTTTGTGAATATCGTGAATATAGCTTAGTAGAAAATTGTTCAACACCGGGTATTGGACATTAAGTGCAGGCAGAAGCGCAGTCGCAAAGGGGTTAAAATGTAGTTTCTGTGGGGCATGAATTTATTAGAGATGCGAACTCTCTTAAGAATACTTAAGTTCGTCCATACGGCTTTTTAGAGAGTCATGAAAGTCAAGTAGTCCAAAAATCTTATGATTGTCTAGATAAGCTGACTAGAGAATCTTACGATGTTTATGCACTTTAAGAGTATTCAAAAAGTTTGGGCAGGACAACGTCTGCCGGGCTCATTAGTTTTTAATAAGCCTATTTTTATCATTCCTGTAGGACTACATTGCGTATACGTCATTTTTTATTCACAAGCCTGATAATATATCATTGTATAAAAGAATTTTTGTGAAACATCTTTTTTTTAAACATAAAGCTATAAAATTAATTAGGATTGCAAAAAATGTTGGAGCGATCTGGCTTTACTATATATAGTACCACATTGCGTATACGTAATTTTTATTTAGAAGTATGATTATTATATGTAATGCATATAGTTTATGAGAAATAAAGTTTTTATTAATTTATTGAACTTATAAGGAATGTAACATTATTTTGAACGATCTGGGTGTGCCATTCGTATGGAACTCCATTGCGTATACGTTACTTTTATTTAGAACTCTGATAACACAGGTCAACATGGCTTACTTGTTGGACAGCTAAGCCTCATTTGTGAAGGAATTTGCTGCGTAGAATCCGAAAACAGGGTCAATTATTGCCCATCACGTCAGGATTTTAAGATATTTGGGTCTATATACCCGAAAAACTGAGTTTTTTTCTACTTTTGAGTTTATGTACAGGGTTCAACAAATTTTTGTGGTCTGCCTCTCCAGTTAGTTTAATTTAAAATTTTAGCTATTTAAATTGAAGATTTCATAAGATTAATACGATTTTTTTCGGAAAGTTATGGCTATGCGAAGTTACGAAATACATCCCTTCGACGTCATTACCATTTCACAAGTCTACAAATACCGGGGTCATATCAGCCGTTGGAAGGCTAAGGGTCATTTCCGTAGTAATTGGCTGCGTAGAATCCCGATCCGGGGATAGGATTAACCCATTACGTCAAGATTTTTAGATATTGTAATGTAAGATGATTTTACCGTTCCGAATTTAATTTTCCATAATCTCATAATAAAACGAAATAAAGCAAAAATAATCGAAATTACGATCACTACAAATTTTTTGTCTCAACTTTAAATGCCATAACTTCCAATTACTCGACTTATCGCATAAAAAAAAAAACAGATTCGTGATGACTTCCATTCCGAGAAATCTTAACGGCTCATATTTCTATAACCTCATAAATGAGACGAACTAAAGCGAAAATAATCTTAAGCACAATCTTAATAACCGAATAGCTGCGTTTTATTCGTACTTTTGAGGGCAAACATTTTTTTCGATCTTTGGTCGCTGGGAACGAATATAAAGTCAGAAATATAAATCCCCAGGTGAAAATTTTCAAGAGAAATTACACAGTGAAAAATTATTGTCTCAAAAGTTTAATACAAGTACTTATAAAAATGTGTGCTGTAACCCATTATTTTTATTTAAAAAGTTTGTTAACTTAAGAAAATATAACTAGGATTTAAATCTTCAAAAATATTAAATATTTATTTAAAAATTTATGGCGAATAAAAGTCAAAAATGTTTGACGCTACGAGTGGGATCGCCTCCTCCTTTCACCCTCGTCACCCTGTTTCTACGCCACTGTATACAGTGTATACACACAGGCACACATACACACATTTAGACTTACACACACACATTTACACACATGCTTGTAAATGGCAAAGAAAGTGCAAGCAGCTGTTATGCCTGATTAGCCTTTAGCTTAGGCTCTCTTTCAGCCACTCTCTTAGCTTTTGACTTTCTCTCTGACTGCAGCACGGATGCTGGCTGCGCTGCTTGCGTCAATGCACCAAACTTGGCTTTGTCACCTGCTGCCTGCCTCTGTCTGCCTGCTTGCCACTTAGCAGATCCAACAGCTGCCTTGTCGCACTTCCTGCCAAACTTACTCACACGCACACACTAAAAAATTATGAGCTCCATTGAGCAAATGCTCCAATTACGCATGTCATGCACACACGCACACCGTATGTGTGTTTGTATGTGTTAGACTGTGCATCTACGTCACTAGGCGCGCAGCTTGCAAGCTCTGCCCAACGTCGCGTCGCCGCCAGCGCCATTGAAGCTCAGTGTCTGTTGCTGTTATTGTCTGTCGTAATGTCTCTTTGACGCTCTGTCGCGCTGTATGTGTGTGAGTGTAAGTGTGTGTTATCAGTTTCAGTCTGCCATTGTAGGACACACAGAACACACCGCATGCTCCGCTCTTTGCTCTGCCGCTCAGCTTAAGCCAGCAATGGCAGCGCACTGTGGTCAAAATTATGATCGATTGAGGTGAAATATTTTCGCTAATGGTTACTTAATTACTTAAAATTATCTATTGATATGGGCAAAGTGAATGTAATAATCGAAATAGTATTTTTAGCTTTACTTAAAACTTATAGCTATATAGACGTACATTTTTAAAATATTTAAATTTGTCGAAATAATATAAAAATATTGCTTAAAGTTAGCTTACCATAATGAATCAGATTTTAGATATAATATGTTTACAACTGAGAAATAATGAGAAAAAAATTTATAAATATACTTGACTTGAATATTTAGCGCTAAGCAAAACACTTGTCAGTCTGAGGGCCTATGTTGCTCTGGCTACAAATCTTTTTATTACTTTGAGTTTTTATTGACTTAGAATTAACTTCTACTACTAAAAAAAAACAATGGCAAGAAAAAAACATTAATTATGATGAAAAAAATGCTTGAAGAGTTATAAATTAAGCAGGTTCCTAACTGAAGCTAATACCCGAAAAGTCGCGAAACTTGTGCGATAAATGATTTTTAATCATCAAAATTTTAAATTTTGTTACCAAAAAGTTATAAGATACTCATTAACCACAATATATATGTTTTTTTTTTATCGCTATCTAATATATATATTTTAGATTAAGTGTCTTATTACGTCAAAGGAAAAAAACTTATTTTATTTTTATGAAATCATGCTTATAGGATATAGCTCCCATAGTTTCAGGGGTCGCAAAATAAAAAAAAATGTAAGATGATTTTACCGTTCCGAATTTAATTTTCCATAATCTCATAATAAAACGAAATAAAGCAAAAATAATCGAAATTACGATCACTACAAATTTTTTGTCTCAACTTTAAATGCCATAACTTCCAATTACTCGACTTATCGCATAAAAAAAAAAACAGATTCGTGATGACTTCCATTCCGAGAAATCTTAACGGCTCATATTTCTATAACCTCATAAATGAGACGAACTAAAGCGAAAATAATCTTAAGCACAATCTTTACATATCGGACCAATCGGTAGTATCTTCTAAATGAGACTACTTAGCGAAAAAATAAGCAAAATTCGTGATCTCAACAACTTCAAAAAATGTTATCGTTTAAAATTTCAATGTCCATAACCTCTAAATGTCATTCACAATTTTTTTCAGAGTTTATTATACTTTATAGGAGCATAGTAGGAAACGGTCAAAAAAACGTTTTTGGGGCGAAATTCGACTATTTTTAAATGAAAATATCGTTACAAAATTTCGCAAATATTTTTATACCCTGTACCTATTGGTACAAAGTGTTTACTAAATTTGTGCAGTGTATGTAACGGACAGAACGAGGCGTAGCAGATCCCAAGTCCTTTATACCAAAATTCTTATCCTAACCTCGATTGAGCCATGTCCGTCCGTCGGTCCGTATGAACACCTAGATCTTGGAGGCTAGAAGAGCTGGAAACACCGAATTTTACCAGCTGGTGCGCATATTTCCCCAGAAGACGAAGTTTGTTGAATCATGTCAATATCTTTCCCAGATCCTCCGCAGTACATTTTCAGTTTTTGGTCACACCGTTTAATATTTTCATCTAAAAATTTAACAGAGTGATGCATTATGGATCCACGCATCTGTGTATGAAATCGGACAAAAACAGCAAATATTATAGTAAAAAATATACAAATTTCACCTCCCCTTGACTCTACCTAATTATGGTTACAAGTGACCTCAAATCACAATTTTTGGTAATCTGATTCATGTGGCTATAATGAATAAATCCACATCCAATCGATTTACCGTGTTTTCTCCCACACCCCTCATCATATCAACTTGTAACTTACCTCATATACTGAAAATAGCTTCTTTCACGTAACTTTTGAGTTATCGGTAAAAATTTACGGAATTTATAGGTATACTTATATATCGAATTTAACTGTTGGGCACCGCCTCGACTCTATTACATTTTCATATATCATAGTTGGTTGGCAACCCTATATAGCCCAAAAGGAGTTCGCCTGTTAATGTAAAAAATTTAAATATCGTAACTAAATTGGGAGCTGATACGTTAAAAACATTTTTAAATAGGTTTAAAGTAAAATATGGCTGAGTCTTTTTTCCTGTAAAGGGATTTCTTAATTAGTCAGTCTTCGAGAGGTGGTTGGTAGGAGACGATTAAGACATTTTCATTCCAGTCTGTCTACAGGGATTGTCAAACGTCTCTTACGCTATCGTAGCAGCCCTATAGAAACCAAAGTCACAAGATATGATTAAATTATTGACCTACCCTACTACAACCAGTACCTTAATCTGAAGGATATGAAACCTATAAGAACTCGTTTTGAAATACATTGCCAAAAACTCCACTATGCCATACAAAATGTATCTCTTGGCACAAACCTTCCATCTCATATCATTTTCTCCATCATACCCTCCCCATGTTTGGAAAGTTTTTTAGTTTTGACCACAGTGCGCCGGCGTCGTCGTCGTCTCCATGCTCCATGCGCCATGCTCTCTGCTCATCGCGGGCGCGCGCGTGGCTGCCATTGTCGTAGTATGGCGAACAGCGCAAACAGTTGAGCTTTTGCAGCGATCGCGTGCGGCTGGCTGCTTTCGCTGTCTTCCGTCTGTTTCTGTCGGAATTTTGATTATTCTTGTTGTTGTTGTGTGTCCCCGTGTGTCGTCACAGTGTCTGTCGCCGTGTCGCCACCGTCGTCGTCGCCATCGTCGTCGTCTTTGCCGTCATCAAGCGCCGCAGCAGCGTCTCCGGGGCCCTGACTCCGGCTCTGACTCTCGACTTTTTTGGCTTGTTTTTTTTTTAAAAAGATACAAACAAAAATTTTAAATTCAATTTCGCTCGTGTTTATTATAATACATACATAAAAAAATATTTTATTTTTTTTATTGTGTTTTTTTTGTGCACTTGTGTTGCTTTTTTTTACTGGTAAAATTTTTTTTAAAAAATATTCATAATAATAAAATTAATAACAATAACAACAGCAGCAGCGCTTGGACAATTTCTTTAAGGCTGACCGACTGCGCTGCCCACATTTATACCGTTAGTTACCGCTGCCGCCGCCGCTGCAAAAAAAAAAAAGAGTGTTAATTGGAATAGAAACGCTTTAGTTCTGCATATACATATACACATACATATATATACTACCATGTGCGTATGTGTGTGTGCCCAAATGTATTCAAGTTTATGTAAACATTTACACGCGGCATTGACGTCGTCAAAAAAAAAAAAAACTAAATCGTATAGTAGAGTAGAAATTCAAAACCGTAAATACTACGCATTTTTATACCCTATAAAGTACACATAGGGTCAAGTGTATTATAAATTTGTAGTGTACTTAGAACAGGCTGTGTGATAGGCGTGGCGCTTCGTTATGTCAAAAAGCTTATCAATAACTCGACTAGGGCTGAAGGGTCGGATTTAGATTCAGCTAACCCGACGGCCGTCGGTCTGAAAAAATTATACCCACAACTAGCTTAGAGATTGAGTCCGATATTGAGTTCTGAGTCCGTCCGTATGCGGTTCCCAAAAAGTCCAAGACTAGAGGCAACAAATTTTGCCAAAAGTCGTTAAAATTAAGTTTTTGTATGTAAGCACTTTAAGGAAGTAGCTAAGATGTTATATACCGAAAAATGAGCTTATTTGAGAAAGATATTGGACATAAAAGTCTTTTAATCTCTTACAGCTATCTATCAAACAGTCCTTACAGCAAAAATAGTCGATCAAATTATTAAGTGAAACCTAGGAGCTGTATTATTGTCAAATATCACGAAAGGAGATATGAGCTTAAAGCAGGTGCGGATCTAGGATTCAGTCTTAGGAGGAAACCTCTTCACTTCAAAGTGAATACATATTATATACATATATGAGAGCTAGCAAACGACTTTCAACCTATTTTTTCAAGTTTTGAGCGGGACCTGGTCCAAAAACCCCCTCGAAGATACGCCACTGCCATAATAATTTTGCTACATTTTTGGATTTAATAAGTTTCTTTACCTTTAATCAACTTATAAAATTTTTCTACAGGGTTTCGTACTTCAGTTTTTTTTTTGATATCCTAACGTGAATTTTGTTTAGCAAACCATTTTTTTGTATATATAAAAGAAACTTATTTTTTACGTGTTACGGGTGTTCTCATGAACGCGTCGATTTCAAATCTGATTTTTACATGTGCTAGAGGTTGTCAATACAGAGGTTTTAAGCCTATTGCGATATGTTTGTATGTATTGGTTCGTGAGATATACGAATTTTTATGAATACCGTGAATATAACATAGTAGAAAATTGTTCAACCCCAGGTATTGGACACTAAGTGCAGACAGAAGCGTAGTCGCAAAGGGGTTGAAATATAGTTTCTGAGGGACATGAATAAGAATACTTAAGTTCGTCCAGACGGCTTTTAGAGAGTCATGAAAGTCAACTAATCCAAAAATCTTATGATGAGAATCTTACGATGTTTATACACCTTAAGAGTATTCAAAAATTTGGACAGGACAACGTTGGCCGGGCTCACTAGTCATTTATAAAATTAACGCCACTATACTTTAACTAGTATTGGCGATTTCAACGCTACTCTCGCCATGCAGTCCAAGCAGTTTTACTATTACCCTTTTTGGACTAGTTACTACTTATGCTGATGCAACATTTCTCTCCTCAGCCGTGAGCTACATTAGTATCTCTGAACAACAAAAAATTTACCTCCAAGCAGTGAAAAATTGGACCAAATTGGGAATCTTTCAATGGAGAAATTCTTTCAAGAAACAAAAACTACAAAATTTGAGAAATGCTGCACTGCGAATTATGGGATCTATTTTGAAGTTTGCTCCAATCCGGTATCAGAATTGGCCCATCCGTCAGAATTTTGAGATATTTGAAGTTGTGTACCGGAAACACTCAATTTTTTTTTTTCCTACTTTTGATGTTATGTGCAAAAAGCAAAAAATTGTTGTGTTCTGTTTTTTGGAAAGCTAAGAACCTTTTTGGAGTAATTTTCCAAATAATGTAGGGTCAGAATTGGCACATCCATCAGAATTTTAAGATATTTGAGGTTATGTATCGAAAAAACTAAGTTTTTTCTACTTTTGAGGTTATGTACAAAGTGCAACAAATTTTTGTGGGCTGTCTATTCAGTTGTTGGAAAGCTAAGAACATTTTTGGAGTAATTTGCTAAAAAATTCAGGGTCAGAATTGACACATCCATCAGGATTTTGAGATATTTGAGGTTATTTACCGGAAAAACTGGGTTTTTTTTTTACTATTTTTGAAGTTATGAAAAAAGTGCAAAGAAATGTGTTGTGGTCTTCTTTACAAGTTACATCATGTATCACATTTACCCTTTTATTTAAGATTTCAAGAGATCATTTACGATTTTATGAAGTCTATTTGAAGATACGCCGTTTTTTGGCTTCATAACAACAACTTAACAATATTGGCCTGTTATATTTAACTTAATTTTTAAATAAGGTTAGTTTTGCTTATTCTTTGTACCGAATTTTTAAATTCTATATTCAGGCGCAGATCCAGGATTTTTGCTCTAAGTGGGATTGTCTTCCTAGAAGTGTATATATATCAGAGTTTGACCATTTTTCTATTTTGGGCTCTGGATCCAAAAACCCTCTTGAATCCGCCCCTGCCTAAGTTAATGGTGACCTTTTGTTTATTTTTTTTTTGGGCAACTTTCTGCGTTAACTTTTAAAAAAAATTTGAAGTTTTTTATATACCAAATCATATTGCTGCCATACCAAATTAAGGCTTTGACAATCTTTCCAATATAACACCCAAACTATATCTCTTCACTTTTGTATTTGACTTTGATTTGTATTAAAATAGTTCTATTAATTAGAAAAAATTAACCAAATCAATTGCTTCGCGCCTAGGTATATGTTTAAGCGCTTGTGAATTATAAGCACTGATAGTGAAAATCTTTGTACCAGGATTTGTTCTTACGGGGCTCGTCTCACATCGAAGTGTATAAATATCAGAGATCGCCAAAGACTCTCAACAAATTTTTCCAACTTTCTGGGGGATCTGGACCCGAAAATCCCCAGCTTATATATTTTTACTTTTGTAATTCACTTACAAATATCTTATATATCTTCACTTTTGTATTTTACTTTGATTTTTATAAAAATAATTTAATTATTTTCAAAAATAGCTGTACCTTTAAGCGCTTGTGAATTATAAGCCCTAAAATTAGAAAAAATCTTTGTTTAGCGTTAATAATAATTGGTTACACAAATAATTGTATTCCTAGTAGTCTCTGCAGTGTATTCCAAAGTCGTTCAACGCAACTTGTGCTTTACATTTTTTTTTTATAAAAAATGTCTGCCCCTTACACCGCTTACACCCCTTACATCATATACCACATACTGATAGCAAATGCAGCCATCCAAATAAAACGAAAAATTAAATTAATTATATAATAGACCCCAACACACACACACACACACACACACACACACACAGACAGACACACACACATACGCATACATTCATAGAGAAATGTTTTATTAAACAATTTGGCAATTGAAGCTCATTTAGAGTCCCAAAATGGCGTCACATTGTTGTGACCAACCACCCCATAACAATTGACTCCCCCAGTCAGAAGTAGCCTTGAATTATTATATCCAAATGGCAGCGCCATAATTGGCATAGTCGATCGTTCAATACATCCGCTGTGTGTGGTCGGTTGGTCAGTCCAGACCCTGCTCAGTTGGTCAGTCGGTCAGTTTGACGCCTACACACACACACACGCACATACACACGAGCTCACAGATACACTCATACACTCTCATAACGATATCGCCAAATCGTGGCCAGCTTCAGTTCAGCTCAGCTCAGCTACTGTTCTGCGGCTCGAGACGTCGATATGTGCGTCAATGCGAAGCAAAGCGTCAAAGAGAGAGTGTGCGGTGGCGGATGAGGGGCCTCCACCCCCTGCAAATTAGACAATGAATAAGAGAATTAGAAAAAAAAACTGCTGTTTATGTTTTCCTAATACAGCGAAGTTTGAATACTCTGTAGTGACGATGTTAGAGGAAGTAGCTATTAGAGAGTAATCGTCAGAGGGACCTCCGCCTTACCCTATATTAGGTTAGAAGCACTAAAGAATTGACAAAAACTTTTATTGTAATGCAGCGAAGTGGGGATACTCTTTAGAGGTGACATTTGAGGATGTAGTTAATATCATGTGTCGCTATATGGGCGAAATCGTCAGAAAGACGTCCGTCTATTGCTTATTAGAAAGAACCGAAAAGAATGTGAGAAAAAATTCTTTCTAATACAGCTTCGTTGACATACGCTTTTAAGCGGATGCTTAAAAGAGCAAGGGCTTTCTACTCCCTATGTCTTCCTAATACAGCGAAGTTGGAATACTTTTTAGTGAGCGATATTTGAGGTAGTAGCCATTAGAAAGTAATCGCCAAAGGGACCTCCGTCTACCCGATATTAGGAAGAGGCACTAAAAGTTGACATTAACTTTTTTTTCCTAATGCAGGGAAGTTGGGATACGCTTTAAAAAGAGCAAGGGCTCTTCAAATTGGACAATGAATAAAAGAATTAGAAATAAAACTTTTGTTTATGTTTTCTTATCACAGCGAAGTTGGGATACTCTTTAGTGAAGACATTTGAGGAGATAGCTATTAGAGAGTAATCGTCGAAGGGACTTCCGCCTACCCTATATTAGTCAAAAGCACAAAGAATTTGACAAAAACTTCTTTCTGACACAGCGAAGTTGGCATACACTTTAAAGCGGACGCTTAAGATAACAAGGGCGTCGACCCCCTGCACATTAGACAATAGAATACAAAATTAGACAACAAAATGTGTGTTTTAGTTTATTGAAACTGGGATACTCTTCAAAGACATACGTAACGTCCTCCGATAGATGATATGATCCAAAGCGAACATCAGAACTTCTGCACTTCCATAAAAACAAGACTACGATGGTGATAGGCGTGGTAGCAGGCACAGCCCATAGGCATAGGCTGAGAGGTTGCACGTTCCCCATCACGATTTCTGCTGCAGCTGCAGAGGTGAGGAAGAGTCAGAAAGCATCCAACAACTGCTATGCGACTGCCCGGCGCTTCTTAGAAGACGAATCCAGTTTCTGGGTAAACCATTCTTTGAGGATCTGGGTAGTCTAGCCTATGTGCCCAAAGCAGATCTGGCTGCTTTCTTCGAATCCTCGAAATGGTTCTGCCATATGAGAGACTTAGGCGATTAGCGATGTCCTACAGTGTTTGATGCTCCTCCACAATTTTTCCCTTCCTCTTTAATTCCTTTCGTTCCCTTCTTTTAATTAGGCATATCACAATGGACCTCATGGTCTCTGGGTGATCTCAGTCACTATCTGAAGCCGCCTATTTAACCTAACCTAACGTCCTCCGAACTTTCACTTGTTATTGGGAATTTTTGAGTTGAATTTCAAATCAGACATTTTAACTAAGCTCGAGACTCTAATTTTTCGGAATACTCTTTAAGCCAGACATTTGGGGACCTAGCCAACACCATGAGTCGTAGTAAAAGAGATATCTATAGAGGGGCATCCAATACTTGAACATATCTAAATAAAATACTCCTTAAGGCAGTCATTTAAGGAAGTAGCTAAAATGTTAGATACCGAAAAAGGAGCTCTATCCTCGAGAAAGATATTGCGTCATAAGATTCTTTTCATTTCATACAGTTATCTATAAAAACTGTCCTTATAGCAAAAGATTTTCGAACAAATTGTAACAGTGAAACCTAGGAGCTGTATTATTGGCAAATATCACTACAGGAGATATGAGAATAAGGCAGGTGCGGATCTAGGATTTAGTCTTCTAGTGGAAGAGCTATTCACATAGTGCGACATATATATCACAGCTCGCAAAAGACTTTCAACCTATACTTCCAACTTTTGGGGACGGACCAGACCCAAAAACCCCCTCGTGGATACGCCACTGGCATAAGGGCATCCACTCTCTACAAGATATAAATTATTTACGAATAGAATAGATTACGAATAATCTTCATCTTACTTTACTCCGTTCGAGTTTCCAATCTAAAGAAACGAAGATCTTGTCTCAAAATGTCGACCCAAAATTAGAGAAAAATTTAATGTACATCTCTAACCACTACAGAGCAACAGAGAAAAAATAGCTATCTTTTGCCTTCTATCTATAGAGTTCAAAGTTTATATAAATTTATTTATGTATATTTATTTCTATTTATACCAAAACGATCAGTAACATGTGAGGCCCCCATTGAACTTCCGTAGATCTCGGAAACTATAAGATTTAGCGGCATCAAATCTAAACAAAAGAAACGTCTTTTTCGTACGCAACAGATCAAGTTTATTTTAGGATGTTGTCGAAACAAAAAAAATTTAATAATTCACTTAATTTCAAAGCGTCCGTATTTATTTATTTAGATTGAGTATCTGTCGTAAATTTTGATTGGAATATTGAGTGACTATTTGTATACTATAAAGTCTTTCTATGGAAGTCGTAAAAATGGGTCAGAATTTTGAGTAAATCTCTAGATATAAGAATCGACAGGAGATGCTACCAGCATAATCGAGTTTCTTCTGAGTTTTTTATATGCTTTAGCGATATCATAGAGATTTCACAGGGCATTAATAAGTCTATAAGGTACATCTAGCTACGCTTATCGGGTATTTATAAACATTTTAGATGATAACACATAAAGATGAATACTTGAAAAATCATTTGATAAGTGCAAAAAAAAAAAAAAAATTAATAATAATAATAATTACACTTATGCCCCGCTATACTATATAGAAACTATAGAAATATTTCAGGGTTCCATCTGGTGCAAATAATTTTTGCGAAAAACAAGGCTATAAATTAATTGTATTCTTTATATAATGGAACACTTACAGCTGCGAATATTGCACGTTAAATTAATGAGATTTATTAAAATGACCTTGTATTGGCTTACTAAAGACTGAAGATTTTTAAGATCTGAGAGAAGATATCTGTCAGGCAGTTGATTAAAATTGTAGCAAGATGAGATGAGTGTATGGGTGTGTTTATGGAACTAAGGCAATATTTGATGGATATAAACATCCTTAAGTTGCTCAATAATAATAAAAATAATGCCTTTTGCTTAATGATCTGTATCTGGCTAAATCTTGAAGATCAAAGAAAATAGGAAACAAAAATATAAATCGATGTTTCATTAAAGATTATGCTCTTTTAAACTGAGATGATTGGCCTGAGACAAAGAACATTTACGTTACTCTATAAGTCAGATCATTGGTTTTGGCTTCTTGACGATTCTATTTTATTATTGAAGAAAGAGAAAGCGCCTATATTAATTAAATTAGTCAGTTTCATAAAGATTTTGCTCTTTTAAACTGAGATGATGGTCTTGACATGAATCTTCTCGCTGACAAAGAACATTTACGTTACTCTATAAGTCGGATCATTGGTTTTGGCTTCTTGAAGATTCTTTTTTATTGTTGAAGGGAGAGAAAGCCCCTTTATACATTAAACTAGGCAGTTACATAAAGATTATACTCTTTTGAACTGGGATGATTGACCTGGAACAAATCTGCTGTCTGACAAAGAACATATATGTTACTCTATAAGTCGGATCATTGGTTTTGTCTTCTTGAAGATTCTCTTTTATTGTTGAAGAGAGAGAATGTACCTATATTCATTAAATTAGTCGGTTAATTAGAGATTATACTCTTTTAAAATGAGACGATCTTCCTGAGGTATATCTTCTGGCTGAAAAAGAACATATACGTTACTCTATAAGTTGGATCATTGGTTTCGACTTCTTGAAGATTCTATTTTATTGTTGAAAAGGATAAAGTCCCTATATTCATTAAATTAGTCAGTTACATAAAGATAATACTTTTTTAAACTGAGATGATCGTCCTGACACAAATCGTCCGGCTGACTAAGAACATATACGTTACTCTATAAGTCGGAGCATTGGTCTTGACTTCTTGAAGAATTAGACATTAATATTGAAATAATAATTTTTTGATGTTAAGCGTTAATCTTTATATTGGATTATTAAAGATTTAAGAGAAACAGATTTATAACATAAACCCATAACATTATAATCTTCTGATCTTAGATGATGCTTAGCATATAAGATACATGTCTAACTTAAAGATGTGTTCATTAAGATACTTTCTTTAATAAATCGGATATAAATTCTTTTCAATGGATTATTGAAGATTAAAGAGATTAGTTCGTTGCATTCAAATGATAATCTTAGATGATGCTTATCTAAGCATCAATTCATCTGAAAAAATGGCGGACGTAAAGTCGGGCGCGGACGACTTTAGGATACCCTGTACCACTAGCTTGTAATAAAGTCCGATTTCTTCACAAAAAACCAAATACAGAAGAATTTTTAAGCAAACATTTTTTTTTTGACCGATCGTTCCTATGGGAGCTATATGATATAGTCAGCCGATTTCAATAAAATTTGACACAGTGCTTAAATACCTTAAAACAGATATGAATGCCAAATTTATTTCAAATATCTTTACAAACAAACAAAACACATCGAATTTTGTATAAAAAACGTGTTTTTGGACCGATTGGTCCTATGGGAGCTATATGATCTAGTCAAACGATTTGGATTAAATTTGGTACAGTGCTTAGGAACTATAAAACACTCACGAGTGTCAAATTTGGTCCCAATATCTTAACAAACAAACGAAACACAGCAAATTTTGTTAAAAAATCGATTTTTTGGAAGATCGGACCTATGGGAGCTATATGATATAGTCAACCGATTTTGTTCAAATTTGGCACATTGCTTAAGTGGTCTAAAAAATTTCCAAACGCCAAATCTGGTTAGGATATCTTTATTAAACAACGAAATATAGCGAATTTTTCTTTAAAAAAGTTATTTTGGCCGATCGGTCCTATGGGAGCTATATGATATAGTCAACCGATTTCGATCAAATTTGGTACAGTGATTGGGAACTATAAAAAACTTTCGAATACCAAATTTCGTTACGATATCTTCATAAACAAATAAATTATTCATCTAAAACGCTTTTTTTTTGTCGAGGTCGTCTCAAACACCCCCATGGGAGCTATATAATTTATACCCGATAGCAAAAAAATAAAATAAACTTGCCTCCTATGGAATAATATGGGATCTAATGTGAAAGTTTGGTAACTCTAGCTCTTACCATCTCTGAGATCTAGGCGTTCACACGGACGGACAGACGGACAGACGGACAGACGGACAGACGGACAGACGGACATGGGTATATCGACTTCTCTATTCACCCTGATCATATATTAGGTAACTTTGGGGTGTCTCCGACGTCTCCTTCTATATGTTACATACATTTTCGGCTTGCACAAACTTAATATACCCTTGGACCATACGGTACAGGGTATAAAAAAGTAGATACAGTTGATAAATCAATATAGATACTTTTTAAAAAAGTCAGATACATGAAAATGATTGATGCTTACTTTAATAAGTCGGATACAAATTCTTTTCTACGAATTATTGAAGATTAAAAAATGGCGGACGTAAAGTCGGGCGCGGACGACTTTAGGATACTCTGTACCACTAGCTTGTAATAAAGTCCGATTTCTTCACAAAAAACCAAAAACAGAAGAATTTTTAAGCAAAAATTTTTTTTTGACCGATCGTTCCTATGGGAGGTATATGATATAGTCAACCGATTTCAATAAAATTTGACACAGTGCTTAAATACCTTAAAAAAGATATGAATACCAAATTTATTTCAAATATCTTTACAAACAAACAAAACACATCGAATTTTATATAAAAAACGTGTTTTTGGACCGATTGGTCCTATGGGAGCTATATGATCTAGTCAAACGATTTGGATTAAATTTGGTACAGTGCTTAGGAACTATAAAATACTCACGAATGTCAAATTTGGTCCCAATATCTTAACAAACAAACGAAACACAACAAATTTTGTTAAAAAATAGATTTTTTGGAAGATCGGTCCTATGGGAGCTATATGATATAGTCAACCGATTTCGATCAAATTTGGTACAGTGATTGGGAACTATAAAAAGCTTTCGAATACCAAATTTCGTTACGATATCTTCATAAACAAACGAATTATTCATCTAAAACGCTTTTTTTTTGTCGAGGTCGTCTCAAACACACCCATGGGAGCTATATAATTTATCCCCGATATCAAAAAAATAAAATAAACTTGCCTCCTATGGAATAATATGGGATCTAATGTGAAAGTTTGGTAACTCTAGCTCTTACCATCTCTGAGATCTAGGCGTTCACACGGACAGACGGACGGACGGACAGACGGACATGGGTATATCGACTTCTCTATTCACCCTGATCATATTTTAGGTAACTTTGGGGTGTCTCCGACGTCTCCTTCTATATGTTACATACATTTTCGGCTTGCACAAACTTAATATACCCTTGGTACCATACGGTACAGGGTATAAACATTAGCTCGTAGCATTGAAATTATAGTCTCAGATGATGTTTAGAAAAATCTGTCAGTTAAAGAACAAAGTAGTTAAAGCAGATAAAGATGATAAATCAATAAAGATACTTTTTAAAAAAGGTCAGATATGAATGATAAAGACTTAAGGCATGATTCAAATCGATTACTGAACTTTGAAGAGTATCTTTAACGTCTCAGATAACAATCTTTAGATAAATCTATCATTTCAAACATACTGTAGATACATCTTTAAGTGACTGACTGATGAATATGTATCAGATTAGAGATTTCAGATGATTGTGCTAATAGAAGAACAAAAAAAGATACCTTTTGAAAAAGGTCAGATATGAATGATAAAGATTTAAGGACGAAAAAAGCGATTATTGAAAATTAAAGATTATCTTTATCGGCTTAGACAACAACAATATTTTTTTAGCATTTGAAAAATACAGTAGATATATCTTTAATTAAATATTTCAAAAGATTGTACCTTAAGCTTTTAGAATATTTAGGCCAAAACTGAGTATTAAATCTTCCATTTGTATAGAATCTTCCGTACCATTATCTTTACGCCGCAGGAACACTCAATAGATACATCCCCAAATAATTCAGATACATAATAATTAACCTTGAAATCAGCTTAGTAGAGTTTTGAAGGCAGCTGTTAAATTATAGATGATAAATGGGTTGGCAATAGATCTGTCTTTTTTTTTCGGAATAGCGTAACATGTGATATCAATTTTTATGAGAAAACTTTTTTGCTCTAGTTTCCGAGAGTATAAATATTGTTTGCTTTAATAATTTTGAAGCTCTCGACAGTTTACACATGAATAAAACTGTTTTTTTTTTATTATTATTTTAAATATTAGTGCTTTTATTTTTTTAAATATATTTTTTAGGTTGTTTTTTTTTGCATTGTTATTCGCTGTGTATGGGACCCATTAAGTGAGCATGTTACGTACCCCCAACACACCCAGAGATTTATATCTATATATCTATATGTATATAGTACATACATCGAAATGTCTGTCGTTGGCGTCGTATTCATTATTATATTGTTGTTGTTGTTGTTATTATAATTGGCGCTGCTGTCAAAGATTGTACAATTGTTTTTATTAGATAACACTGGCAAATTACTTTTGGGGAGGCACTACGAAAAACAAACAAAAACCCCGCCAACGAAAAAAACGTTGGGAATTCTTTAAATTGATCATGCACGGGAAAGTATTTAAATGCGAGGAAGAAAGTTGGATAAAACTCGGAATAAGTTGGAGACTTCGGCATATGAGGCTTGGGATTGGTGCAATGAACTTAGCTAATGGAATAAAAGATTTTGTGAACTGAATCTAGAAAGTTGCGGAATTTTATTGGAAAGAAGTTTTAGAGCTTTTAAAGACTAAAATAATGTTTTCTTGTGTGCAAAAGTTAAAAGTCAGAAATCGGAAATCTCTTTTGCCTAATTTTCAAAACTACCTTAAATGAATTTATTTTTCAAATCGTAGGATATCTCTTAGCAGTAATCGATAAATTTGTCTTATAAGATAAGAGGCACCACTAGCGATAAGCGTATACAACCAAAAACCATGGTCCAGCAATTATAAGGTAACGTAATGCGTAGCTACGTTATTAGGTCTCTCTAAAAAAGAGAGAACTTGCTCAATTTTTGTTTGACAGCAAGAGTTACCGGAAAACTTGAATTAAAAAATAAATCGTTTCTTTTATATCGACTATCGTTGTTATCGCTATTTTAAAGCGTAAAAACTCAAATTAAATAAAGTATTTTTGAGGTTATCTCAGAGCTTTCATTATTCTAAAAACCTTAAAGTATTAATTTTATCTAAATCAGCTGAGCTCATCTGACAAAATCGAAATTTTATCTCCGGATTCTTAGCCACATTTGCCAATAGCTTGCAAAATTCAAGTTTTAAAAATAAGATAAATATGGTAATTTTTTGAAAATTAAATTTTTAACCGGTCCAATTTTTTTATACTTTAGACCCAGTTGTATAATAATAATTTATTCTGATTTATTATTCCTAAGACTCTTTTTGTATAGAAGTGGAAGTTGGAAATTTTTTAAAGTGGAAATTGGAATATAGTTAGTTTATACCGATTGACGCATGGGGATGTCACACCTAGACTCATTATTCTTCAGTAGAATACGGATACAAAATTTGTCCAATTTGTCCCGCTCTATAGGATATACATAGATAGAAAAAATACAAATAATTCTTTATAAATTGGGTTTTTTACTAAAGATTTTCAGAAATCTCTTTAGTCTGACTTATAATCGCTTATAATTTGAAATTTGGTAATTTGAAATAATTCTTTATTATTTTAAAGATTTTAGAAATCTCTTTAGTCTGACTTACAATTTTACTTATTATCTCCTATAATTTGAAATTTAGTAATTTTTAATACTTTTATATCGGCTATAGATGTCATCGATACTTTTATATCGACTATCGGTACTATCCATATTTTTAAACACAAATCATTTGAAATTTCTACGACACTAGTTATATGAAAAAGTGTACCAGTTTGGAACCAGTGCTAAAACTCCCATTAAATAAAATTTAAATTTGAAGTTATCTCAGAGTGTGGTACTTTTGGATTTCGGAATAAGATTCAGTGACCTCAAAAATCGGTGTCGATACTTTTGTATTGGCTATCGATAGCATTAGTTATATGAAAAAGCGTACCAATTCGGAACCAGTGTTAAAACTGCCATTAAATAAAGTATTTTTGAGGCTATGTCAGAGCGTAGTATCTTTGGATCTCGGATTCAGATTCAGCGAGCTCAAAAATATAAGCAAAACATTGTTAAGAATCATGAATAGAAAACTCTAAAATCTTGGGAAGTTGGGGTTTGAAGCTCGGATGCGGATTTAGCGACTCAAACTCCGTATGGATAACTCTGTTACACATAAAGTTCACATCCCATTTTTTTTTTTACAAATTCTGTAATCTAGAAGACTAGTAGTTTCTAACGATGATCATCAGAACACTACTTTGTCAGGAGTCTGCATTTTTAATATATTTTGGCTTGAATTTCAAGCGCGACCTTAAAGTGCATTGTAGATCACTTTCAGGCACGGCAATAAAGTGATTCCATGATAGAATTCATCTTCATTGGACTAAAATCTTTAGAAAAAAATGCTTAACCCATATCATGCTGCACCACGATCAGTACAACCCTGTACAACAAAAAATAAAGCAGTGGTATGAACCAAAGTAAGCAGTGCATGTCCAAGCAGTGCAGTTACATACTTGCCTTAAAGATCGCTTAAAAATTTACATTTTTTTTTAACAATCAAATTTGTAGACTACAAACCCAATTTGTCGCTACATTTCTACATAGTACTACCTGACATCGCATTCTTCTACACAGCTGTTGCCCCCATTTTCGATACCATTATCGTTGCCCACTTTTATAGCTACCATATTGTAAGCCATACTACAAATGGCTATGCCCCATATACAAAAAAATAAAATAAAATAAAATAGAAAAAAAAAACATGTTTATAGTAGTGCCTATTGAAGGTTGTTGTTACTGGAGTTACTGAATGGGTTGTGGATCGGAACGGGTGCCATGGGGGCTGGCCAGATTGTCAGCCTAGCTATTGTGATAAAAATTGCCTAGGTATTGCGTTGTGCTTTCTGTTGGTTTTGTTTAAACATAAATACACCGTGAGAAATTAATGATCATGTTTCTACTTAACCCAGATAGAAAGAATCTTCGCATATTATTTTGAAAAATCCGTAAAATAAAACTTTTGTATAATTTAAAACAAAAATGTACCCAAGTTCCTGAAAATGGAACAACAATTTATATATCAAATAAAACCCTTAAATTTTAAAAAGCTTTCGAAAATAATATCACAGTATTGAAAAATACGTATTTCTCAATAACTTTCCATATACAGAACTTGTATTTTGTTATAAAATTTATTTTTTGTAAGCTCATCTTTCAAAGCGTACTTTGGAATTTTTCATTTCTAAAATATTAGAATTTCGAATTTTCGCGATAACTGCCTTGCGAATGTGACTGAAAATTGGCATGTACGATCGATCGAGATGTCCTATATGTAGGACAGTTGGCATATCTGGCTTAAATATGCCTCTGAAATTTACACTTTTACTTTTTGCATACGTATTTTCGATTATCGATTTTTTTTTTGTTTTGGTGTGTTGGTACACTCTTCCCGAACATCTGTACCAAATTTCAAGTGAATGGCATTTTTTGTTTGGTTGTGAGAGGCGTAAAGGCTATAAGTGTTTTGGTGATTTTTTTTTTCGGTCTTCTTCTTCTGGCCGCTTTCATTGGGACGACATAAAAAAATAGTTGAACGGAATCGTCACTTGGAGCAGGAGAACGCAATTTGAAATATCGACTTGAACGGAATCGTCACTTGGAACAGGAGAACGCAATTTGAAATATCAACTTGAACAGAAAGGTTTGGCCATTTTGCAGCTGCAGACTTGTTTTGAGGAAGTGACTACTTCGAATGAAAAGTTAATAAACCAATTGCTAGAGAAGACTGACAATATCGCATCTGGCAAAACTTTTGAAAGAATATCTACTTGCCAACGTCAAGCAAAATTGGAAAAATAAAGTATAAATATAAGTAAAAGAAAAATTTTTAATCGTTTTGACACCCCATATATATATAGTTATGATATAAGACAATTATTTGAAAACATACAATTATCAAGCTGTCTACTTCACCTTAGTTATGCTTAAACTAGTTGTGAATTATAAGTACATGTTATGCAAAAAATCCCAAAAATCCCTTCAACAGCACAAATATTCAAAAATGGCGGACGTAAAGTCGGGCGCGGATGACTTTAGGATACCCTGTACCACTAGCTTGTAAAAAAGTCCGATTTCTTCACAAAAAACCAAAAACAGAAGAATTTTTAAGCAAAAATTTTTTTTTGACCGATCGTTCTTATGGGAGCTATATGATATAGTCAACCGATTTCAATAAAATTTGACACAGTGCTTAAATACCTTAAAAAAGATATGAATGCCAAATTTATTTCAAATATCCTTACAAACAAACAAAACACATCGAATTTTGTATAAAAAACGTGTTTTTGGACCGATTGGTCCTATGGGAGCTATATGATCTAGTCAAACGATTTGGATTAAATTTAGTACAGTGCTTAGGAACTATAAAATACTCACGAATATCAAATTTGGTCCCTTAACAAACAAACGAAACACAACAAATTTTGTTAAAAAATCGATTTTTTGGAAGATCGGACCTATGGGAGCTATATGATATAGTCAACCGATTTTGTTCAAATTTGGCAAATTGCTTAAGTGGTCTAAAAAATTTCCAAACGCCAAATCTGGTTACGATATCTTTATTAAAAAACGAAATATAGCGAATTTTTCTTTAAAAAAGTTATTTTGGCCGATCGGTCCTATGGGAGCTATATTATATAGTCAACCGATTTCGATCAAATTTGGTACAGTGATTGGGAACTATAAAAACTTTCGGTACCCTTGGTACCATACGGTACAGGGTATAAAAATTAGCTACCTGCTTGCTTGCCTTGTCTCTTCCGTATCTATAATAAGTCAAAATTTAGCTTTAAATGTGGTTGTGTGGATCGATCATATACGAGATTGATAAATCAAATCAAAAACTTACTGCATACTTACTTTTTAATTAATTTTTAACAAAATAGCTTTTATTATTACTAGCGCTATCTAGCTGTCAATTGTACAAAAATGGGCAGCACTGTTTGCTGCTTACTGGGCTTTAGTAGTCTGTAAATATTGCCAAGTGGCCCGAATTAGTGTAGAATATTGAGATTTTTGCGACCCTCTTAAAAACTTTTTTGTTTAATTTTTAAAAATTTGTTTCGCTTTCTTAATAGAAGATATATGCTAATTTTTGATTAATCAAACAATATTTGAACTTAAATTTCAAATCTTGCTTAGGAAGATTTTAATCATTTTTCTTAAGTCTTCAATTGCTTTATTTCAAAAGAATTGAATACTTTTTGATACCAATTTATATTTTGCTTGATTTTTGAAAACTATTTTTACTTAAACTTTACAGATTTGGGCAAAAAAAAAGAGTTTTTTTTTAGCCCGGAAATTCTATATTCTATTCTAGATTCAACCTGGTCCACAGTATATATTTTAGTACAGATTTTGCTATAATGCTCATGTCCCTTTTATCATAATACTTAGGATTCTTATTTGTTAGAGGCCAGTAAAAGCCCTGAATAAAAAAACTGCAACTTACAGTGCTGCCAATTTGTGAGCCATTGACTGCTAGATGGCGCCAGCAGTAATAGCACATATTTTGTTAGTAAATTCGAAAATCAGCTGGTTGCTTATAAATGTGTTAAAAGTATACAAACAGAAACAAAAAAAAAAATGGCGTAGGTAAAAACCTTGGGATACCCTATAGGAGATACCCTATAGAGGTCTAGCTTGCAATAAAATCCAGTTCCTTCATAAAAAACCAAAACAGAAGAATTTTTAAGCAAACATTTTTTTTTTTGACCGATCGTTCCTATGGGAGCTATATGATAAAATCAACCGATTCGTTTAAATTTGACACAGTGCTTTAATACCTTAAAAAAGATCTGAATGCCGAATTTAGCTCTAATATCTTTACAAACAAACGAAACACAACGAATTTTGTATAAGAAACGTTTTTTGGACCGATTCCTCCTTTGGGATTTATATGATTAAGTCAACCGATTTTGATTAAATTTGGTGCAGTTCTTAGGAACTATTAAAAAATTACAAGTGCCAAATTTAATTCCAATATCTTCAGAAATAAACGAAACACAATAAATTTTGTTCAAAAATCGATTTTTTTTTGTAAGATCGGCCCTATGGGTGCTATATAATATAGTCAACTGATTTTGTTCAAATTTGGTACAGTGCTTGGGAACTATAATAAATATTGAATACCAAATTTGGTTACGATATCTTCATAAACAAATGAGTTATACATTTAAGAGGAGTTATATTTTTTTCGAGTTCGTCTGAAACACCCCTATGGGAGCTATATAATATAACTCCGATATTGAAAAAAATAAAATAAACTTGTCTTCTATGGATTAATATGGGATCTAATGTGAAAGTTTGGTTACTCTAGCTCTTACCATCTCTGAGATCTAGGCGTTCAAATGGACAGACGGACGTACAAAGGTATATCGACTTTCTAGTACCCCTAAACATATTTTAGGTAACTTTGGGATGTCTCCAACGACTCCTTTTATATGTTACATGCATTTTCAGCTTGCACAAACAAAATATACTCTTTGTACCATACGGTAAAGTTTATAAAAACTAATCGTCTTAATTTGGATGGCGGCCCTTTACTATCTTTATTCTAGCCAGGGATCGTAACTCTTATAATTTCTTAAATGAAAATCATCAAATTATTTTTATTTTGGGGTTGCCTAATAATTCTTTTTTTTTTTATAATAAGGTTAATTTTTTTAATTCGAATTAAAAATAAAGAATTATGCTTATTCCGGATAGCCTTTTCAAAAAGATGATATATTGTAGCCTGCACTTTTATCCAAAGCTCTTTTTTCGCTTTAATTTTTTTGAACCCCATAACTCTTATTTGCGATCCCTGATTATAGCATTTATCCACTTTACTTACACATAATGAAATTTGCTGTTAAAATAACTTGCAAGCTTTCGCTTTTTGTTTTTAGCGCTAAAACAGAACAACTAATGTTATTGCTGGCGCCATCTAGATGTCAAGTATCCAAAAAGAATGGCAGCACTTTTTGCTCACAAACGTTTTGCATATGCTCACAATGGGCAGCACTGCTGATCAATTAGGCGGCGCCTTAAAGCCCAAAGTTCTTTGCCCTAAGGCTTTTGAATCAGGTTTTTAAGGGAAGTTTTTTTTAGTTCTTTTTGATTAGCTGCGTACTGGCCTTAAAAGAGCTTCCAAATTTTTTGCGCAAAGACTTTTACTAGTTTTTTTACAAATGTACATTTGTTTTTTTTTCGAGCTTTTTTTTCAAGTAGCTGCGTACTGACCTTAAAAGAATCTCAATTATAAATGATTTCAAACTTCAAAAGATCTAAATCTAAAAATCTATCAAATGTTTTACATTCAAATGCTTTAGTTTACCAAAGTCGATCTCATTTTTCTCTCAGTGTATGTTTATATACTACATTTTTTTTTTCGATAGCATTATGGCTTTTGTAGCTTTTGTTGTTCTTGTTGCTGCCGTTATCGGTGTGTGCTTAACTTTTGCTAATGACGTCAAATGTTATAGAGAAATTTCTGTAGTTGTTTTTGTTTTTTTCTCAAAAGTGTTTTTGTATTGGTTTCGCACTGCCGTAACTGGATAGCTATAGTAAGTAGTTGTTGTTGTTGTTGTTGTTTGGCATGCCATTTCCATTATTATCATAATGCTTTATTTCGGTTTTTGGTTGCCATTTGTTGTTGTTGTTTTCCTGTGGTTTTTTCAGACAAGCTTTCCAGCCTTTGCAGCCATCAATTCTATTTGCTGTTGTTTGTGCATCTAAAATTTCAAATCGCAACTTGGAGTGTATCTATCAGATCGCCTCAGATGGCGGTGCCAACATGCCAGCACGCTTCATTTGTGAGTGTGTGTGTGTGTATCTATAGATATATCTGCATCTGTATGCATTAAATGTAATCAATTTTGATTGATGTGTGCGCTTAAACAACAACAACAACAGCGACAGCTACAAAACAACAACGACAAGAGCAACAACACCAAAAGTCAAACCAAAACAAGAGACACAACGGCAACAAGTCACTTTGGACTTACCGCTTAGCTAGGCAAAAACGAAACACCTATAACCCTACCCTAATATATGTAAAAAAAAGCAGGGCTTCATTTGAGATACTTTTGTATCTATTAAAACATATAAGCACTGGGCTCTTGACTTAAAAAAAACTATTTGAGATACTTTTGTATCTTCTACTAAAAACTACTATAGAATATAAGAACTTAGGTTTTATCCAAAAACAAAATATGTTTAAGATACTTTTGTATCTTTTTATTATAAGGCTAACATAATATATGAACTTTGTCACTATATTATAACTACGCTTAAAGATCAAGTTTTAAAGCAATAATTTGGGACAAAATCCACTTAAGAACTTTGGTTTTATCGGAAAAAATCTATTTGGGATAATTTTGCATCTTTTTATTATTACGTTTGCATAATATACTAAATCTTTCCATATAATACAACTAAGCGTAAGAGCCAAGTCTTAAAGCAATTATATGGGAGTAAATCTACTTTGGATCTTTGATTCTATCTAAAAAAATCTATTTGAGATACTTTTGTATCTTTGTCTTATAACCCTTGCATAATATATTAACTCTATAAAGATCAAGTTTCAAAGCAATTGTTTGGGACAAAATCCACTTAAGAACTTTGATTTTATCTAAAAAAATCTATTTGAGATACTTTTGTATCTTTTTATTATAGCCCTAGTATAATATATTGACTCTATCAATATACTATAACTAAGCGTAAAGCGTAAATAAATGCAATTATTTGGGACTAATTTTACTTTAGATACTTTTGTATCTTTTCTTAAAGGTTAAAATAATTGCCGTAACAGACAAAACTTATGACTTATAAAAACTAAGCCACTGTCTTAAAACCAATAAATTTGAGGTACTTGTGAATCTTAGCTTTTCTTTTAAACAAAACTCCTCTACAGATACTTTTGTATCTTTTCATTACAGCCCTTCCATAACATATAAGATATAGGCTTTTATCTAAAATGCATTGGATATACTTTTTTATCTGTATGTTTTAGCTACTTTTGTATCTTTCCATTTTAGATAATTTTGTATCTTGCCATTTTAGATACTTCTTTTTTTTTTTGTTATAGAGCTTGCAATAATATATTAAGTCAATCAATAATTTCGTTTTAAAAGCAAGTTTTAAAGCAAGTATGTGGGTTAAATTCTATTTCAGATACATTTTTATCTGTTTATTATAACCCTTGCATAATATATTAAATCTTTCAATAAAATATAACTAAGCTTAGCTTCAAAGCTATTATATGGTTAAAATCTACTTTAGATGCTTTTGTATTTTTTTCATAACATTTGCCATAACATAAAGGAACTATCTTAAAATAAAACATTTGAGTTTATAAAAACTAAGTCACTATCTGAAAGCAAATCAATTTGAGATACTTGTATATCTCAGCTTACTTAGCTTCGAAATACTTTTTTTACTTTAGATACTTTTGTATCTTTTTATTACAGCCCTTCCATAGCAACTAAGATATTGGCTTTTGACTAAATTGCATTGAAGATACTTTTGTATCTTTCCTTGTTAGATACTTTTGTATCTTTTTGGTATAGAGCTAGAATAATATATTAACAAAAACTAAGCCACAAATCAATTTAAGATATTTGTGTATCTTAGCTTAGCTTCCTTAACACTTCTTTAAAAAAAACTTCTCTTCAGATACTTTTGTATCTTTTTATTATAGCCCTTCCATAACACATAACATATTGGCTTTTATCTTAAATACTTTTATATCTTTCCATTTTAGCTACTTTTGTATCTTTGAATTTTAGATACCTTTGTATCTTTCCTTGCTAGATACTTTTGCATCTTTCGGTCAAGACCTCGCATAATATATTAACAAAAACTAAGCGACTGTCTTAATGCAAATTAATTTGAGATAGCTTGTTTCCTTTTCCCAACAAAAATTCCACTTCAGATACTTTTGTATCTTTTTATTATAACCCTTCCATAGCATATAAGATGTTAGCTTTCAACTAAAGTGCATATGAGATACTTTTGTACCTTTCCATTTTAGATACTTTTGTATCTTTTTGTTGCAGATCCAGCATAATATAGTAACTCAATCAATATATTAAAACTTAAAGATCAGATTTGAAAGCAATTATAAGGATGAAATTCTATTTCAGATACTTTTGTATCTTTTTATTATTACACTTCCATAACATATAAGGACTAAGCTAGTATCTTGAAAAGAAACATTTCAAATATTTGTAATTTTTTATAACAACCATGACATATAGGAATTGAACTGTCAACTTAAAACAAAGAGATATTTTTGTATCTTTTGATTATAACCTTACAATAAAATATCAAAACAAAGCCGCGTGATAAAACTTAGCTTAAAGGTCGACTTTTAATGCAATTATGTGGGTCAAATTTTATAAAAGATACTTTTGTATCTTTTATGCCATAACTTAAGAACAGTTTTACATAATTTATGTTGCTATTTTGTCTCTTTTATAACGCAAATAATAATTTAAGTTACTGTTGTGTTTTGTATTGTAATTTTTACATAAAACAAAAGAACCTAGACTCTATTTCAGATACTTTTGTATCTTTTTACTATGAGTCTACCATAACAGTTCAAACTTAAACGAATAATATTAAAAGACTTATTTTAAAGCAAGTGTTTGGGCAATATTCCATTTGAGATACTTTTGAATCTATTCTATAATAAATACAAGATAACATTAGATAGATTAGCGAGATACTTTTGTATTTATTCGTTTATATTTAGGAACTTTGTATCTTTTAATAAAAACATGAAATAACGAAATATAGGATAAGATAAAAAGTTATAAATCAGTTTTGAATATATTCTATCATAATACAACAAAACATTAAAACTAGGCTTAAAAGCGAGATACTTTTGTATTTTATCGTTTATGTTTAAGATACTTTGTATTTTTCGAGGCTCTATGCTTCTCTGGGAGTCAAGGATAGCAGAAAAAGAAGTATCTTTTTATTTATAAGCCCATGAAAACATGGTATAACCTAAAACAAGGCGTAGCAAAAAAGTTTTAAAGCTGTTTTGTACATCAAAATCTATTTGAGATACTTTTTGTATCTTTTATTATAATTCTGCAATAACAATTCAAAGTGTGGCGCCATTAAATATTAAGATTAAAGCAAAATAGTTTGAAATCTATTGAAGTTTCCTTGTATCTTTTTATTTATAGCCCTACCAAAATATTTTGGAATAGCCAAGCCTAGTAGACTAGGCTTTCAGATACTTTTATATCTTTGATTCAAAGGCAGACTACAAGGCGAAATCTTAGATCTTTTTTTTTTTTGCTCTAAGTAATTTAAGATACTTATATTAATGTATCTTTTTATTTATAGCCCTACCAAAATATTTTAGAATAGCTAAGCCTAGTAGACGCCTAGCGCATAAGTTTTATCAGATACATTTGTATCTTTGTGTCAAAAGTAGACTATAAGGCCAAATTTTAGAACATTTTTTTTACTGAAAGCAATTTAAGATACTTATATTAATGTATCTTTTTACTCATAACCCTACCAAAATATTTTAGAATAGTCAAGATTAGGCTTAGTGCATAAGTTTTAACAGATACATTTGTATCTTTGTGTCAAAAGTAGACTATAGGGCCAAATTTGAGAGCTTTTTTTTACTAAAAGCAATTTAAGATACTTATTATAGAAAACAGCAAAAAAAATGTACTTCCCTCTATTTATCTGCATTAACTTTGATAAATGTCGTAACGCCTAGAAAAATAATTTTTTAATTATTTCTTAAATTATTTTCACACTGTGTGCTTTTTTTTTTATTTGTGGGGGCGTTTCTAGAAAAATGATTTAAATGGTATTTTTTTAAATTTGATTTGAGATTTCTGACAAAGTAGTAAAAATACTTTAGCACTTATTTAATTGTATCCCATGACCGAATACAGTTAATTGAAATAGATTTCTTAATAAGCTGTCTAATTAAATTTGGTCTGCTTCCCACTCTTTCTTAATAAATAAAACATAATTTTCTAATTTACAAACTTAAATCCAAAAAAACAGATTTTTATGAAGTAACACCTAAATTTCTTGACAATAGATTTCAAGTTTAATTTAATTTAATTGAATAAAAATTAAAAAATTGGTTTATTTTTTAATAAAAAAATAATAAAAAGAAACTTGCGGCTTTAAAATTTGTATCAATATAATTTATAAATTTAAAATTGTGAATATTATCTTAGTCAGCTGAGTTTATTGCTTACAAAATCAAAATTTTAGAAATCAAATAGGGATGGCAACTTTTTTAAAACTTAAATTTTTAACTGCTTTATTTTTTTTATAATTTAGACCCACTTATTATAATAATTTAAGATTTTTTAATAATCATGTCCTTACGCTCTTTTTTTATAAAATTGGGACATTGGACTTTAAAAACTTTGTTAAGTGTAGCGCTTTATAGGGGAATTAAAGAAATCTTCTTATTAAATATTTAAAAATTTTCTTAAGTCTGACTATATCTCGTATAATTTGAAATTTGTTAGTTTTTAAAAAATTTTGTAGTATACTACTGAGATAGATTTTTCCAAATTGTTTCCCTCTATAGGGCGATTAACAATTTTTTTTTATAAATTGGGTTATTTATTAAAAAATTTATAAATCTCCTTAATCTGACTATATCTCTTATAATTTTAATTTGGTAATTTAAAAAAAAAAAATTTCAGATTGTTTTTTCAAGAAATTTGACGATTTGAAGGATTGAGTGTCGCCCTCTATTGGGCGGTTAAATTATCTTTATAAATTGGGTTAATTATTTAAGTATTTTGAATTCTCATTAATCTGACTTTAATTATCTCTTATAATTTGGAATTTGTTCATTTTTGAAAAATTTTGGCATATAGTACTGTGATACATTTTTCCAAAATGTTTCCCTCTATAGGGTGTTTAAAAAAAAATTATATAAATTGGGTTATTTATTCAAAAATTAAGAAAGCACTTTAATCTAAAAACTTTAAGGGCGATTTGAAGGATTTACTAAATGTTTCCTACAGGTTTTTATAAGAACAACATCAATTCAGAACTTTTATAAACTATATATCGTCTTTTTATTTATGAGATAGATAGTGCTATATTTACAACAAAAATTTATTTTAGCCGAAGATTTCGATTAACATTTTAGTGAATATTTTATTTTATAATAAATCTAGTGAGCCCGGCAGACGTTGTCCAGCCCAAACTTTTTGAATGCTCTTAAAGGAAATATATATCAGATTTCTAAATTAGTTTGCAGCTCGATTCAAACTTGCACCATTATTATTTGAATGTCGCCATTCACGGTTCTGTCTTAACCGAATTCTTTCACGTGTATTGCGATCTTCACGATCCTGAGCAGTACGATTAGAATGATATTTAATTTGATTCGTTGCATTTCTTCCAATTGATCGATTAGGAAACGGCATTCCCTGTTCTCAATGATTAAAACAATTTTGACCTCGAACATTGATTGACAACAATATCAGTTTTTGTATATATGGCAATATACACACAAAAACCGATATTCACAAAAATGCGTATATCTCACGAATTAATACACACAAACACATCGGAATAAGCTTAAAACTTCCGTATTAACAAACTGTAAAACACGCAAAAATCAGATTTGAAATTCGTCAACGCGTTCATGAGAACATCCGTAACACGTAAAAAATAAGTTTCTTTTATATATATAGATAAATAATATTTAACTTAAAGTTGTCATAGACAGTATCTTTAAATATACAAAAGTATTTAAAAAACTATTTCACATGCTCTTGCAACAAAAATTCGCTTTTAAAGCATATAAAAATTTGGTTTCGGTGAAATTGGGGACACCAAACATGCAATTTCAAATCGTATCCAAATAAAATATTCGAATTCGTTTTTTAGAGGATGGCCTCTTCAGCAAAAAAGCTATGAACATGCACCCTGCTTTAGAAAGATGTATTCGTTTTTCTACTGTATTAGAATTTTCTTTAATGTTAGAGTATTTTAGGTTCCTTGTGAGGGGTGTTCACTATGTCAAGCATAGATTACACAAGGTAAGAAAGCTCTAGTAACGACATGAGCTACCCTAACAACGAGGCATAAAGGCAAGAATACCCGAGCGAGCATCGAAAGTAAAGCTCTAGAAAAAACTTTAGCCTCTTTTGGCTTAAGAATTTTGATATCCAGAAAAAAATGTTCTGCGTACTGAAAAGTGTTAACCTTATGATTGAAGAAAAAGTAGAGCTCTCGGAAAGCCTTAAAACTTTTTTTGTTTAAGAATTTCGATATCCAGAAAAAACTGTTCTGCAAGTGTTAACGTAATGATTGAATCAGTTGAATGTCTTTCAATAGAAATATTTTTATAGAGCCAAAATAATATAAGTAACTTCGGTAAACTAAAACCGATTTTCGTAGGGCTTGAAATTAAAGCAAATATTTGTAGAATATTAGTCACATACGTTTAAAAGTTTCGGTAAAATTATGTTGACTGTCTTCGAGATTTACCATATACCCAGGATCTATAAAAAAAAAAGTTATTGGCGTTTTCCAAATTACGATAGTTGGAAATTATTTTACACTCATATTTACGTAGGTCATCGCATAGGGCGTCTAGACCGAACTCTTCGGTTTAGCACATGCGAATTGCATTTGCTTTGTCGCCGAAGAGACAAAGAGAAAGATACAGCCGAGGGACGGCTCAAAAAGAGAGAGGGATCGGGGCGATGTTGAGTGCATACAGTTTAGGTGCGAACCGGTTCGCAAATGTGCAGAAATCAATCAAAAATGCACAGCTAGTCAGCGGCAGCGGTGGCGGTGTCTATAGAAACGATCTTTCACCTTATCCGAACACCTCAAAACCATGTCTATCGTGTTTGCAGAGCAGTGTGTGCGTGAGCAACTCCCATTTTGGCATACGGCTAATGCGTAAGGAGGCCGCGACGCAGTGGCTCGGGCCCAAACGCCGACCCCTGCTTCTATGTCGTGTAAAATGTCCGTGTGCGCTCTAATGCAGCCGCCAGCGACAGCCGCACGACAAGCACCACAACAGCCGCCAGAGAAGCATCCAGTCACTGCCCAGACGTCGTCGTCGTCCGCGTCGTCAACGTCGCCGCCACAAACGCCGCAATCGCCGCTGGTACGGATCTACGAGGACTTTGACAAGATGAGCGCCAAAGAGGTGTACTACAATGAGGCGGGCAAAAAGGTTACCGTCAAGCTGCTGCACTTTCCCGATGTGGCACCCGAGGATATACCCAAGCTGCGCTTCGACGATGATGATGATGATGAGGATGAGGTTGACCTTACGCAGCAGCAGCGGCAGCAGCAGATACTTGATGAACTTAAAGGCGAGCCGGCTCGCCCTATTAATGGACATCCTATGGTCCCAGCTGTCAAACCCAAAAGCGATGTGGACAGCGAGGATGGCAGCGATGTGGAGTCCGTGGGCGCCGGCGCCAGCTCCAAGAAACTATTTCGCCGCAAGCATTCGGGTAATAATATGCAGGCACGCAAATGCAGCCTGGCCTTTGCGCAGGCGCACGGCTTAAGACAGCGCACGCCGGAAAAGAAGCTGTCCATGCCCACCATAAGCATTACGGGCAATATGCCTGGTGGCAGCAGTGATCATACCAGCCTAGCTGGCAGCTATCGTAAGCTTTCCCAGCAGCTGCATCAGGCGCCCAGACGCGCACACTCACCGCTGGGTCAGAGCCTGTGTCCGGGCTATATACAATACTCAAAGTCGTTGCTGGAAGTGCCCATGCCACGTGATTATGGCTATGCCTCCAGTGATGACTTGAGCTCCGAGTGGGACTCTGATGTGTCCACATCAGCGTCGACCTCATCATCAGTGGCTACGACATCAACGAAGAAGGTAAGATGCAGCTCATAAGCTGTAACGTGAGTAAAGTTGTAAGCGATGTGTGCGTGAGTGAGAGACGAGTGTGAAATAACTTTATCGTAACTGAGAAGCTTTTGTCACTCACGAATCTTTTAAAAATAAAAAATTCTTTTAAGCAGAATGGATATGAAAACCTAATCGATAGTATCGTATAGCATATAATTGACTTCCTTTAATATTAAATAAATCTTTAGTTTGACTGAGAAATGTGTGGCAATCACGAAGGGATTTTAAATGTGAAAAAAAAAATAACTTGCTCTTGACTGAAAACCTTTTGTTACTGACGAGCATTTTAAACTTAAAAATGTATTTTAAGCAGATTGGGAATATATCTGGGAATTGCTAGTAGCTAGTTTTGACAAACAAATCGATAGTATCGTATAGCATATAATTAACCTCACTGAATATTATAGTAACTCTATTGTGACTAAGACACGTTTGTCACTCATGAATTTCTTGACAGATAGATTTTAGATCTGCTAAGCTCATCGATAGTATCGCATAGCATATAAACAATTTTCGTAAATTTTGAAATAACTTCTTCGTGACTGAAAAACTTATGTCACTCACGATTCTCATGATACTAAAAATGGGGTTTGAGCAGAATGGAAATAGATCTTAGAACTGCAAGAATAGTTTTGACATCGATATTATCGTATACCATATACACAACTTCTTCAAATTTTGAAACAACTTGTTCGTGACTGAAAAACTTGTGTTACTCATGATCTGTTAACAGTATAAGGGTGGAATAGATCTTATATCTGCAAAACTAATCGGTAGGATTGTAGAGCACATTAGCAACTTCTTTAAATTTTTAAACAACTTGTTCGTGACTGAAAAACTTGTGTTACTCATGATCTGTTAACAGTATAAGGGTGGAATAGATCTTATATCTGCAAAACTAATCGGTAGGATTGTAGAGCACATAAGCAACTTCTTTAAATTTTGAAATAAATTGTTTATAACTGAAAAACTTGTGACACTCTCGAGTTTGGGAGCAGAAGTTTTTTTTAGCAGAATGGGAATAGATCTTAGATCTACAAAACTAGTTTTGACAAACTAATTGATAGTATCGTATAGCATAAAAATAACTTCTTTAAATGTTTAAAATAACTTCATCGTGACTGAAAAGCTTGATTAATCACGAATCCCTTGAGGATACAAATGTGCTTTAAGTAAAATGGGAGAAGATATTAGAAATGCAAAACTAATCGATTGTGTCGCATAGCATATGAGCAACTCTTAAAATGTTGATCTAACTTTATCGTGACTGAAAAATTTTTGTCACTCACGAGTCCTTTGACAGAATGGAAATTGATCTTAAATCTGCACAATTAATCTATATAATTGTATTGCATGCAATCTCCTTAAAGGTAAAAATAGCTTCATCGTGACTAAAAAAACTTGTGCAACTCACGAATTTCTAGACGATAAAAATGTTTACAGAATAGGAATAGATTTTAGATCTGCGAAACTAGTTTGGACAAACGAATCGATAGTATCGTATAGTAACTTTTTGAAAGGCTAAAATAGTTTTACACAAGCTTTTTGGCGTAGTGACTCACGAGCTTAACAAAAACATTTGTGTTTCGTTATTGTTAAAATGGGGTTGGTTTAATTCTAGATGCGTTTCAATATTATTGAAAAGTCTTCATTCGATATATTTGATAGCTTAGCGATAGTTTTGCTTTTTAAAGGAATTTGTTCTGATTTTATTTAATGAGAAATTTATTGTAATCTATGCGATGACGATTTTTAAGATTTGTCCTATTTATGTTTTTCAAATCGCAATCAATAGTTTTGAATTCTAAAGCATCTAAATATAGTTTAATCTTAAAATGTTGAAATAGTTTAACATTTAACATATGTTAAAACTAATAATAACTAAGTATTATGCGATCGTGATTGTAAAATTCGTGTTATTCGTGTTAACTATTAAATGAGCCGCATTTGATATGACATCGCTGTAGTTTGTCAATTCATCGCTTGCTTTTTATGATTTCCTATATAATATTAATGTTAATCGATAAATTAATTTTGATTTAGTTATATATATAAAGAGTAGCAGCCATCTCTATAGTTTTTCGTTGCATCGCAGCTTCTTATCCTTTTCAATATAATATGACGATTTTTATTTTAATACACATCGTATACGTCATATCGAAACTATTTTTTTTTGTTTAGGCTGCAAAACTCGCAGCAGTTTTAAAAGGTTTCCAGATATTCTGGCAACATATTCCAGAGGCTCCTTCTCAGCAACAAAGCTCTTGTCATATTATGACGCCAAATTATGTCATATTTTCGTGACATAGTCCTATAAGTTTTTATAAAACCCCCCACATGCCAAATTTAAGCATTTCGCTTGCCTTTATATTTTGGAATTTATTTTTATCTTTAAAATATGACAAATTTAGCCAATAATTAGATAGTAGACGTCATGGGAGTTGCAATGTCGTCACAACTCAGGCTCTAATCATAATTGTCATCGATATAAAAATACAACGTCAGGTGCTTTATATATAATTCCTATATGCCAAAAGTTGTCATATAATAAATTTGGAAATTTTTATTGTCATTGTCTTAAAAAACGAGAAAAAAAAATACGTTTTGCCACCACAAATGTCAATATGACGCCAATAGCAACCTATCATTAGGCATTACCCTGCCATTTTTGAATTATTGATAATTTCCAGAAACGTTTTAAACTGTTTTCGTTAGAAATTCATTAAACTTCTAGATAATTAAAAATTAATTTAACTCAATAGACAACATTTGAGCAATAAGCTTTGGTTTAAAAAAATATCGATTGTTACGATATATTTCTAATATTGAAATTATCAACTATGTAAATCTTGTTTCAGTTCTCGGCAATTTATTTTAAATTATTATCTTATATTTTTTGAATTAACAGAGTAAGACAAAGATGACAAAGGCGAAAAAGATTAAAGAAATCTGTAGAGATGATGAGAATATAAATGTTTATAGCTGTCTTGGCTACCAAACGAATGCCATTTTTTTTTTAACTAAAATTGTTTACAAATATAAACCCCAAACTGGTTTATTATTTATTTCTATATTAAAATAAGAACTAACGAGAAATTTAATATTGAAAAAATTATGTCAACATTAAGAAGATTATGCAAATCTTGTCTACTGACGCGATCGTGACAGCCTGCATCAAACTCTAATGTCTCAAGAACATGTTATAGTTTCTTTTAATAACAGATGATAAATTAAATTAAATTAAATCTTAAAAAACATAGAAAGGAGTGATCAAAAATATAGATGATGAAAGAAACATTGAATACAAGATAAACGCGTTGTTAACACTGGTTCTTTTATTAATAAGAAAATAAAAGTAGATTTAGCCTACAATGTTCAAGTAAATATTGATATCGATAGCAGTCTTTATTAATTTTGTGTAGTGAAAATAAATTTATATACTACAATAGAAGCTTTTGAAGAAACGGAGCTATCAAAAGAATTGATTATCTCTTTTAATCGTAATAAACTTTGCGAATACCAGTAACTTAAGACTAGCATTTACAGAAAGTGAGAAAGATGATAATTAATAATGCATATCTAGGTAAAGATGATAATGATTAATGCTGATAATGCATAACTGAGTCACTGAAGAAATTGCAATAATGTCATTAAAATCTTGTAAAATGTTGATATAGTAGAAGCTGTAAACAAAGTGTTAAGATGAAACTATATATACTACGAAAGTAATGGCAGATGATCAAGATAAGAAGAATGATATATGTATACTATATAAGTAAAGGAAGATAAAAAAGACAAGAAAAATATTAATTTCGTGTCTATTGAAGCTATCACAATTTCGTCTATAATTGCGACTGTTTGTTAGACTAAGGAGATGGTGATGATGCTGCAGTTAAAGATGATAATGGTTAATGCTGATAATGCATATCTGAGTCACTGAAGAAATCGCAATATTGTCATTAAAATCTTCTATATAGTGGAAGCTTAAGAAAAAATTTAAAAATTTATCCTACATAAGTAAAGGCAAATGATAAAGAAAAAAAAGATGATTGAATTTTTGGCTATCGAAGCTATAATAATATCATCTGAAAAAATAAAGATGATGTTGATGTAGTTAAAGATGATAAAGATTTAGAAGATTATGGAAATCTTGCCTATCAAAACAATCTGCAACTTTTTGCATGTTTTTGTATTAGTCAATAGGGACCTAAAAAAGCAATTATAGATGATAAAGATAAAGGCGATTATTAAAATTTGTTTAACCAAAACGAAACCGATTTCATTTGGAATGTTTATAGTGTTAATTCGAATTGAATATCGAAGCTACAATAATTTCATCTGAAAAAATAAAGATGATGTTGATGCAATTAAAGATGATAAAGATTGAGAAGATTATGGAAATCTTGACTATCAAAACAATGTGCATCTTTTTGCATGTTTTTATGAGTTTAGAGGCTTAACAAAAATGTAGATAAAAGTATATACATAAAGCATAAGAAAGTAAAGATGATAACGATAATGAAGATTCTTAAAATTTTTGAAATTTGAAATGTTTACAGTGTAAACTTGACTTAAATTCAAGTGCATCTGAAGATTACAATTTCAAAGCTTAAGACGATAATATATTATGCATGTGTTAAGATGAAAATATACATTACATACTACATAAAAAAAGCAGATAAAAAATATTAGAAAGATTATTGATTTTGTTTGTAGCTATAGAAATTATCACAGTTTCATTTGAAAAATATAAAGATGATGCAGTTAAAGATGATAAAAATTTAAAATATAATGGAAATCTTAACTATTTAAACAATCGCAAACTATCTGAAGCTTTTTGCTTGTTTTTGTATTACTTTTATAGTGGTTTAAAAAAAAGTATGCAAGGCATAAGAAAGTTACGATGGTAACGATAAGAGAAATTATCAAAATTTTGTCAACCGAGACGATCGCAATTTCATTTGAAATATTTACAGTGTTAATTTGACTTGAATACAAAGACAATAATTTCAAAGCTAAAGATGATGATATATGATGATTATATATATGGATGTTAAAAATTTAAATGATTATAGAAATCTTGGCTAATGTAATGTTTATGTTTTGTAATCAAAACTTATGTATTGAAGACTCAAAAGAAAAATTTTAGATGAAAGTATTCAATGCAAAAGAAACATAGAAATGGTTATTAAGGCAATGCAAATTTCAGCTCTAATATTCATAATGTAAATATAGAACAACGTTAATATAAGCTAGCATTTAAAGAGAATGGAAAAGATGATGCATCTGTAGATAAAGATGATAAAGATTAATGTTAATAAAGCATAAGTAATCGCTATGCCGTCTACATATAAAGATGATAAAGATAGGGAAGATTACTTAACATTTTTTAAGCGAAATTATCAAAATTTCATCATCATCTTTATTCAAAGAAATCTGAAGATTAAAATTGTAAAGAATAAATTTAAGATGATATATTGCTAAATGTATCGCTAAAGATGATGCAGATCTAATAGGTTATAGAAAGCTAGGCTATCAAAACTATCGCAAACCCAACTATAATGTTAATGTCTTTTAATTAAAGTATTCAATGCAAATGAAACTAAGAAAAGGTTATTGAGGCGATGAAAATTTCATCTTTTATATTTATAGTGTAAACATAAAACAAGTTTCATATAAGAAATCCCTAAGACTAGTATTTACATCAAATTTAAAAGATGATGCATGTGTAGGTAAAGATCATAAAGATAAATGTTGATAATAAGAAATAAATAAGAAATCGCAATGACGTCTTTTTGTAAAGATGATTAAGATGGGCGAGATTATTGCAAAGTATTTAAACGAACTATCAAAATTTCATCATCATCCTTATTCAAATAAATTTGAAGATTTAAAATGCAAAGAAAAATATTAAGATGATAGTATTGCTAAATGTATTGCTGAAGATGATGCAGATCTATAAGGTTATGGAAAAAATTATACATCTGTAGGTAAAGGTGATAAAGATTAATGTTGATAAAGCATATGAAATCACTATGCCATCTGTTTGCAAAGGTGATAAAGACAGGGAGATTATTATTTATTTTATTATTATTAAAAAATCATAATCTTTATTGAAGGAAATTTGTAGATTAAACTTGCAAAGAAAAATGTTAATATGATAGTACATATTGCTAAATGTATCGCTAAAGATGATACAGATCGAAAAGATTATGGAAACTATCGCAGAGCCATCTGAGAGATCTTAAACATATGAAATATCATTGCAAACTTGGCTTTCGAAACGATTGTAAGTTCTTCTGTAAAGTCTAAGACAACCCAAGAGAGTATATAAGAGAGACATCTAGAAATGTTACTCTATAGCCTACACGTGTGAAAAGTTGATAAAGATGAAAAAGATTAAGAAAAAGATTTTGCTACCGAAATGACCACAATATCAAATTTAATTTAATAATAATAAAATTTATTTAATAGACATTTAAAGAAAACATGTAAAGATGATAAAGATAAGAGAAGATTAAACAAATCTTGACTACCGAAATGATCACAATATCAAAATTATTTTTTCACACTGTATAAGCACATTTATTTAGTAGACACTTGAAAAAATGTAAAGATGATAAAGACAAAAAAGATTAAGAAAGATCTTTGCTAACGAAATGATCACAATATCAACTCAAATATTTTCACACTGTAAATAAAAATATTTATTTAATAGACACTTAAAGGAAAAATGTAAAGATGATAAAGATAAGAGAATATTAAACAAATCTTGGCTACTGTTTTTCCGAGAGCAGAGCGATCTCGTCACGCAGCCAAGTAAAGCTACACCGCGCTGTATATGTATGCACCCATACAACTATACCATATGTGTGTATCTGTGTCTTACATGTTTTTTTTTTTTTATCAACCTAAGGGCGCAGTTGCGCCATTGACGTCATTGGATTCTTTGTTTGATTACGGCGCGTTTACTCGCTTTGTTTTCTCTCATTTATAGTTATCCAATCCAATAATGTGCGTCGTCTGCTCCTCAGTTACTCGTACTTGTTTCATCTAAAAATAATAGTTTTGGTTTCTTTTTTAAACGTTTTGTTTACAGAGCTCCGGTTGGCGCAAGATACGCAATATTGTGCAATGGACGCCCTTCTTTCAGACGTACAAAAAACTACGTTATCCCTGGGTGCAGCTGGCTGGTCATCAGGGTAACTTTAAGGCTGGACCCGAACCGGGCACTGTGCTAAAGAAACTCTGTCCCAAGGAGGAGGAATGCTTTCAAGTGCTCATGAAAGATGTGCTGCGACCCTATGTGCCCGTCTACAAGGGTCAGGTGACCAGCGAGGATGGCGAACGTAAGTCTGCACAAGATTACTTAGATAATACAAGACTAAATGCTCTCTACAGTCTATTTGCAGCTGCAGGATTTGCTCAGCGATTTTGTGCAGCCCTGCGTTATGGACTGCAAGGTGGGCGTACGCACCTATCTGGAGGAGGAGCTGTCCAAGGCCAAGGAGAAACCTAAGCTGCGCAAAGACATGTACGACAAGATGATACAAATTGATGCACATGCGCCCAACGAGGAGGAGCATGCAGCCAAGGCGGTAACCAAGCCACGTTATATGGTCTGGCGGGAGACTATCTCCAGCACCGCCACTCTAGGCTTTCGCATTGAGGTAATTGCTAATCTTTATACGTTTCAAGATGGCCACAAATTTTAACACTCTTTGCATTTGTTTTGTAGGGCATTAAGAAGAGCGATGGCAGCAGCTCCAAGGATTTCAAAACGACCAAGTCACGCGAACAAATTAAATCTGCCTTTGCGGAGTTCTTAACGGGCTTCACTCATCATCTGGTGCGTATCATCGTAGAGTATAAGGGATATACCTATAGGATTTCGATCATCTAAAGTGCTGTCTTCGAATTCGCAATCAGATATGCCAATGTGCCTGGAATCCCAATTGGCTTAGCTATAGGATTTCGATCATCTAAAGTCTTGTCTTCGTAGTCAGGAATCCTGTGGCTAAGGTGACCTGGAACCCAAATTGTTGGATAGTAGTTAAGATTGAACATTCTCTATGGATGAAATGGTAGAAAGTGAGTCTATCCACTTTTAGTTCTGAGGTATTGGTGATTGATATTCCTTTAGTTGAGAAGACGTTGGGAGAAGCTCTGGAGTTAGAGCAATTCCTTTGGTCATCATCCGCATGTGAAGGAATAGACTATCTTTGAACTTGTTAACTTTTTATCGAGAAGTGGTTAGGATGATAAGGCTGCTATTTAGAGATGATTGAGTTAAGGTCTACGGTGGAGTGCTTCTTGCTGAGAATTATGTGTTTTTCATATAGGTTAGGTTTGGCTATACCGGTTGACCCCTGGGGGAGTCACACATAGACTGCATACTCCTTAGTGGAACCTTCTATACTATTCTATATTTTCACTGTTCGATCTATTGTCGTTGTTTATGGAATGTATATACTGATTAGCTATGGGGTAGTGTCTTTTGATGAGACTATAGTTTTAATGAGGTTTTTCGCAAAGAAATTTCTTTTAAGTGCTATCGATAGCACTTGAGATTTGAGTAGTTTATTAATTGATAATTCAAGAGCTGTACTCACGTCTCAATCTTGAGTGGGCCACACTGCAAGAAATAGAAGAAGGCCGTACTAGATTAGATATTATGAAAGTTTGCGTTATTTTTAGAAAATATCTTTAAATGAGATTGTGGTCGAATGAGCCTGTGGGATGCCTTCAGATCAAATGAGAATTTTTTCCGCACAACTTGATTAGAAGAATCGCTACATGGATATTTAGAAACATATTTTGGGACTCCGGAACTGGGTTATCTTTGAGGAATAACGCTATGGAATTCGAAAATTATTTAGTATTTCTGGTGTAATAAAAAAGAAAAATAACACTAAACAGTGAAGACAGTCTTCTTAGAACGAGATTTTCTTTCTTCGTTCCGATCCGATCGAATGACAAGAGATGTTAAATGCCATAATCAAGTCGATAATTTTATTTTGCGCAACTTGATTGTTAGAAAAACAGCTACAGGGATATTTAAGAGCATCATTTAAGGACTGCAAAGTTGAGGTATCTTTGAGAGATAACGCTATGGAAAGCGAATAATTTTATGTGCTGGGTGCTCGCCTGCATTATTATTTTCCTTTATTCTTCATTTCTTTTCAACATCATCCTCCAATTTCTAACGTTTAGCTCTACTGCATCTACACAGTCGATCCATCTAAGCCCGATATTTTGTGCTGGAAGACTCTTATGATGTTTTCCCCAGTTCTTAACCTTTCGATTGGTTACAATATCTGTGTCTTTATACCATTGTAACGATTTCGTCGAGTCAAAATATATGGGTAGTACTTTTCTTTCAAATATTCTCAGTTTTTCCAACAAAAGCCCAGGTAGGTTTCTCTGCCGTATATTAACACTGGCTCGATTAGGGTTTGGTGTATTATATTTTTTTTCTGAGAGTTAAGTATCTTTTAGGTGCTTGAAAAGGCTATTGTAGCATTTGTTTATAGGTAGCAACTTCTTTCGATAAATCGCGCCATTAACCTTCGAGCCCAGACATGTAAATTGTTTAACCGCATCAAAATTGTACGGGCCAACTTGAAAAGTTGAACCAAATCGGTCTCCTTCTCTTTGTATTCTTGTAACCATCATTCGCTTTGTCTTTGTTTCATTGATTCGCTGGCCGATCTTCGAGCTGCTTCATCCAATTTTCTAAAATTTTCTTTCTCATAAATCTGTCACCGATCCGGCAATTAGGTAGATGTCATCTGCATAAGCAAGTAATTGTCGTTGTTTATACCAGATTCCCGAGGCTCTATGTTCCACTTAGGAGTTCAGAATTCGTAGTAGTAGCTTACCAGTTTCCCAGACAGCGCTTTCGAGCACTAAGTTGGGCCTTGTCGTAGACACTTCCGAGCTCCGAACTGGTCGGTTTACGCTGCACTTCACAAAACTTAGTAGTTTTGTGGGCATGTCCAATTTTCTCAAAGCTTTGTACAATGTATTCCTGACAATGCGGTAATATGCCTCCTTGAAGTTGATAAATTAATGGAAAGTTTTAATATTATGTTCCCATGTTTTCTCAAGGATATGACGCACTGCAAAGACTTGGTCAAGTGATGATTTTTCTTCTTGAAAACCCTGCTAATAGTGCCCGCAGTCTTTTCGTGATAGATACCTATGCTGGATTCTACATATGGTGTTAGTTTTTTAGCCAGAATACAGAAGAATATTTTGAACACTACGTTGAGCAATGATATTCTTCGATAGTTGCTCCAGCTGATGCGGTCTTCCTTTTTGTGAATGGAGATGATTGTTCCTGAATTCCATTGTTTAAGGATTGTGTCTTCCTCCAAAATTTTGCATGTACGATCATGTAAATGGGCTATAGCACCATTCGATAAATTTTTTATCACTTCCACTTATTTTTTAATTTCCCAAAATAGTATTTCTTTTGTAAGAAAAATAACATTAAAAATGGCGTACGTAAAGTCGGGCGCGGATGACTTTGGGTTACCCTGTGCCACTAGCTTGCAATAAAATCCGGTTCCTTTACAAAAAAACAAAAACGGAAGAATTTTTAGCAAAAAAGGTTTTTTTTGACCTATCGTTCCTATGGGAGCTAGATGATATAGTCAACCGATTTGGATTAAATTTAGTACAGTGCTTAGGAAATATAAAAAATTTACGAATATCAAATTTGGTCCCAATATCTTAACAAACAAACGAAACACAACAAATTTTGTTAAAAAGTCGATTGCTTGGAAGATCGGCCCTATGGGAGCTATATGATATAGTCAACCGATTTTGTTCAAATTTGGCACATTGCTTAAGTGCTCTAAAAATTTCCAAACGCCAAATCCAGTTACGATATCTTTATTAAAAAACAAAATATAGCGAATTTTGATTTAAAAAATTTATTTTGGCCGATATAGGTCCTATGGCAGCTATATGATATAGTCAACCGATTTTGATGAAATTTGGTTCAGTACTTGGGAACCTTGGGAACTTTTAAAAACCAAATTTGGTTACGATATTTCCATGAACAAACGAATTATCCATCTAAAACCTTTTTTTTGTCGAGGTCGTCTCAAACACCCATATGGGAGCTATATAACTTATCACCGATATCAAAAAATAAAATAAACTTTTCTCCTATGGAATAATATGGGATCTAATGTGAAAGTTTGGTTACTCTAGCTCTTACCATCTCTGAGATCTAGGCGTTCAAAAAGACAGACGGACAGACGGACATGGGTATAACGACTTCTCTATTCATCCTGATCATATTTTAGGTAACTTTGGGGTGTCTCCAACGACTCCTTCCATATGTTACATACATTTTCGACTTGCACAAACTTAATATACCCTTGGTACCATACGGTACAGGGTATAATGACTCAGATCTAGATACTGTTGGTACAAAGAGTCAAAATAAAAGTCTCGAGTGACGAAAGGTTAATATAATAGACACTGGCTCCTGGAGTTCTATGGCTTCAAATAATTCAACATGCCTTAGGTTAGTCACATAATAAAATGAGTGAACCATAAATGTGTGTTCAAGACCTAATGGCACCAATGACGTCATACGATCTAAGCTCATAAAGTAATAATAACAATTGAAAGAAGCAAAAAGCACACAGTCAGTAAAGCTTATTCCCTGCAGCAGTGGGGCTGTTAGGTGCTCCACCAAAGGACTGAGGAACTACTATCATATAGAAATACCAAGGAAACTGACTGTGTATAGGGTGAGAACTGACAACGAAATGCTTCCGTTAAAGTTTAAATCATTTAGGTGAGAACAACTAGCCTCAGAAATTCACAACCAGTTCAATAATGCATTACATGTGCTTATAATTCACAACTAGTTTAGGCATAACTAAAGTGAAGTAGACAGCTTGATAATTGTATGTTTTCAAATAATTGTCTTATATCATAACTATATTTATTTGGTATTTAATGAATATATCAATGGTTACATTTTATAAACCTTATCTTTTTTTCTCGAATATTTATTATTGGAAATCAACCCTTGATTTTATGGGTTATAATCCAACATTTATGAAAAGTAAGTCACTATACACTTAAAGAAACCTTTTGTGTGGTATTAATTAGATTACTCTATATATGTACAATATTTAAAAAATCAAGTAGTCTCTATGATATGATACGCCTTCTGAGGTCGTTTGGATGAAGGCGTTTTAGGCGTCTTCTTGGTGTATGACCGGCCAGGGCACATGCAAGCGAGTTCGGATGGTTCCTTATGCGATCAGCGCATTCCCACATAGGGAATGCCTAAATCCTTGTGAAGGTTTCGATTTCGGATATACCACGGGGCAACTGCAATTTTGCGCAAAGTTTTGTTTCGTAAAATTTGGATTTTTTTTAATATTTGACTTGGCAGCTGTTCCCCAGATTTGAATGCCATAAGACCAAGTTGGCATAATTAAACTCTTATATAGAATTCTTTTATTATCCAAAGATAGCTTGCTATTTCTACCAAGTAGCCACTCCATTTTGCCAAGTTTGGTTCTACATCTTGCTGTTATTATTTTAATGTGGTCCCTCCAACACAATTTTTCTAAATTTATTATTATCAGAAAATTTTGTTTTCTTTGTCAAACAAACGCCTCCATTTTGTTTAATTCTTCTTCGAAAAAACATCAAATCCGTCGATATCGATTTCTTTTTTCAAATCGGTACCGAGGTGTTTTTTTTTTTTTGGAATACTCAATACTGCGATTTGATTTTTTTTTCCAATATCGAACATCCCTAGAAGGAAATTTTCAAAACGTAGTACTTCGGATGTAGTTCTAAATTTTTATTGATAAAAAATTCCTTTTTTTTTCTAATTTTTTTGTGGAGTGTCCCAAAACTTTTAACAGGCAGTGTAGTTTGTCGGGGTACGTCCGCATGCATGAGTCGTTTGTTTGTTCCTACAACAATGCTTCAAAGGCGGCGAATGGTTGCTCTTATTGCCATTTTGTTGTTGTTGTTATTTGTTAGAGGAAGGTGCGCCTCTTTGTGTGTGTGTGTGTGTTTGTCTGTGTGTGCGTGAGTGTGTGTATGTCAAGGTCATTTTCTTTATACCGACTTGAATTTCAAAACAATATATGTAATCGATAACACGAAAATTTTTAAGATTCTTGAAATCTTTCGCTAAAATTAAAATGTTGCAGATAGATGGGCTGTAGGAAAAGGAAGATTTGATCTATATTTGTTCCAATGGAAAACCTGAAAACTTACCCATTTCTTCTGATCCGCAGCTGACTATCCTCCATTCTTCCTTATTTTATCGATAGACCTAGCTACACAAACAAATTGTACTACACACCTTACCATTAAGGATACCAGAAAAAGTTTCTACGATAGTTCAAGAACTTTGATATTGAAAATAATATGCAGATAACTAAGTTTAATAAAGATTAAAGATGACGAACAAATTTTTATATTTGGACTGGGTTAATTAAATTCCGCAAGATATACTATTGTGATCAAATTGAAAGGCGAATGTTTGATTTAAACTTTCAATGTTTTTCCAATCGATCATTTGGCTATTAAACAAACTCAAGAGACCGGGGTCACCGTTTTGACACAATTGAGGCAATAAAAGGTGAATCGCAGAAGACTCTGACGGCCATTCATAAATCGGAGCGTATCTCAAACATTTATGAATATTTTGACGTGAAATTTTGCACAGATGTCACGAACAATCAATTCACAGAGAAAAAATGATCGATTGGGAAACCCTGGAAGTTTAAAATAAAAATGTACCTTTCAATTTGATCACAGTAGTATGGTATTTCCATGTCCGTTGAAAGAAAACTGCGGGCCAGGGATTCACTTACGTCTGGCCCTGAGTTCCCTGCTGTAATTGCGAAGAATTTAAATGTTTAATGATTTTTTTTTTCAAATCTACGAACCTTTTAGAAAACTACGAACCCAGGGAGCATGACCCTGTTACCATTCTGTCAACAGACCAGTAAATATATTTAAAAAATAATTTTAGCTAGGTGCCACCTTTGTGAATAGCTGATCACGCCCCCTCTATAGTTTTTAGCCCAAATCTATGTACGCAGAAAGCCAAAATTTGGTTTCTAAACGATGTTTCAGACACTTTAAAATCTCTTAAAAGTTATGGAAATTAGACAGGCTACAGAGAGATTATAATTATATAGATCTTCCACTTTCTTACAACTGATACTTAAACCCTCACTCTTTGCTTCTTGCAGCCGCGCTATGTGCAACGTCTGCGTGCCATACGTGCCACATTGGCCGTATCCGACTTCTTTCAGACTCACGAGGTTATCGGCAGTTCATTGCTATTTGTGCACGATCATCGGCATGCCGGAGTCTGGCTGATTGATTTTGCCAAGACCGTGCAGCTGCCGGAACAGCTGCAGATCGATCACTACTCAGCCTGGAAGGTGGGCAATCATGAGGATGGCTATCTGATTGGCATCAACAATCTGACACAGATATTCGATGAGCTGCAGGAGGAGGCAGCCAAAGCAGCAGCCACAGAGTCCTCGGATGCAGCTGCTGCGGACAAGCGCGCGCTTTAAAAGCCGCGTTGGTCACACTAAAAACAAAATGGCACACATCCTAGCACACATTGGCAACAGAAAAAAGAAAGAAAGAAAGAAAGTGTTAAACAAATAATATTAACCCAACTTTAGCAGTTAAATTTTGTTAGTTATAGGCGCTATTTTTTTCTTGAATATTTTTTTTTTGTTTTTTTTTTTTAACAATTTAAGTTCTAAAAAGCAAGACTGAAAACAACAACACAACAATAAGCATATATAAAAATATATAGCTAGGACATATATAGACAGAGTATATGCTGTTGCTGTTGTGCAAGGCTTTACTGTAGTAGTGTAATTTATTTATGCAAAAAAGTTTACATTTTACGCTGCACTTTTGATACAACAACAAAAATAGTGCAAAACTATCGAAAATTTTAATTTACTACCTAAGTGTAATATCAAAATTGTTCATATGATTAATTATTAATGCTGGATATCATAATTACTAAAATAATTACTAATTATAAAAAAAGTGCACAATAAAATTCACTAAAAACTATAAAAAAAATTGAAGTTGTTTTTAATTTTAGCGCGGACACAAACCTGCGCTTTTAGTTTGAGTGTCTGCCCAAAAGTATGCTGTAAATATTTAACATGTCTGTTTGGTATTTTTCTAGCACTTTTGAGCTGCTGTGCTGTTAAGGCTATGTAAAGTTACGGCTGGCTTTTGCAGCGCAAAAGAGATGCAGCTAACAACAGTCACCAGTTTAACAGCTACAGTGGCGGAAATTAGAACTTGCTTTGGTATTTTTATTTAAGCTTGTTTTTTGGGTATATTTCTGTCATAGACTTTAAAAAAAAATTGATTTACTCTTTAAAAAATATTACAAAATTTTTAAATAAATACAATACATTTTAATGTAATTTGTGATTCTTTTATTAAATAAATATAGCAATTATAAAATTTTATAATATTAAATTAATAATTTATTAATGTGCTAATATTACAAAATTTTATAATTACTTTATTTATTTAATTAAAGAATAGTGAATTAATTCAAATTCCATTATTTGTGATATTTATACGTAAAAAAACTGTTTTGCTTTTTAAAAAGTATTACAAAATTTTAAAATTAATAAATTTTAATTTAATTCACAATTCTTTTATTGAATTAATAATTTATAAATTATATATTTGGTAATTTATTAATTCGCTAATTATTAATAATTTATTAATTAAATACTACAAAATTTTATAATTAAAATTTTTTTTAATATAATAAGAATACAATGTAAATAGTAAATTTTTAAAACAGCCAGAAGGCCTTGATTAACTATTTCTACCTACATTAGTGGACAAAAGTATTTTGACATGAGTAAAAAAAAATTGATTTGATAAAAGGCACATGAGCATTATAGCAAAATCTGGACTAAAATATATACTGTGGACTACGTTGAACCTAGCATAGAATATAGAATTTCCGGGCTAAAAAAAAACTCTTTTTTTTTGCCCAAATCTGTGAAGTTTAAGTAAAAATAGTTTCCAAAAATCAAGCAAAATAGAAATTGGGATCAAAAAGTTTTCAATTCTTTCGAAATAAAGCAATTGAAGACTTAAGAAAAATGATTAAAATCTTCCTAAGCAAGATTTGAAATTTAAGTTCAAATATTGTTTGATTAATCAAAAATTATCATATATCCTCTTATTAAGAAAGCAAAAAATTTTTTTCAAAATTAAACAAAAAAGTTTTTTCAATATTCTACACTAATCCGGGCCACTTGGCAAAATTTACAGACTACTAAAGCCCAGTAAGCAGCAAACAGTGCTGCCCATTTTTGTACAATTGACAGCTAGATAGCGCTAGTAATAATAAAACTATTTTGTTTAAAATGAATTTAATAAAAAGTAAGTATGCAGTAAGTTTTTGATTTGATTTATCAATCAGAAATTTATTTTAAGCCAGATAAGGACATCTCGTTTAAGAACGATCATACACCCCCCTTTTCAACCACTTTGAAGCTAAATTTTGACTTATTATAGATCCGGAAGAGGCAAGGCAAGCATGCAGGTAGCTTATTTTTTAATATTTGTGCTGTTGAAGGAAAATCCCTTTTTTGCATAACATGTACTTATAATTCACAACTAGTTTAAGCATAACTGAGGTGAAGTAGACAGCTTGATAATTGTATGTTTTCATAAGATACTTGGGATGATCGGTTCAATCGATCATATACAATATACCGCTTCGCGCACCCCCTCTCATAAACGAGATCGGTTTAACCGATCATACATAATATACCGCGTCACGCACCCCCTCATACACCCTCTGATGGTACCCCTATCCCTCTAAGGTTTAGAACCGTAAAGGTTGGCAACCAAATAGGAGGGGGTTTTTAGTCGGTAGGCGCAGAATGCGAATCCGACACTACCCCCCCGGGTGTCTTTCTGAAGATTTCCCCCTCCTACTATCCAATAAAAAAAAAAAAAAAAATTGTATGTTTTCAAATAATTTTCTTCTATTTATTTATACTTTATTTTTCCAATTTTGCTTGACGTTGGCAAGTAAATATTGTCAGTCTTCTGTAGCAATTGCTTAATTAACTTTTCATTGTAAGTAGTCACTTCCTCAAAACAAGTCTGCAGCTGTAAAATGGCCAAACCTTGCTGTTCAAGTCGATATTTCAAATTGCGTTCTCCTGTTCCAAGTGACGGTTCCGTTCAAGTTGATATTTCAAATTGCGTTCTCCTGCTCCAAGTGACGGTTCCGTTCAAGTTGATATTTCAAATTGCGTTCTCCTGTTCCAAGTGACGGTTCCGTTCAAGTTGATATTTCAAATTGCGTTCTCCTGTTCCAAGTGACGGTTCCGTTCAAGTTGATATTTCAAATTGCGTTCTCCTGCTCCAAGTGACGGTTCCGTTCAAGTTGATATTTCAAATTGCGTTCTCCTGTTCCAAGTGACGGTTCCGTTCAAGTTGATATTTCAAATTGCGTTCTCCTGTTCCAAGTGACGGTTCCGTTCAAGTTGATATTTCAAATTGCGTTCTCCTGCTCCAAGTGACGGTTCCGTTCAAGTTGATATTTCAAATTGCGTTCTCCTGTTCCAAGCGACGGTTCCGTTCAAGTTGATATTTCAAATTGCGTTCTCCTGTTCCAAGTGACGGTTCCGTTCAAGTTGATATTTCAAATTGCGTTCTCCTGTTCCAAGTGACGATTCCGTTCAAGATGATATTTCAAATTGCGTTCTCCTGTTCCAAGTGACGGTTCCGTTCAAGTTGATATTTTAAATTGCGTTCTCCTGCTCCACGTGACGGTTCCGTTCAAGTTGATATTTCAAATTGCGTTCTCCTGCTCCAAGTGACGGTTCCGTTCAAATTAATATTTCAAATTTCATTCTCCTGTTCCAAGTGAAGATTCCATTCAACTATTTTATTTATGTCGTCCCAATGGAAGCGGCCAGAAGAGCCAAGACCGAAAAAAAAATCGCCAAGCACGCAAAACACTTATAACCTTTACGCCTCTCCACAACCAAACAAAAAATGCCATTCACTTGAAATTTGGTACAGATGTTCGAAGAGTGTACCAACACAACAAAACAAAAAAAAAATCGATAATCGAAAATACGCATGCAAAAAGTAAAAGTGTAAATTTCAGAGGCATATTTAATCCAGATATGCCAACTGTCCTACAGTCTACTGATTTTTTTTAAGGACTTTAAAGCGTTCTAAGTTGGGAGCTACTACATGATCCAAAAGGCAGTTTTATGTATTTTATTAAGATCTAAAATTTTTTGAAAACAAAAAATGGCAAAGTGGTGGTTAAAAATAGAGCTTAGTAACTTTGGCGACCTCTACCGCCTAAAATTCGAACTTCTGTGTATACCTTCCCTTACAAATAAATTTTTGAATTACATTTTAACTTCAATTTTAAACATATTTTGCTTTGGAAATTTTTGAGAACGATTTTTTGAATGCGAGTTAAATAGGTTCAAACATGGGGTAGAAGGTCACCATTTGGGTTTCGACTTTTTGGATGCTGCTTAACACATTGAGCAAGAGAAATTCCGGCATGCAATTTTTTCCTGGTCAAAACCTATTTTTACTGTACTATAACTCTAAGTAAACATCAAGTCTTTTATAAGAAAGTGCCATAACATAAATAAAATAGCACGAATATAGAAAATTTTAAATAAGCAAATAGATTTGCTTATAAATAATAACTTAAATGTTGAAATACTTTGAACTGTGCACAGACTTAAGCACGCCAGTGTACAACTGCTAACTATTAATGTGCGCTGTTAATTAACAAACACAGCTAACAGTTCATGTTAATAAACAGTTGAACAGCAGCATAAAGCGCAAGTGCGAAAAGCAGCGCAATAGCGGCTGAATGCAAATGCAAGAGATGGCGAATACGCAACAAAAATCACTGTGCACACACTCTTTTAACATTTACTGCTGTTAATTAACATTTTCGGCGGCGTGTTGCCAGCCACAGCAACGAGAGCGAATAGCTGTTGTCTGTTGTCTGTTAAGCCTAACATATGTTAACTCCATTTAACCGGCCGTCTGTGTTATGGAGAAAAAAAATTTATTTTGTTATTGAATTTTGAAGCGAGCGCGCGCGTTTACCAACCGAAAGACGGCGCCGCGTACGACGCGCCGCGTTATTTGTCGTGATTTTTATGCCGCGCGCGTTACAAACGATGCTAAATGCAATTTTTTTTGGCTTTTTTTTAAGTAAATTTATAAAGTGTATTTAAAGAATTTTAGCCTGTCAAAAGTGCAGCATAAAACAACAAAGTGCGTGTGCTATTTTATATATATTTTTTAAACGTCAGCGGCGACTGCGGCTGCTGCGCTGCGCTGCTTTGATTTCTGGAGCAGCGCACACGTAATTTATGTGTGTTGTTGTTGTGATGTTTTTTTTGGTGAAGAAGAAGTTGTTGGAACGCGGCGGTGTATTTATATAAATATATAGATATATATTTAATACAGCTAAAAGGCAGCAGCAGCATGCACACAGCTGGCTTTATATATGTATAGTAAATTGTGTATATGTGTATGTACAAAAATGTGCACATAAATTTAAACCTTATATATGTATGTATGTAGGTATTTGTGTTGTTTGATGGCAGCGGATGGACTGCGGCTACTAAAGTTTCTGGTTTCGTCGCTACAACAACAATAACAACAACGAAGACAACTTCAATATGCGGCATCGGCCTTCAGTTCAGAATATTAACAATATCAACAGCAACAAATACAACAACAATAATAATAGTAGTAATAATATCTACACGAACAACAAATAACAACAACGACAGCAACAACAACGTTGTCGATCTCTGCTGCGCCTTCTCCGCTACTCCATGGCCAAAGCCGCCGCCGCTGCCGCTTCACTCAGCTGGTAAAAGCCGTACGCATAGCGCCGACGACGAATAAGGCTAAAATAGATAATCGGAAATATATAACGTTACACACACACACCAACACACACACAGGCAGTGCGTAAAAAAGCAGCCAAAAGCAAATAACAAATAACAAATACGAGCAAGAAAAGAAAAATCATAAATCAAAATCGTGTTTTTTGTCAAAATCAAAAGGGTGCAACAACAACAACAACCACCACCACCACAACAACAAAAGTGCTAAAACTTTAAGTTTTAAGCTTGTATGTGTGTGTCTCTTATTTTTTATATGTGTGTGCGTGCATATGTGCAATAAATTCATAAAAAAACAATCATAAACAACAACAACAACAAAAAAATCAATAGTCAAATATAAAGCAACTTGACGACTAGTCGATAGCTCCAGGCCAAACGATAACAGCGACAAAGAGAGAAGAGAGAGAGCGCAATTGCACAAGAGATTAACAGAGAGTGAGTGCTGAGCTAGCGCAGCACAGCATCCCACCACCAAGCAAAAAACAAGGGAGCAACCCCCCCAGGGGTAGCAGCACCCACGGACACCACACCACCCCCTCTCAACAACATTGAGCAATTTTGGCCAACTCAGGCCGGGCTACTGCAGGATGGGTCGACGAACTTATCTAAATCGCGCCTATGCCATTTCCTACCCCAGTCGTGTGGAAGGCTGGCTGGATATATGTGGTGAGTAGTAGCTCTCCAGTTGACTTGATTAGAAAATTATATACTATTTGTGAGAGCACAGTGAGAGCAAGAATTATGCGTACACCTGCTTCCTGATTTTAAAGGTGAAAACTTGAACAAGTTGCCAGCTCAATAGGAGCAGCTTAAAGGAAAGTGTATGCCAGATGCGGTATCCAGATGCAATAAAACCGAATCCTTAGACAGATTATGGACTGTTCCTGGTATCTGCGTAATACGATAACAAAATCTGCATATTGTATAGCTGCAGATAGGCAAGCAGCAAACTAGTGAAAGGTCTTTTTCTGAAAACCACACATTTTGATAAGATCTTGGCTAGAAACAGGTCACATACGGATCTAGCCGGGTTTGCTCTGTTGCTGTTTTTTTAAGCAGCTTAAACTCGTTTTATGCTTAGTAAATAAATCACAAAGAGTAATTCAAAAGATCCCAATAATTTGCCAAATCTACAACAACATGGCTTGACCATATCTTATATATAATTTCCTTTATTTCATATTGGAGCATAGGGCGTCTTTAATTGCCGTCTTCCATCGAGCTCGATTTCGGGCTATATTTCTTAGTTCGTTCCAGCTTAACCCTAGAGATATCATTTCAGATCATATCTTTTAGAGCTTTAATTAGCAACCAGTTTCTAGTCTCTTGAGTCTCTCTGAAAGCAAGATGATGTCTTTATCATATTTTGATTGAGAGTGCGACTAAAAACCTTAACCTAGTTTTAGATGTCAGGCCCATTTGTATTTGATTGATTGAATAATTAGCACGTTACTAAAAACTCTAACCAATCTACAGATTTGAGGCCCATTTGTATTTGATGGAAAAAATAATAAGTTAGCTCCAATTAATAATCATTAAAGTTGACCCCAAAGAGTTGGTGAAAAGTTTGGGTAGCTGTCAATATAGCCTAAGGTAGAGTCTAACCAATCAAATAAAATAATTTATACAGGGGTGCCACAGAAAACCAATTCGATTTCGATTCCAATTCTTGGTGCCACAGACATGGCTAACAACGGTTTTAAAAAAACCAATTTGAATCAATTTCGATACAATTCCAATTCTTGGTGCCACATACATGACTAACAGCTATTTTAAAACCGTTGTTAGCCATGTCTGTGACTCCAAGAATTGGAATTGTATCGAAATTGAATCGAATTGGTTTTCTGTGGCACCCCTGATAATCTAAAAAGCTTTCAATTTTTTTTGAGCTTAAAAATACAATTTTTTATAAATTGTTTTTCTATAATGTTATTATCCCAAATGTGCCCAATGGGCACGTAAAACGCCCGGAATTGGAAAAAAACTGTAGCTTTTTGTAATAAAACATTTTATTCTTTTGGTTCCAGATCTGTAGGACTTGTAGGAATGAGTCCAATTATAAGATCGTTTACTACGCTCCTCAATTTGCCAACAAAATAATCAAAAAACATACGGTCGACCTCTTTGTTTCATAAAACTTTTAGATTTAATTGGCTACATCTTCTTTCAAGACCCTTAAAATCACATCGAAGTAAAGAGTATTTTTTTGGAGTTACATAAGTTTAAATCATAATAAAATATTTAGCAAATAGATTTCTAATGTCAATGACTCGTTTTTTTTTTTTGTTGCCAACAAACACGCTGTATTATTCTTACACATCTCCCTCGCCTGAGTATGGAGGAATCACTAAGGATTGCAAAATATAAAATTTAAAAGAAATATAAAAACTTACAAAATCTGGACGGATGTTTCCCGTCGATTCCTTTTTGCTATATGTATTCGTACAAACTTAATATACCCCGTACCTTAAGGAACAGGGCTTACAAATGAATAAATTGTATACTTTCAACCCATTTGAAAGATATGCTACTTGGTCCAGATTTTTTGACAAAGTACTTGCTTTTAAAATTTTCGTAAATCCCATCTATTAAAAAGCTGTCCCGGCTAGGGTTGCCTTGTGTCCGCTTTTGCGCGAACATGATCCCTTTTTCTATCTCGTGTTCGCTTTTTTGCAGAAATGTTCGCTTTTTTCGATCGATTAGACCGATCAATTTTTGTCATATCTTTTACCAAGTATTTAAGTATATTTTCCACAAAATACGAAAACAAACCCGCAGTTGACAAAAAAAAGGTAGGTTTTTTTTCAGATCCCTGACGTTGTTTATCATGGTCAGATCTCTAAGCCCGAAGTTCATATATATATTTTTTTTGGCTGTCAATCTTAATCCAGCAAACTAGAAATTTTAAAATATTATAGATAAATAATAAATGGTCAAAAATCGTTGAAGTGGATCAATTTTTTAATCGATTTCTTTAATTTTAATTTAAATTACGAAACGAATTATTGCAAAATTAATGTCGTACATTTTTTCCTTAAAAATTTCCATTATTTATGAAGCTGAATATTTAGTAAGACTTTTTCTTGAAAAGACTTAACTCGTAAGCGAATAAAGATATTCGAACTTTTTATTAACCCACTATACCCAATGTTCTACATATAGGATACCTCTTTTATGATAGATCATACAGGCGCCCATTTGTCTTCACATTTACGAGTTAAATTTAGTTAGACTCAGAAGAGACAGACCCACCATGCAGATAAATAATTCCCTGTTAGACTTCTTAGATGGGGCATAGGGGATCTCTATTAATAACTGTTCGAACAGAACAGGGACCTACAGCTTATACCCGAATCCGAAGGGCGGTGTCTTTAATTAATAGAGACCATGCAGATACAAGTTTTTTTAATATATGTGTCCGAGAGAGTTATCGCGAAAATTCGAAATTTGTATATTTTAGAAATGAAAAATTTCACAGTACATTTTGAAAGATGAGTTTATAAAATATAAATTTTTTAACTAAATACCAGTTTTGTGTATGGAAAGTTATTAAAAAATAAATATTTTCAAATAATATTACATTAGTTTCAAAGGTCTTTTATAATTTAAGCGTTTTATATTCCTTTATTCAGGACCTTAAGCTCATTTTTGTTTTGAAACATACAAATGTTTTATTTGACTGACTTTTTAAAAGAACACGAAAAAAAAATGGGTACCTATCGGGCCACTAACGGAAGGACGTAATCTGGACTATTATTAATAAATATAACTATAGCAAAAAGTTATTTTTAATATGTTTAGCTCGAAATTTCAAAGTGTGTGAATAATTTGTATTCTCACTGTGATGTCCATGCACATACCTTAGGGCGGATCAATTTGTATGGGGCTGAAAAAACGTTCTTGGGCTCTGAGCGAATTTGATTCTTTGGGTCATTTTAAGCAACTTTTTTCAAGTTGGTTCTAAAATTAATTAATTTATTTATTTAACAAAATTAAATATAGTATTTAATACTAAACTTAATACTAATTTAACGTGCACTAACAACTGGGGCCTTCGACTCGCAAAAAAATAATTTAGAGTGTCCCAATGTGTACAAAATAATTTAACTGACAAACATAAAAACCATTATTAAAACTATAATATTCAAGATTTTTTTTTAATTTCTCCTTAAAGCTAACAAAATAACAATTCAAAAAAGTTCAAAGAAAGTTTTATAAGGTTATGTTACATTTTTCAAAAATTAAATTAATATTTTCTGAAGCGAAATAAATGAACTAATACTTTTATAAGTACATTATTTTCTTAAATTAATTTAAATGAAATATTCTTTATTGAACTTTAATTATTTAAATGTGCCCTCCCTTGCTATTAAAGGCCTTTATTTTACGCCCTGACATTGAATTTATTAAATTTTGGAGTAAGGATACATCCAATTTCGCCCACTCCATCACAATAGCCTCCTTTAACTTTTTCAATTTCTAAACTGTCTTCCGTCTATGTAGACTTTGCTGAAAAGTATTCCCGAAAGGGTTTCTATTGGGTTGAGATCTGGACTTTTTGCTGGCCATTCTAAAACCGAGATTTGTTTCTCTTCAAAAATTTGTTTTATGTACTTCTAAACATGGATCGGAGCATTGTCCTGTTGAAAAGTCCACGAATCTCCATAACATCTTTCTCCAAAATCAATAAGTACTTCGTCTAATAATTGAACATGTTTCAAAATATTTATCTTTTTATCAAATTTTTCAAAAATCGACTTGGACTTTTACAAGGTCAACAAAAATGCTATTTTTCCCCTAAACGAATGTGTTTTTAGGGTTGCGAAATCCATCTTTATTATATCTTTGAGCGCCGCTAGAGCGCCGCTAGAGGGCGCTTTTGTGTATTTTTTTTTTTATTTTTTTTTTAATTTGCAAAATGTGTTGAAAATCGTCGAAATTCGTTACAGGGAACTATAAAAATGTTCAATATCCGTAGGTGTATACTATATATAGCACCTCGCTTTCAATCTACTTTATAGTTTTACTTAACATTTTAAAAGCATCTTAAAATATTTCTCTCAAAATCTTATCATTCTATAATGATGTAGTATAATCAGAAAAGGCTGTATATAAAAGAACACGTATTCATTTTTACTATAATTCTGCAACCCTTGTAGGTAACATATTAAATATTTACTCAACACATACTTAGTTTATTGATTTTTATTGAATTTTTAATAATTTCCCATGGGAACTTCGGATAAACTTCCAGTAAAAGAGGTAATTTCTAATACGCTTTGCTACATTAACTAAAATTGACACATAGACTTATTTAAGTATATATTTTTAAAATCGAAAAAACTCTGTTGACACGGAATTTTTTTAATTCCATGGGAACTTTGGAATGATCAAACTTAAAAGCCTTTTGACTAAAGACCCCAATAAAAGAAATTAGTTTTAAAATGGATTTTAGAAAAGCCACTAAAATTATATTATATTATGTACTTAGACCCATTTTAAGATATCGAAAACATATCGTAAGATCGCTTTAGACATTATGAAACTTAGACTCATTTTAAAGTATCGAAAACATATCGTAAGATCGCTTTAGACATTATTATTATTATTATTACTATATGCCTATTTCATCCCGAACAAAAGGAATTTTTAAATCTTTGTGTTTGTTTTTAATGGAAATGGTGTTTACAACATTTGAGAGTCTACGATCTAGAAATTAAAGGTTAAGATTTCAATCAACTTGAGCTGACAGTGTCTTCATTGAGCAGCTTCCGATCTGATACACTAGAAGTTTTTATAGCACCTATATTATTTATTTATTTATTACGAATCCTTATGGAACAAGATTTTCCAATGTTTTGCTTTACTTTGTTGAAACGAAAGAATTGGTTAGTTGAGCTGACAGTTTCCTCATTAGGCAGCTTCCGAATTTGATAGCTTAGAAGTTTTTATACCATCTATATCATTTATTTAATTTTTTTTGAACCCTTAAGAAACAACAGTTTTCCAATGTTTGCTTTTTTAGATGAGAGAATCCCTTGAAAATATGTCGATATATTTTTTGCTCTTAAGCTGTAATTAATTTATTACTCTTAAAAAGTTTATAAGAGGTCTCTCTCAAACAGCAAATATCCTGACTTGTTGCTCCATCTGACTAATTTCTTGGCCAGATATTGATTAATGTGCTTATGCATATATCCTAAACATAGTTCTTAGAATACTGTAAGCCTACATAAAAGAATAAGGAATAATAGGGTTCTGTAGCGCCGTAAAATGAAGACCACACCTATTAAATGCAGATTTTTGTTGTTTTTAAATATCGCATAGTTCTTGACATTTAAACAAGTAAAAATTTCGGATTAAAAATAAATCTATTCATAAAAACTAAATGTATTGTTTTATGAATTCTTCGTATTATTATTATTATTATTTCCTTGAAAAGATACCGTTTCTTGGGTAGGGGTGTTTTTATCGGAAAGGTTACCAGCCTTTCGCGAACCACAACACGTCTGTGGGACGTACTGGGATTTGGCATCCAGTCCAGCCATGTGATTTTTTGACAGAGTTTACCTTCTCTGGGCGTGTTTGGTCCGCGGGAGATATTTGATTTCTCTCCTACCACCTATATCTGGGAGGCGTTCGCTATCCGCCACCTGCGACGCGTCCTCTAGGGGTTACAGCCCAAGGTGTCGCAAAGAAGTGCGCGAATTAGGCTGCACAAAAAAATGGTTCAATTTTTGTACAGCAGCTATATGAAATAGAGGATCAATTTTGATCAAACTGCACACAATTGTTAAGTCTTAAGCAAAACACAGCTGACATAAATCTTGATGAAATATTTACATAAATAACCATTTCTTCTTACATGTTCTTATGCGTTTTAAATACTTCTTCACAAATATTTCTTCATAAGGCTAACAAAAATTGAAACTGCGCTCTCTCTCTTTGAGAGAGTTGAACAGAGCTGCATATTGCGTGACCTTCTAATTATTGGATTATGATTTTTAGCAAATGTTAAGGGTTGTTGACTTGGTGCATTAAGTTATTATCTACTTCCCTACTATGCGATAACTTCTAACTTGTTATGTAAAAGAAAATCTTAAAAGAGCGTCAAATAGTTAAGAGAGAGAGAGAGGGGACAAAGAGAGAGCGCCTGCCGGCACATAGAGTTTAATGAAATTTAAATTTCCACGCACCTGTGCAAATGTGCAGGAGGCACCTTGCCTGGGAAATCACACCAACACACAGGCTCATGCAAACACACGCATACACACACACACGCACACACAGCGAAAATACACGCACAGTCGGGTCTCGTGTTTGTTGTTGTTTTTGTTGTTATATTGCCCGTTGTCCGTTATCTATTAGCATTATTTTTACCTGTTTTTTTGCTTACTTTTTCCTGTTATTTGTTCGAGGGGTTGGTTTTGTTGGTTGCCATACCATCCGTTCGTACACCCGACAAAAAATACAGGAACAATTTGAAATTGAAGTAGGGTTAGTTCAGTTTTTGGAAGATAGATTTAGTAGATTTAGAAAATCTTATTTTAGCTTGGGAACTACTCGTTTTTTAGTTCCTCAGCTTTTGGATTCTTTGGAGTTGTATGCGCGATTTGGGAAATCTTTTGAGCCGCATTTACGAGCTTTTTTTAACTATAAATTCCAGTTCCAGCCTACACCACCAGGTGAGGACTCTAAATTAACCTCCAAATACACTCTTTTAAGAAATTCTTTAGATATACCACCAAATCTTCCGAAATCGTTAGCAACATCTTAAGCTAAAGTAGATATGAAATTCACGAGCTTTTTTGATCGCTAAATTCGAGGCAGAACAAATCCCAAAACACGCTAGAATTCTAAATTAACCAGCAAATACTCAACACTCTTAAAAAAACCATAAATGTATTACATATTTCAATCTTTCGAAATCATTTGCTACAGCTTAAACTATAGTAAATCAGAAATTCATGAGTTACCTATCGCTTAATTTGAATTCGAGTTCTAACAAGCACAATCACATCAAAACTCTAAATTAACCTCCAAATACACTCTCCTAAAAAATTCTTAAAATATTCTTTAAATATTCCACCAAATCTTCCAAAATCGTTAGCAACAATTTAAGCTTACGACTTTTTTTTTTGCTGGGCTATACTTACCAACCCATTCCTTTCCTAAACATTTTGTTGTAATACTCATCAAAATAAAATCCACCCCTAATTGCAGAGCCTAAGGCTTTACCCACCAAACCCGAGGACTCCGAATCATTAATCAATAAAGGCATACAGTCGTTTCAAAAGTTTTAATGACATCCCCTTAAGGTTTCTATGCGCAAGGTATTATGACACATTGGTTCTCTTAGGATATATTCATTCCCCTAGATTCTTAGCCGAATTCCGGTTTCTTTGAGACCCAATGTTAAGAGTATATGCATGCAGAGTTGGAATACCTAGCTTCATTCGTAAAAATAGTAGGTAATGGTCCCTTATTTTTAGTTTTTTCCTTAATTCCTTGCTTGATTAACACAATACTACTCTGAGAAAGAAAAATCAAGTATTTTGAACTTAAAACTAGGAAATCTACACTTGATTGAAAGAACTTGATGTGAAAAAACGTTAATCCTGTAATGGTGAATTTTAATCTCACATCAAGTATTTCAATTTTAAGTCCGAAATTCTTGAAATAATAACATGATTTCTTAAAAAATAAGATCGAAATGATCTTCAAGTAAGTAAAAAAAATCTTTTTTAAGTATATTTTAAACTTAAATTGAGATAACAAAATACTTCATATGAGTATGAAATATCAAATATTTTGTACTTAAAACATGGAAATCCGCACTTGATTTGGGTGAATGAAAATCCTGAAATCTAGAATTCCAATCTCACATTAACTATTTCAATTTTAAGTCCGAAATTCTGGAGCTAATAACATGATTCCTAAAAAACGAAATATTTTTAAATAAGTAAAAATCGTCTTTCAAGCTAATATAATAATATTATATTATAATAATAAGTAACAATTTTTATTTCAAGTATATTTTAAACTTAAATTGATATAACAAAATACTTGATATGGGTATGGAATATTCTGAAAGCAAGTTCTAAAGATTTTGATCCAAAATATTTGCATCTTGAAGCAAGTTTACATTTACTCTTAAAGTTAGTTCCTAATGTACTTGAATCAAATCTCAAACATCTTGATTGGAGCATATTCTATACTTAGATCCAACTTAACCAAAGTTAAAAATGAGAATTATATAATCTTAAATCAACAGTTTAAGACTTTGATCCAAATTTTTACATCTTGAAACAAGTTCATATTTACTTTTAAAATAAGTGCGTAATTTACTTGAATCAAAACTAAAAAATCTTGTTTGGAGCATATTAAATACTTAAATTAACTTTAATCTGAAATTGAAATTAAGAAATTTCGAGAAAATCGAGTATTTCGGAAAAAAAACTTAATTTTTCTTGTTTTGAGTACATTTTTCCTTGTCTTATGAATTTTTTCACTTATCAGTATTTTCCAAATTATTTTAAGCGTATTTATTTGAGTCAAATCAAAAAAAGTTCTTGATTGGAGCATATTAAATACTTAAATCTAGTTTAATCTGAAATTTAAAATAAGAAATATTTAATCTTTAATCGATAATTTTGGAACAAAATCTTGAAATTCTACTCAATACAACGAAAACCTAATTTTTCTTGTCTGACAAAATTTTTCTTTAATTTAAGTTTTTTTGTAACTAATTACACTGTCCAACAGTGATTTAGAACTTTTCAAGCGACCTAGTGTACGTTGTAGGTCTTGACGAGTAGATCACGATAGTGTGTTTCAAAATTGTCTAACACCCCCAAAATCGCAAGTTATCGCTTAAAAACCGTTTTTCGGGTACTGCGATCACTCCCACTATCACAACGTCGCCGTTTTTCAACCGATTTTCGAGTGCTTTACGGCTTTGGAAAGAAGAAGATTCAAGCTTTAAGATGATATACACGTGTTTATACTTCATACAAAACAACTACGAGATTTTTTAAAAGTTATCTAAGATTTACACTTTTTTTATTCGATTTTCACACTTTGAAGTCATTTTTATATAACATTTTGTTAAAACACCTTTACTTTTTTACAATTAATCTTAAAGAAATATTAATTCCGAGTAAGAAAAGTTATGGTTTATTAAAATCGGTCGATAAATGTTTAAGTTACGACGCTTATTGTAAACAAGGAAATTAAAATTCCATCGACAAAAAAAAAGTTTTAGATGGATAATTCGTTTGTTCATGAAGATATCGTAACCAAATTTGGAATAATGCTTAAGAACAATAAAAAACTTACAAGTGCCAAATTTGGTCGCAATATCTTAACAAACAAACGAAACACAACAAATTTTGTTAAAAAATCGATTTTTGGAAGATCGGACCTATGGGAGCTATATGATATAGTCAACCGATTTTGTTCAAATTTGGCGCATTGCTTAAGTGGTCTAAAAAATTTCCAAACGCCAAATCTGGTTACGATATCTTTATTAAAAAACGAAATATAGCGAATTTTTCTTTAAAAAAGTTATTTTGGCCGATCGGTCCTATGGGAGCTATATGATATAGTCCACCGATTTCGATCAAATTTCGTACAGTGATTGGGAACTATAGAAAACTTTCGAATACCAAATTTGTTTAAGATATCTTCATAAACAAACGAATTATTCATCTAAAACGCTTTTTTTTTGTCGAGGTCGTCTCAATGGGGGTCCATGGGAGCTATATAATTTATCCCCGATATCAAAAAAATAAAATAAACTTGCCTCCTATGGAATAATATGGGATCTAATGTGAAAGTTTGGTAACTCTAGCTCTTACCATCTCTGAGATCTAGGCGTTCACACGGACGGACGGGCAGACGGACATGGGTATATCGACTTCTCTATTCACCCTGATCATATTTTAGGTAACTTTGGGGTGTCTCCGACATCTCCTTCTATATGTTACATACATTTTCGGCTTGCACAAACTTAATATACCCTTGGTACCATACGGTACAGGGTATAAAAACGCATTTTAGAATAATTTTATAATAAGAATATCAAGATTGTCAATTCTTCAAGTGAAAATAGTTTTAAATTTTGACCGACTTCTTTTTCTCAGTGTAAGTTTTTTCAATTTGTATGCCTTACTATGGTTCACCTGGTGCATTCCTACCGCCCTGGTTCCTATTACATATTTTTTTGAATCGTAGACTAGACTTAGGAAAATAAGTTGCTCTACAATGTTTCGAATAAATCTATACTAGAGTTGGAATATCTATTTCTGGCATATAATTCCTTTAGAGAATTTTTGCTTATGTATCATTCATTATTTTAGTTTCTTAGCTGTATTAGCCCAGTTCTGGGAACTTTGCTCGTTTTCCTGGCATCGCAAGCACATTTCCCAAGTAACCATGTTCTTAATTATTATTTTATTTCTTGAATTTACAGATTTATATCTATTTTTATATTAAATTAAATAACTCTGTGGTATTCTTTATACGAGAAATCAAATCGAAATACTTCAAATGAAATCGGCATTCTACATCTGGCGTGTCTTCGATAGCCCTTTATTCATCTTCTAGCAAAGCTTTCACAACATATTTAAAATATTCAATTTTATTTTGTAAAAAAAATTAATAGAAATAAATCTTTATGTATAAATATTTTCGTTTTGCTCATAAAAGGTGTTTTTTTAGAGGTTCACAACTTAGAGTAGGCAACAGTGCTTTATCTGACAACCTATTTAACAGCAGAAAGTAGCTTTTTGTACAGTTTGGTTTGACATTTCATTATGGATAGGCTTGCAAATTGTTGAGATCTTTTATCAAAATAATGGTTCCGTTCTTCACACTTATTCAAAATCTTATTAAAACATTAATATCATAAAATTTTCTTAACAATAAAGCCCATTTCATTGATATTACAAACAAAATTATTGTATTATGATTTAAACTTGTGTAACTCTAAAAGAAGCACCCTTTATATTTCAGTTAGCCAGTTTACAAGAGGTTTAAAAAAAAACGTAAATTCGATGAAAAATTATTGGCAATTAAACAACTCAGCTTACAAGTTAAAAAGAAATATTTTTTGGCATGAAAAAAAAATACTTCAGTATGGCTTTATAAAAATGTAAAGGTCTAAAGACCCGCCCTCAGCTTACAAACACTCCAAGAACTAAACAGTAAACAGTTCCCAAAAAAGTCAACATATTTTGTTTTCTTATAAGGCTTACGTAATTCTAGAAGTAACTTGTCTTGAATCCCATACAATGAATATATATTATATATAGTATACTATATAGGAACGCAAATTTTAATGTATTAATAAAATATTAAAGCCAAGGTGGTAAAATGCATTAAAGTAAATAATTAAAAAAATGGTATTGTGAATATTTTAACAAAATTATCATAATTTAATTAACGACCTGTCGATAGTAGTTTGTCAACGTAGCTTAGGCTGAGATTAAAGGTATTAATATAAATCCCAAACTTTTAATTTATTTAACTAAAGTCTTCATTTTGGTTTTAAAAGTGTTAAGATTGACGAAATTCGATTTTATAAATAAAATGCGGTCTGTAATAAAAGCCAAATGTAAGCTGAGACCTAACGTAGTAAAAAAAAAATGTATATTTTATTTACTTAAAGAGTTTATTTATTTAACTTTGTTGCTTTTGACTGATGAGTATTAACAATCTACAGCAGAGTCAAGTTTAATATGTTCGAATTTATTTGTTTTTTGTTTGTCGACTGGGCCACAATATCGTGACAATTGACTACGAGCTATGCATCAACTTGCGTATGCACACTGAGGGTGAAAAGTATGCGGAAAGCTGGGAGAACGATGTGGTATATGTCAGCGGTTAAGTTTTTTTTTAAATTAATTTATAAAGCAGTAAAGGAGTGCCAAAAAAAGAAAACAAAAAAATACTTAATGGATGGAACTTTCAGTGATCGTTAGGGATTTTGTTCTAAGCCTAAAACCGAATTTGCGTAGCCTTTTTTCTATCAAACTTAAGGTTATGATTCAAAGGTTGATATTGCTAAAAAAAAATTTTTTATCCATCACGATTTAAATCAAATTTGTAGGTTTATTGACACATTGATTAATTTAAATTATCTACGAAATTAGTCCTCCATAATTTTTCTAAGATTAATAGATTTCCAGCTATCGAAAAAGTAATTCGCTCGCAAACTAAAAACTTCACCAAGTATATAGCAATATTATATTTACCATTTTTTTAAAATATACAAAATATTTTTACTTTTTATGTAATGATTGGAAAACGAGCTTTTGGCAAAATTTTTCGTACATGGAATTTTTGGGATTTTGTTAATTGAAGAATTATAACTCTCTTGGTACAATATTGGGTTTATTAGTTTTTTGGGCTTATCAACATTGATATCATAGAATATTTTAAAAGTTAATGAAAATATTAAAGAAAGGTCTAAGAATCTTCAAAATGTAAGATTCTAGGAACCATTTTTCGTACCTATTGAAGTAAAAGAAATGTTTTGGTAAAAATTTTCGTGCATTATTTTTTTTGCCTTATCAAAATTTAAATCATAGAAAACTTTAAAAGTAAATAAAATTTAAATAAAATAGTCAAAGAATCTTTAAAACTGAAGCTTTTGGGAAGTAATCTAGGGTCTAGTAGAATGATAATTATATCTTTTGAGAGAAAACTAACCCTTTTATAGGTCTTAGAGGTATTTTAGCGCATTTCTTTTTGCGGAAGAGTTTAAAATAGTTTATTTAGAAAGAAAAATTATTAATTTGGCACCAGCTGCCAAGGGGCCTGTTGAACATAACAGGGGACTCTACGAAATTTAAATCTCGTTTTGAGAGCTCTGGACTGAATTGTTTGGTTGAAAACGTAACTTGGTTCACTATATAGGTTCTCAAAGGTTTGCTTTTAGATTAGAAGATTATAAGGAACTTGGAACCAGCTACCGGGAGGCCTGGTATATAATACATAACATAAGAAGCATCTACGGGAATCAATACGAGAGATCTTGATTTGATTGTTCAGTTGATGACATAACCTGGTCCAGTATATGGTTTCTGCAAATTCTATGCACAGATTGGCTGTTGGTAATTAGTACATTGTCTAGTGGATTGCTCTGGTCATAAATTTGTATACACTGCCTCTGGGTAACTATCATATGGAAATAGAGATGCGCGATACCTATTCGATTTTTTGAATATTAAGAATAAGGAATACTCTTAAGAAATATTTTTAAGAACTCAAAAATTCTGGCTTATGGTGACGTTATCAGAATAAAATGACTCAGATCTAGATACTGTTGGTACAAAGAGTCAAAATTAAAGTCTCGAGTGACGAAAGGTTAATATAATAGACACTGGCTCCTGGAGTTCTATGGCTTCAAATAGTTCAACATGCCTTAGGTTAGTCACATAATAAAATGAGTGAACCATAAATGTGTGTTCAAGACCTAATGGCACCAATGACGTCATACGATCTAAGCTCATAAAGTAATAATAACAATTGAAAGAAGCAAAAAGCACACAGTCAGTAAACCTTATTTCCTGCAGCAGTTGGGCTGTTAGGTGCTCCATTAAAGGACTGAGGAACTACTATCATATACAAATACCAAGGAAACTGACTGTGTATAGGGTGAGAACTGACAACGAAATGCTTCCGTTTAAGTTTAAATCATTTATGTGAGCACAACTAGCCTCAGAAATTCACAACCAGTTCAATAATGCATTACATGTGCTTATAATTCACAACTAGTTTAAGCATAACTAAAGTACAGTAGACAGCTTGATAATTGTATGTTTTCAAATAATTGTCTTATATCATAACTATATATATATGGGGTTTTTAGTGTATATATCAATGGCTTCATTTTATAAACCTTATCTTTTTTTTCTCGAATATTTATTTTTGGAAATCAACTCTTGATTTTATGGGTTATAATCTAACATTTATGAAAAGTAAGTCACTATACACTTAAAGAAACCTTTTGTGTGGTATCATTTAGATTACTCTATATATGTACAATATTTAAAAAATCAAGTAGACTCTATGATACGCCTTCTGAGTTCGTTTGGATGAAGGCGTTTTAGGCATCTTCTTGGTGTATGATCGGCCAGGGCACATGCAAGCGAGTTCGGCTGGTTCCTTAAGCGATCAATGTAATGGTCGCTAAGTTTATTCAATACATCATCCACATAGGGAATGCCTAAATTCTTGTGAAGTTTTCGATTTCGGATATACCACGGGACATCTGCAATTTTGCGCAAAGTTTTGTTTCGTAAAATTTGGATTTTTTAATATTTGACTTGGCAGCTGTTCCCCAGATTTGAATGTCATAAGACCAAGTTGGCATAATTAAACTCTTTTATAGAATTCTTTTATTATCCAAAGATAGCTTGCTATTTCTACCAAGTAGCCACTCCATTTTGACAAGTTTGGTTCTACATCTTGCTGTTATTATTTTAATGTGGCCCCTCCAACACAATTTTTCTAAATTTATTATGAAAGAAAATTTTGTTTTCTTTGTCAAACAAACGCCTCCATTTTGTTTAATTCTTCTTCAAAAATACATCAAATACGTCATTATCGATTTCTTTTTTTAAATCGGTACCGAGATGTTTTTTTTTTGGAATACTCAATACTGCGATTTGATTTTTTTTTCCAATATCGAACATCCCTAGAAGGAAATTTTCAAAACGTAGTACTTCGGATGTAGTTATAAATTTTTATTGAAAAAAAATTCTTTTTTTTTTCTCATTTTTGTGTGGTGTCCCAAAACTTTTAGCAGGCAGTGTAGTTTGTCGGGGTACGTCCGCATGCTTGAGTCGTTTGTTTGTTCCTACAAGAAGGCTTCAAAGGCGGCGAATGGTTGCTCTTATTGCCATTTTGTTGTTGTTGTTATTTGTTAGCGGAAGGTGCGCCTCTTTGTGTGTGTGTGTGTGTTTGTCTGTGTGTGCGTGAGTGTGTGTATGTCAAGGTCATTTGTGACATTCTAAAGGTAACCAACCCCGCGTACAACCTTTTGCCTTAACTCCGCTGCCGCTGCTGTAGCAACAACAACAACAACTACAACGCAAACAACAACAAACAAAAACGTTTGGAAGCAAAAAAAAAAATGTATTCGGAATATAACACGTTCGACCATTTGGCCCAAAGCACGGACGGCACCTGCTGAGCTGAGACGGAGACGGAGGCAGAGTCGTGGCATGTCGCTATCGCTATTATGGTTGTTGTAGTTGTTGTAGTTGTTGCTATTGTTGTTGTAGTTGTTGTTGTAGCTGTTGTTGTAGCTGTTGTTGCTTGTTTCTTTTGACATCATTTCATATGGCTTTCCAGTGTTAAACGTTTCTTCGCTTTGCATGTCACTTGGTCGCGTTTTTCTGGTTCTTCGTAGGTTCTCCAGTTCTTTAGTTCTTAACTTTTTTCCATATACACTATACGCCCTATGGATAGTGTGGGCTATATGATGATACGTGTATAAGAAAGGTGTTGGTTTTTTGTGTCGAACACGAGTAAGCCACATCCGGGTTAGGGGTTTGAAAGTGGGGCCTTCAGCAAGAGACGGTTAAAAAACTGACTACCTTACTAACCTTTTTATTATTATTATTATTGGGTGTATAAATGTACTGCAACCCAGGTGAATCTATTGTAGCCCCTTCATAGCTTAGAGCTCTCCCAAAAGTCCTAAGGCCTGTATGTATTGCAGTATTTTGTTTGGACTTATGGTAACAACGATCCCCGGTGGGAGAACGTACATTCCCAGGAGCTTGTTTCTTTTACAGGCGAGTGCCATACATTCGCATGAAGTTTCTTCATCCATGCAGAAACGACAAAGTCCGCTATCCATTATGCTAATTTTGTTTAAATGGCTGCGGCGCCTACAATGTCCCGTCAAAAGGCCCGTAATGATTCTCACAGTGTTCTTCCCGTGCGTTATCATGACATTGAACCTCTTACAGTTGTAGTGGGAGAGGAGGGTTTTTGACTGTTTAAGCCCTGGTATCTGTGCCCAGTGAAGCAGTCGTGTTTTATTCTCCTCTATGCTCAGTAGGTGCCGTACCACTTGGTTACCAATCCCACAGTGTTGTGTTGCTGCATCGGTACTAACCTTAAACCGCATGGAAATCCGAAGTGCTGGAAGTTGATTCTAGTTTTAAGAGAGTCTGTCAAATTATCTTTTCTGGACAGATAAAATATCCATGGGCTCATTAGGTGTATACCAAAACTTCTGTAAACGAATCTAAACATTTTTATGCGGACTCTTTTTGAAACCGTAACTTTAATGCTCCCAATGTCATCAAATCAAATTTTTCATACGGTCTGTAATCAAATATTTTGTTGCAAGCGGTATTAAAACGATGCTTAAAATAGATTTAAAAAATCACAAAAATTTCTTCGATTATATTTATGCCAGCTTCATGTGAGCTATTATAACTTACTGAGGAATCCGAATACAATTGTACGGTTTGGTTTCGTCGTTTTTCGTTTGGATTACACTAGTTTACAAATTTAAAGGGAACCTTTGTATAAAAATGTTTTTAATGGTCCCATAACATCTAAGAATCTTAACCGATTGTGAAGTTTTTAGACTCAAAATGTTCGTAAAAGAAGTTTCTTAAAGTTTATCATGATTTAAATAAAAAACAATCCGAAAATCTATATATATAAAGGAAACTTACGTTTTACCTGTTACGGGTGTTCTCATGAACGCGTCGATGAATCTTAGATCTTAGATTTTTGCGTGTCTTAGAGGTTGTCAATACGAAGGTTTTAAGCCTATTGCGATGTGTTTATGTGTAGTAGTTCGTGAGGTATATCGTGAATATATATATTTATTTTGACTGAGTATAAGAATTTTATTTCCTTATAAATATTTTAGGAAAATAGCTACATATAAGCGCGGATTTTGTTCCGAAGCGAATAACTACAAGCTTTATATGTCTGCCATATATAGTAGCCCCAAATCTATCATATTTTGACCATGTCTTTGTCATTTATCCACCTACAACTTTTCCCCAAACTGGATATAGCGCAGGTTCGGGAAGTCAAATTGACTGAATATAACAACCCAATTATGGAGTTACTAAGCGCATTAGGGTGTTCTTTAAAGGGTCTCCTACATGCTGCAGAGAGCAAAGTATTTGAAGAATCCTAAAAAAAACCCATGACAATAGCCTACATATGATCCAGCAATTTGAAGGGCAAAAACAATTCGTTGCTCCGCCTCTCCGAAAAATTGAACCCAAATTTGGATGAAAATTAGTTCTTTTTGCACACCTTGTAAGATACATGCATCAATATTTAAAAACAATCCAATTACGTGGAGATGTAGAATTTTTATTTGCCGGGCTCCTAGATTCTCCATTGGGAAGAAATGCAACGTTGTGGATCTCAAAGCACAATCTTATATATACTAACTTTATCAAAACATTCCTGGAATCATTATCTTTTGACGCTTTCAGTCACGGAATTTGATGTCTCTCATTGGCAATTTTTAAATTCGACTGAAATTTGAGCACATCTGAGGTGTTAAAAGTGAGGATTGTGCATATTATTTTTTAACTCTTAAATTAAAGTAGACATTTTATGCATTGTAAACCAATGCGAACAAATAACTTTGATATAATTCCTAAAAGATACTTTGCTGCGAAGATTTGTTCGCTATACTTAAGACTAAAACACAGCTTTGTAAAAAAAAATCCAAGTTTAAACCCCAGTGGACCCAAAACCAGTTGATACCCATATAACCAACAATTTAGTACGCGATATAACAGTGAAAAACCAAATAAATATAGTTATGATAATGATATAAGACAAAATTTTTAAAAACATACATTATCAAGCTGTCTACTTCACTTTAGTTATGCTTAAACTAGTTGTGAATTATAAGCACAAGCTGTTAAATTATGTACCTTTACTCTTCTTTATTAGTCTTTTGACCGGACTACTTGTTGTAGGAACAAACAAACGACTCAAGCATGCGGACGTACCCCAACGACAAACTACACTGCCTGCTAAAAGTTTTGGGACACTCCACAAATAAATGAAAAAAAAAGGAATTTTTATTTAAAACAAATTTAGAACTACATCCGAAGTACTACGTTTTGAAAATTTCGTCGTGATGTGAATATTTGTTCGCTATACTTAAGACTAAAACACAGCTTTGTAAAAAAAAATCCAAGTTTAAACCCCAGTGGACCCAAAACCAGTTGATACCCATATAACCAACAATTTAGTACGCGATATAACAGTGAAAACCCAAATAAATATAGTTATGATAATGATATAAGACAAAATTTTTAAAAACATACATTTTTTTTTTTTTTTTATTGGATAGTAGGAGGGGGAAATCTTCAGAAAGACACCCGGGGAGGGTAGTGTCGGATTCGCATTCTGCGCCTACCGACTAAAAACCCCCCTCCTATTTGGTTGCCAACCTTTACGGTTCTAAACCTCAGAGTGTGGAGGTACCATCAGAGGGTGTATGAGGGGGTGCGCTTGACGCGGTATATATGAGAGGGGGTGCACGAAGCGGTATATTATGTATGATCGGTTGAACCGATCTCAATTTCCCATTTAGTCGCCTTTTACGACAAGCAGAGGAACACTGAGGTGGATATTCTTAATCCGCCACCTCACGGATAAAAAACATACATTATCAAGCTGTCTACTTCACTTAAGTTTTGCTTAAACTAGTTGTGAATTATAAGCACATGCTTATAAATTTTATGCATTGTAAGCCAATGCGCACAAATAACTTTGCCATAATCCCTAAAAAGAGAATTTGATGTGAATATTTGTTCGCTATACTTAAGACTAATACGCAGCTTTGTAACAAATCCAAGTTTAAACCAGTGGAACCAAATCCACTTGAACCCATGAACCCATAACTATATACATTAAAAAACAAATAAATATAGTTATGATATAAGACAATTATTTGAAAATATACAGTTATCAAGCTGTCTACGTCACTTTAGTTATGCTTAAACTAGTTGTGAATTATAAGTACATGTAATGCATTATTGAACTGGTTGTGAATTTCTGAGGCTAAACTTAAACGGAAGCATTTTGTTGTCAGTTTCCTTGGTATTTCTATATGATAGTAGTTCCTCAGTCCTTTGGTGGAGCACCTAACAGCCCAACTGCTGCAGGCAATAAGCTTTACTGACTGTGTGCTTTTTGCTTCTTTCAATTGTTATTATTATTTTATGAGCTTAGATCGTATGACGTCATTGGTGCCATTAGGTCTTGAACACACATTTATGGCTCACTCATTTTATTATGTGTCTAACCTTAGGCATGTTGAATTATTTTAAGCCATAGAACTCCAGGAATAAGTGTCTTTTATACTATCCTTTAATTTTGACCCTTTGTACCAACAGTATCTAGACCCAGGCTCATGTCGTTAGCTTGTGACGTCACCATAGCCCAGAATTTTTAGTTGCTTCAAAATATTTCTTAAGAGCATTCAAAGTTCGTCGTGTTGCCTGATAATAAGATCTACTGAAACGATTATTTTGTTTTCTTGGGCCTTTGCATTTAGACACGAATTTTTTTTTTTTAGGCCATTTGCCATTTCTTGCGTTCAATTTCTTTGTGTGTGTGTGTATATGTGTGCGTGTGTGTGTGTGTGTGTGTGTGTGAGCGTACAAAAAGCGTTAAAGGAAGAGAAATCGTTAAATTCAAAGCTTGTTCGTCGCTTAAGGCGTGCGCTGAGCCTCAGTCCAAGTCCAAGTCGATGGCGTCATTAACGGCCACGTCCAAGAAGACGTCGACGTTGACGTTGACGCTAGCGTTGACGTTAACGTCGTGGCACAGTTTGACAACAAACTGCAAGTTTTAATGTTTTACACACACAAACACACACACATACACACACGCACACTTATTTAAATACAACGAAAGTCACTTAATTACCGTTTTGATTTAAATTTTTATTTTTATGGCTTTAATCTTTTGGAATCGATTCTAATGCAGTTCTGGTAATTAGTAAAAGTCCCAATGGATTATTGTTGAGAAATTTGGCTAAGAAACTTGCAAAAAGGTCTGACACACCTCAGAAACAGCTGTTCCACCTGGAATGATGCATTGGAGTAAACGTCAACTGGCTTATCAGTAGAAAAAACTTTATGGTAGAGCAATTGAGGCAATGCTTGACTGCGGTATACACTGCAAACGAGATTGCAAGATTGAAAGTTGAAATTTTGTTTTTGTTTATTAGGGTGGCTCAAGCTTTTTAAGTTAGCAGAATTTAGTTACAGCAGCTGATTTTTTTCGTCAATCTAGGCAAATTTTTATCAAGCTGCTTTTTTATGGTACAAAGAACGTAGTCAATATGTTCATCTGTTCCCTTCTAGCTTCTAAGCCGCTTATCGTAATTTGACAAATGACAGCTAGTTAGACGCGTCTTGTTTGTCAGCTGGTTATAGAATATGTAAAGTCCCATAAATTAAAATATATCAGTACAAAAATTTAGTTAATTTGAGCAAATGCTTGACCCTGGCATACACTGCAGTCAAATCTGAGCCATATATGAGTTTGGAAGATTTTGACACAAGAAGTAGAAATTTTTTGTTAATTATTAGTGTGGCTCAAGCTTCTTAAAGTATTAACGCAGCTTAAGATTAAATCTAGTTGAAATTTCATCAAGCTGCTTTTTTATGGTACGAAGTATAAAGTTAGTATGTTCGTCTGTTCCCTTCTAGCTTCTATACCGCTTATTGGAAGTTGACAAATAAGAGTTTGTTGGATGCATCTTGTTTGCCACCTGGTTATAGACTATTAAAAGTCACATAAATCTATATATGGCGCCCTCCAGTGGACATAAAGTCATGAACTAAATAAATTCAATTATAGCTCATATGTCACATAATGATCATTGACTTAAGGGCAAAGTAGCTTCTAAACATCACTCTAAATATGTGCTAAATGCTTTAAAAAATATATAATGATTAAATATTTATTTAACGATGTTTATTGAAAAGCTTGTACATAATTATTTCAGATTGGAAATATTTTTTTAAGTACTTTTCAAAGCGTAATTTTGGGATTTAGTTTTTAAACTTATTTGTTGTACTTAATGTTTTCCTACTGTACTTCCTTTTCTTTTACTCTTATAATTTAGCTGTAATATAGCTAAATAAATATAACAATGATTTGTTAAAAAAAAAATTACGCAAAGGTTTAAGTTAATCAGGGACTTTTTCCCCCGGGCCTAAAGCTCTCGGAGGGGACCGGACTCGAGAGTCATTTGGGAAGTTTTTGGACGGTTATTGTGAGACATATGTAAAGCTAACTTAGTTAATAAAAAAATCAAACTTCTTTGAGTTGGGTGTTTTTTAGATCTGCATATCAAATCATCAATTCTCTCAGAAATCCTTACTTTTTTATGTTGATCTCACACTTTTCAACATATTACGTATTTTCATGAATTAAAGAAAAATTGATGGGGGCTCGGATTCGTAAATTCCTCCAGGGCCCGGATATTCTCTCTACGGCTCTACTGATTACCAAAAAAAAATATATATATTTTAAGAACCGATTTTTCTCCTTAATATCAGGGACCGCAAATAAGAGTTATGGGGTTGTATGAAATTAAAGCGACAAAACGGTCTTTGTGGAAGTACATACTATTTATTTTTAAATTAATATATAAAAAAATATATTTTGAATTCTAACTTTTTCAATAATAATAATTTAATAATAATTAAATATAATTTGAATTAAAAATTGCGAAATTACTCTCATATTTAAATTTTATATAAAGTACAAATCATTAACCAATGTTTATTAAGAAAATTTAAATTAAATTTACTTTGAAGTTTTAATTATAAAAATCACAAATAAAATTAGGACGTAATTTTTTTTTAAGGTTTTTTTATAAAAATTATTATAATTGAGTAAACTTAAAATGGAACATGATAGTTTAGTGCATTACTTTCAAATCAATTTTAAATATTGTAGTCAAAATATTTAATTTTTGTTTTTTAATTAAGATTTTAATAATTTGGCCTAAAGAATTTAAATTCACTTTATTTCAGCCGAAATTTTATTTTTATTAATCCTTTTTTTTTTGCATATTATTTTAAAAAGTTGTTGAAATAAATCATTTCCAATCTTCAAAACAAAAATTTGCAGAAGTCCCTGAAAATAGGACATAAATTTTCAATGTTTTTACACTTAAATTTTAAAAAACATTAGAAAATAATATCACAGTATTTAAAAATACTTATTTCTTAATAACTTTCCATATATAGAACTTGTATTTTGTTACGAAATTTCTATTTTGTAGCCCGTACTTTGAAATTTTTCATTTCTAAAATATTAAAATTTCGAAGTTTCGCAATAACTTCCTTCGATAGCTTAAATAATAAAATTTTTTTATTTACATGCTTGCCCTATCTCTTCTAAGCCCACAAAATTTTCCAATATGACTGAAAATGGGCATGTACGATCGATCATAATAGTGATATGCCTATGTAGGACATTGGGCATATCTGGTTATGCGTCTGTAATTTAAGCTTTTACTCTTTGCATTTAAAAAAAATACATTTTTTTTTTTAATATCTTGCAACAGTTTGCAATGGGTGCTCACAAGTTTTTATTTTTCATCATTGCTGCCAAAACTAGTGAATACCCTTAACATTTTGTGTCTTGCCCTGTGTCTTTTAAATTTAAAAAAAATTTAACTTGCGAATGTGACTGAAAATGGGCGTGTACGATCGATCATAAGCGAGGTGTCCTATATGTAGGACCTTGGACATATCTGGGTTAAATATGCCTCTGTAATTTAGACTCTTAATCTTCGCATATAAAACATTTTTTAATAAAATGCATATGAATTAATTTTAATTTTGCTTTTATTTTTTTATTACATTTTAAAATTTGTCGCCCGAATTTTTTCAATATCTTGCAAAGGGTGATTACATGTTTTTATTTGCTACCAAAACTAGTGAATACGCCTTACATTTTGTACGTACCTGTAACTACTTTGAACTTAGGAACTCAGCAAGACTAAAATCTTTTCTTTTGAAGCTCTACATACTAAATGGTTGATCTTTTATGGTTGAATCCTTCATAAATTCAAAAGTAATTTGTTTAAATTCAAATATTATTGATATTTTTATATTTAAAAAAAAAACGTTTGGCATTTTTTAAACTTTGCCCAAAAAACAAAATTGCAAGCTTAGAAGAGGACGTTCACACGTGTTTATTTGTGATCCTTGCAATAGCAGCTAAAACTTGTGAATACCCCTAACGTTATTACTGTCTTGTTTTTTATTTAAATGCAATTACTTAAATTTGTATATTGTTTTATTATTATATTTTAAAAATTTACTGCCTGCATTTTCTAAATGTTTTATTCAAAGAAAGCGAGCAACAATTTGCAAAGGGTGTTCACTAGTTACAATTGCTCCTTATAACAGCTGCCAAAACTCTGAATACCCTTAATATTGTATGTTTACGTCACTTCTGTGATTAGCTCAGCTAAACTGATTTTATTTTTTTCTCAAACCAAATCCATGCTATTAAAACTGGCTGATCCCCCCCAGATCAAAACTGGACCCAGTCTGTGTCTGAGAAAGTTCAATGCGCTCGTTTGGTTGCAACTTGACTTAACCTGACTGGGAATTAACTTTCGTTTTACGAGAGTCGAGAAACGATGTCCGATGCGGAAAACTTTTTTTTTGCAGCCTGTTAAGCGGCGATCGATTGGCAGCTTGACGACTTGACGAGCTGACTGACCCAGTCAGTGTGCAGCAGCGACAGGTTAGGTTAGGTTTGGGTGCGGTCCCGGTCCCAGTTTCAGTCCCGGGGCTCTTTGTGGGTCTCTAGAAAGTGAAACACAAGACAACAACGTTGTTGTTTGCGGCTGGTTATGGAGTTTTTAGAGTTTTGGGTTTGGGTTTGGTATTTGATATTTGCTATTGTTGTTGTTGTTAGTGTTGTTGTTGGTATTGTTTTGTTTTCGGGCTCTTGTTGTTTTATTTTATTTTCTATTTTCAAGTATCGCATCGCCGTCTCTTACAAAATGTTGCCCAACAACTTTCTATGAAAAAATTTACTTTTTCCTCATGGCAGATATACAAGTGTTTATATACCTGGCCATATGCCATATTAATACTATATAGCCCACCCTCCCCCTTTTGAAAAACAACAACAACAGCTGCCCCCCTTTAAGCCGGCTCTATGTCTAAATTTTAACCGGCTTTCAGTAAATCGAACGTCAATAGATTTTAACACGTTGCCGCCGCATCTAGTTTTCATATAATAAAAAAAAAAACCAAACAAAAAGGAAATTTTTAATGCGTACTAATAAAAAAAATACAAACAGCAACAACAACAAAAGCGTTAACAAGTGGTTTGTTTAGGTGCCAAAGACTACGAATTAGAGATACCTTGCAGAGAGGAACATTTTTTTTTCATTGAAAACAAAAGTAAACTTTAGCCTAGTTAATTGTGAACATTTTTAAGCTTAGTATGCAGCACGCAAAAACGCTTTAAAACAAAGCAAAACTTCTTAAAAATCAAACGCTTTAAACCTATGCTGGCAAACTTGGTATGCAGAGGCCAGAACAAAACAGTGTTGCCCTATTCTTTTGTGGAAACATATGAACAGCGGTTTTGTTTTGCCGCAATTTGTTTTGGTAGCAAAATATATGGCTGGCCAGGAACTATTTTTGTATAACATTTATTAAAAATCCCTTTTTGTTTATTTCTTTTTGTTAGCAAAATATAGGGCTGGTAGGAAATATTCTTGTAAAATATTTATTGAAGAGCCAATTTTTATTTATTTTTGGTAGCGAAATATAGGGCTGGTAGGAAATATTCTTGTAAAATATTTATTAAAAATCCCTTTTTTGCTTATTTCTTTTTGGTAGCGAAATATTCGGCTGGTAGGAAATATTCTTGAAAAATATTTATTAAAAAGACAATTTTTATTTATTTTTGGTAGCGAAATATACGATTCATAGGAAATATTCTTGTAAAAAATTTATTAAAAAAACATTTTTTATTTATGACATATTTTGTGAGCAGTTTGGGAACTAAGTACCTTTGGGCTATTATTTTAATTGTGCGTAGCAATTTTCTACTTAGGCTAGTTACTTGTAGACATTTTAATGCTCAGTACGCAGCTCGCAAAACGCTTTAAAACAAAGCAAAACGCTTAAAAACGTTTGGTTGACAACTTATTTGGAAGCGGTATGCCGGTCAAAATATTATATTATTTTAGTAAACGGAACCAAATTTTAATCCATACGATTATTTTTGTTACTAGTACTACTACAAAAACCATCCCTGAATGTTCTAAAAAAGAATGTTCTGATTAAGATCAGTTTTAGTAAGAAGAATGAAATTTCAATCCAAATATTTAGGGAAATTGCCATTCAAAAGCTTCGTTAAGTTTCTAGAGAAGAGAATTCTAAACAATAATAAGTTTTAAGCTCAAGGGAATTTCTATTTAAAAACTATACTTAGATGTTCCACAAATGAATGTTCTAATCAATTATCAAATTAGAGCAGTTTTAGTAAGGGAATGAAATGGAAACCAATTTTTATTCCAAATATTTTTAAAATGGGAAGTTTTATCTGAATGGATCCCATTAATGTTTTACAAATAAGAATTCCGAGTAGTTATCAAATTGAAATTATATAATATGGAATACCAAATTTTTTTATTCCAAATATATCCGTCAAGTTTCTAAAAAAGAGAATTCTAAGCAATAGCCGAAATATAAAAGTTGTAAGTTCAAGCGGAGTTCGAAAAGCTTTCCGTTGATGTTCTATAAATGAAAGTTCCGATTAGTTAACAAAATATAATAAAACTTGTTTGGAAGCGGTATGCAGTGGACATTACAAAACAGTGTTGCTCAATTTTTTTTTTTTAAATATGAACAGCGGTTGGTTTTGTCGCAATTTATTTTTGTAGCGAAATATATGGCTGCCAGGGAAACATTGTTTCAAAACATAACAAGACAGTGTTGCTCTATTCTTTTATGAAAAAATATGAGCAGCGGCTGTTTTGGTAGCGAAATATATGGCCTTTAGGGAAATATTGTTTGAAAATATTTATTTCAAATGAATTTTTACCTATAACAGAATTTGTGAGCAGTTTTGGAGCCAATTATCTTGGCCTTTTAATGAAATATTTTTTTAAGAATATACCGAATGGCCTTGAACTGTTAAATTTGCCGTGAAATCTAAATACAGTCGAACTATATAGTCAAATATATATTTGTAAACCAAAATGTGATCAAGGTGATATCGATACTAATTATTTTAACAATAAAATTGTTACAGCGTGAATCTTATTGAAATTTTCAAAGGTTGCCTTAAGCCAAAGATCGTATTCGCGAGTAGTATTGAGCTCCTTTTTTGCAAATACAAATCTTTAGAAATGCATATTTTGAGTAGAAGACGCAGTAGCTTTGATCTAGAGTCGGCTCTAACGATTTTTGACAAATCGGAAATGTTTCCTTCTAGCCGTTATACACAACTAATTGCTTAATATACCCCTTATCCTTCCCATATAGAGTATTAAAAGAGTAACTTAGTAAAAACGAAAACATCTAAAAAAAAAAATAAAGAAAAAAAGAGAGAAAACCTGTTAGGCTAAGCTGCTATTAAAACAACGCTTTAAGACTGACTGTGGCACAGTGGGCCACATAAAAATGCGCACTTAAATTGTCAACAAGTGAATTGGGCACTGGAATTACGAATCACAAATCGATCATATGTGAACATGAACAACAACAACAACAGCAACAATTACAACAACAAAAAAAAATCGATAGAAACACTTGAAGCATTGGCAATGAGAACTGGCAATAAGTTTTTAGCCATATATGTTCTTGTTCATAACTAGGCCAATTGAAGGCAAATTTTTTTTTTACTACATTTTAGTTGGAAAAGTTCATTGAACCAGTGAGTTGGTGGTATTGTGAGTTGTAGGCGCAATTATGATTTGAATAAAGATGGCTTTAAATGTTGGCCAGGTTTTTGCTACAAAATGCAGTCGAACTATGTAAGTTGGCTTATACACTGTAAATATGCATGTGGGATACTGATTCCGATTATGATTTGGCTATTTAAAATACCGTTTATCGATTTATCGGTTAGCATCTTTTAGCCGGTTGTTTACTTAATAATCTTTTTTAAGCTTAGTAGTACGGCACTTCTAGTAGAGTCAAGAAAGCCATTGATACCAGTACCATACCAGTTCTCTTTGGGTGGACTTGCTCTTGGCCAAATATCATTATTTCAAGCCGTAACTATTGAACTAAAACTAGAAGCACCAAATTGTATATAGTTAAGCTTAAAATGTACCAAAATTGGTTTTGTAAGTTCCGGGCTATTGACTCTTTAGGCGAATCTGTTCTTGGGCCCAATATAATAAATTCGAACCAAAACTGTTGAACTAAAATAAGTCACTCCAGAGGGAGTATACTTTTTCCAGGCTTCCACTCTTCTCTATCTCTCGCTTCGTCTTCCCGATTAGTGATTCCAATTCTTCATAGATCTTCCGGTATTTGCTCTACCTATCTCTTACGTAGTCGACCTCTTCTTATGTTACCTGGAAAACTACCCGTAAAAAAATACAGTACAGCTGAAAATGTACTAAAATTTGTTAAGCAAGTTCAAGGTTATTGACCCTTTGGGTGAACACCCCTTCATGGGCCCAATATAATAATTTCGAACCGGAACTATTAACCTAAAATGATTCACTTCAGATTATACAGAGTATATTATCTAAAATGTTTTAAAGCTTGTTTTACAAGTTTTTGGATCGATTCGATATTCATTAGAGTCAATGGATTTCCTTCCGGTCCATAGGCAAAATATAACTTTATTTTAGCAAGCGGAATTTGCAAATTCGAATTGTTTATTTTAGTTATATTATCCATCCAAAAGCTATCTCGTGAATGTTTTTAAAAAGAAAGTTCTGATCAAGAGCAGTTTTAGTAAGAGAGAACCTAATTTGAATCCAAATATTTATTGCAAGTGAAATTGCTTTTCGAAAACTTCGTCAATTTTCTAGATAAGAGAATTCTGATCACAAAATCTAGTGTTCAAAAAAATTTCAAGTTCAAGGAATATTATCTAGTTAGAATTATTTCAGAAATTATGCAAAGTTAGCATTACAGTTTTCAGATAAAAGATTTTAATCAGCAACCAGAGTTTCTAAATTTGAAGTTCTAGAAAGCTTATATTCGAAAGCTATGCGTGGACGTTCCACGAATGGGAGTTGTGACCATTGAAAAATATAACAGTTCGAAGGCTAAGGAATTACGATTCTGATAAGTTGTGAGAATTCTATTTGAAATTTTATTCCAAATGTTTCTAACAAGGCAAGTTTTATCTGAAAGCTAACCGTTTATGTTCTTTAAATGTGAATTCTGATCAATCTTCAGATTAGAACAGTTTTAGCAATAGGATAATCCAAGTTTCAGATCCAAATACTATTTATTTCAAGGGAAATCGAGCTATCTAACCGTTTCTCAGACAAGAGTTTTAACTTAGAGAATATCTGATCAATGTACCAAAGTTTCAAGTGCAATGGAACTTCAAGTTCGAATACTCTCCAAAATGAAAGGCTGCACCAATACACAAAATATAACAGTTTCAAAGGTTAAAGGGGATTCGTATTCAAAATCCGATAATGTTCTAGAAAAGGGAGTTATGATTAACTACGAAATTGGAACAGTTTTAGTAGGGAAACCCAAATTTCATACCAAATCATTCTGATAACGGCAAGTTTCATCCGAAAGCTCTCCGTTGATGTTCTACAAATGCGAGTTCTGATCAATCATGCAAATTATAAGCAATTTTGGTACAGTTGGAACAGAATTTGAATCAAAATGTTTATATCAAGGGAATTCCAATTCGAAAGCTTCTAAATAGGAAAATTTCTAACCAATAGACGAAAAGTAATGTAAAGGTTTTAAGTTCAAAGAAAGTTCGTGTTCAAAAGCTCTTCTTTAATATGCTACAAATGACAGTTCTAATCAATAATTACCAATATAGTGTAACAGCTTTATGTTGAAGGGGATTCCTATTCAAAAGCTAACCGATAATGGTATTAGAACAGGGAGCTCTGATCAACTACGAAATTGGAACAGTTTCAGTAGGGAAACCCAAATTTTATACCAAATGATTGTGATAAGGGAAGTTTCATCCAAAAGCTTCTCCGTTGATGTTCTACATAACTATCAGAGTTCTGATCAATAATGAGATTAGAACAGTTTTAGTAAGTGACACCAAATTTCAATAAAAATATGTTTTTCAAGAAAATTCTTATTCTAAAATAAAGCTCTCCATCAAGTTTTTAGTACAAGCAGAATTCTGAGCAATAGCCGAAATATAAAAGTTGTAAGTTCAAAGTGAATCCCTCTTCGGAAACTCTCCGTTAAGGTTCTATAAATGAGGGTGCCGATCAGTAAACAAAATAGGACAGCTTTATGTTGAAGGGAACGCCTATTCGAAACCTATTCGATAATCATTTAGAAAAGAGTAATTCCGATCAATTATGAAATTATAACAATTTTAGTTTGGATTACCAAATTTTATTCCAAATGCTTGTCTTAAGGAAAGTTCCTTCCGAATGCTATCCGTTCGATGTTTCACAAATGAGAGATCGTTCATTTAGTTTAATATTCAAAGTTTTAAGCTTCAACACAAGATTCCTATGCAAAAGTTATTCGAAATTCTTTCCGAATTCTGTCCGTTGTTGTTCAATAATAGAATTATAACAGTTCCAGTCTAATAAATAAAATTTTTACCCAATTGTAAGGTTACAGGAAATTTCTATTCAAAAATTATCCGATGATGTTTTAGAAAAGAGAGTTCTGATCAATTATGAAATTATAACCGTTTTAGATTCGAGAAACCAAATTTTATTCCAAAGTTTTATTTTCAACGTAATTCGAATACGGGAGCTTTCCGTCAATGTATTATAATTGAGCAGTGAAACAATGTTCCCCAAATTCTAAGCATTTTTCGTACTAGAACTCGAACTAGTAGGTTTGGTACATTGATCCATTTCTACAAACAAACTTCTATATGGGATTATGGTACAAAGAGTATTTAATAAATATTTGGTGACTAACAAGACTCACACACTCACTCACTCATTCCAACACTCACTCACTCAACTTGTATTTAATTATGATATATGGATTTACGTAGATATTTAGTTTTTTTTTTTTTATGTTACCGTTCCACCCACAGCGCGGTTTTATATTTCAGTACAACTTACCGCGAGGGCAAGCTGAAAAGTTGCCTGTACTAGATTGCCACTGCTTCGATTGTTTTAGAAACTCTGGAATAGATCCATATTCATTCAGCAAATCCGAAAAATCTGCTTTTAAAATTCCTTATTATACTTTACCAAAAAATCTGCTCCTTGAAATGGTGCTAAATCTTTGGTATACTCTAGACATCTTGTGGAAGAGTGTATTGCTGTGGGGAGCTGACACCTATTGGCTGCTCCTTGGGTGCTGATGTCTCCGATAGTATCCTGTCATCGGCAGACTCAGCACTCAATACTTACTCTTACCTCCACGTGGTGCACCCTGGTAAGCTGAGCAACCTTGCTGAAGATACGGTAATCAACCTGTGTCTTGGTCAGGGCTAACAAGAGAGGGAGCTCTCATTGTTTAGGACATGCCAACATACTTGGTCTAAGGGTTAAAGGAGGGTACGCATTGAAAAGCGGATAAATTGCATCGCCAATCAACGGCAGTATTTGCGTAATTTGTAGCGCATGCTCGGTATCTGTCTCGGATCGAACAGCTCATTTAACGTCCTTGGCCTCATCACTTTAGCATCATCGACTTTAGCATCAATCGATGTTCAATCATAGAAAGTAACAACAATGGAACACTACTGCAAGATATTATTGTCTTAATACGAGAAATCCTCCTGCTTCGGCAGCTGGCACAAGGATTTTGGAGGTGCCAAATCCACGCGAAGACATTACGATGACTGAAACCAACACCATCAAATGACATCGAACTCAAAGATCTAACATCGGTATGGAAGGAAATCTGAATAACTGCCGTGATTCCCGTAATAGAGTCCGCTACAAGAGGATGATCGAGGCCCTATACTCCACTGGGAGTCGAGGATGACAGAAGGAGAAAAATCCACGCAAGACATCACGATGAATGAAACCAACACCATCCAAAGGCATCGAACTCAAAGATCTAACATCGGTATGGACGGAAATCTAAATATCTGCCGTGTATCCCGTAATAGATTCCCAAATCCAAGCGAAGGAAAGGATGATCGAGGCCCTATACTCCACTGGGAGTCGAGGATGACAGAAGGAGAAAGAAGACACCTTAAACTTTTTGGGAGATCGCAGCGTTTTCTTAAAATGTTCATTGCTGACTAAACAAATTGTTGGCTGCTGTTCAGCCCACCCTCGCATTGGTTTCAATTGCAAGCCACTTATGTTATATAGTTGCAGCTGATATATAAAGTCTTTATATACTCCTACTAACTTGCATATAGTATATATGAGCAGGCAGCTCACATGTACATAATATATTCGTGTACATAAATTGTATCTCAATAGCCCACATAAAAGTGAAAAGTTTCTATTGTCAAACGTCATTATCATCAATAACATAATTATTGTCAAAGTTGATTTTGTGTTTGCTTCTTTTGACTTCCAAAAAAAATTTTGTTATCTACCGCAGCAACAACAACAACAACAAAACAAATAAAAATCACAAAGAGAAAGAGCAAAGCAGATAAAAGATAGACACAGATACAAAGATACACTCATACACAGATGCTCACACACATACATATGCATATATTCGATCTATAAATGAGTTGACAAATAAAAATGCGGCCCTGGTTATTACATGATGCGAAATTCGAGTTATGTTATAATTCTGCATTGTTGTTGTTGCAGTCACGAATGTCTTTGTCGTTGTTGCTGTTGTTGTTGTTGTTGTTGTTGTAGTCTGGCTTTCGTGTCGTTTGTTTGTTTGTTAAGTTTTTGTTTATTTGGTTTATTGTTGTTGGTTGGGCTTTGATTTCTGTGTTGATTTTTCGCATGTTTCCCATAAACCTAATTAAATGAGAAGCTGTTGTTATTGTTGTTGTTGTTGTTACTGTTGCATTTACGCAACTATTTCTGTAAGATTGCGTGTACATATATACACGCATACACACACACACGCAATAGTTTCTTTGTGAGCTGTGCGTGAGTCGCGTGATCTAAATCATCTTAACGCTAGAGGGAGATTTAATATCGGGTGCTTTTTTGAAGAGTTCTTTGTTGCTTTAAAACAAAGAGATGAGCTTAAGAACTTTAGAAGGGTATCTGCGTAACGACATTGGGATATCCCGAACTTAGAAGATCTTAATCATATTATCGCTAGAGCTTGGTTACCTTACTTGCCTTAATATAAAGAAATGAGCTTAAAAACTTCATAAATGTATTTGTGTAACGAGATTGGACATATCTTGAACTCACACTCTTATAGTTAAGCTCGTGCTTTTCAAGTGAGCTGTGCGTAAGTCGTGATTTGTTTTAAACGAGAAGATCTAACTTTGATATGAGGAGAGAGCTCTAATATTTTTAATTATCGCAATAAGTGGCTTCAGAAGTTGAAAAAAGTCTCTGTACATTTGTGAATACTCTGAACCTAACTACTCTGAAATTTTCTTATAGAAAAGGGTTTACGCAGAAGGAAAATGGAGATTTTTTTAGCATATATTTTCGAGAGTTCTTACTTGCCTTAGTTCAAAGAGATGAGCATATGTACGTTATAAAGTTACCTGTGTAATGATATTAAGATACCCTACTCACACTCTTGTAGATGTGTTCGTTCCATGTGAGTTATGCATTAGTCGTGATTGGTTTAAGTGAGAAGATAAAATTTTTAAATTATGAAAGAGCTCTAATATCGTGTGTTTTTTTTTTAAGTTTATTACGTGCCTTACCGTAATAAGTGAGTTTAAAAACTTTAAAAAAGTTTCTGTTAATGAGTGAGTCGTGTAATGAATTTTATTTTAATTGGAATTTTTTTATGGGAAAAGGATTAGAAGATTGTTGTTTTGCAAATATCAATGTTGTTTACTTTGTAAGGGTGACATTAGTCTGAATAAATAATGCCTCTCCAGCAATTTTGGTCTGCCGGCACCATCAAGTGATCCCAGGTCTGCGAAGATCTTCCATTGCCTAATCCACCGCAGTGGCGGGAGTTTCTGTCATCGACACGTTTTAAAGAATTTTTGCAGGAATACCTTTTTAGCTGAAGCTTTCTTATCATAGCTGGCGCGAACGTTGTTATTTGATGCGACTGACTAAGTCAGTATCCACATATAGCTTATATAGCTCGTGGTTCAACCGAATACGGAAGTCATCATACATAGTACATCAAAGAAAATTCTCTCAAAACTCCTCAATGCCGCGTTATCGGATATTGACAATGTCTTTGCTTCAGCCTCATAAAGACGCACGAGAGTAATAAAGGTTCTTTAAGGATTTTCTTGAACTCCACGGGTATGACAAGAAGTCTTTTAAGTCTTATTTTTGGGTGTCGAAGAGTGGGTTCTACCGGTGAACTACTTGCTGAACCCAAGGTAACACCGTTTTCCAAGAGTTGCACGATATATATCCTTACTGATGTGATTTTTTGTTTCGTAGATGTTAGTTCCTAAGTAGATGAAATCCTTTACAACTTTCAATTTGTAACTATCTATACCACGTCGTCTTCTTACTTGCAGATGCAAAGATTTTCTGCATGTTCAACCCAATGTTTTTCGAATCTTTCTCAATTTTGGAAAAAACCCCACTTACTGCTTCCTGATGATGATGGTATACAATAATGATTGAAAAAGTCACGGGATGATATATCTCCACGCCTGAACACTCGTTTAATATCGAATGATTTGGAGAGATAATCACTACTGGTCGGAGCATGGGGATTTTTTCCGTTCGGGTTATTAGCCCAACGCAACCCACTAAAGTCTGTGTGGCGATCTTGTAGGTTTCATAACGGAGTGGGCCTTCTCCGGCTTGTGTGGTCCGCAGGAGGTATTTCATTTCCCTCCTACCACCTATATCTGGGAGGCTTTTCCTATCCGGAAACCCGCCTTCTAGAGATTACAAGCTCTCCGAGCTGATCTATTTATGATTCATTATGAAATATTGTTGTTTCTTTTAGGGAAGCGGTTCTAAAAGGGATATATTTGAGCCTAGTTCATCCATGGTAACAATAAATGTTTTGAAAACGAGATTTTAGAAAATGTAAATCTAAAATCCCTTGGCAAGTTTAATTTTTTCACTTTAGGTAATCTCAACCGACGACTTTTTCGAGAAAGACCAAGTTTTACAAAAAAAGTATGCAGTTGAAGCTGATATCGGACCTCATTTTACGAGAATCACGAGAATTTTGAGAATTCCAAGCGTACCATGATGATCAAGCAGGGTACAGTTCGTTAAAGCCACGATGTATTAAACTTCAGATTTTTTTTTTTTTTTTTTTAATAAGCACGCGTTTTGACAGCTGTCAGCTGTTTTGTGTTCAGTATCTTTAATTATTAATCATGAACACGCTTTTAAGATAGGGCTTGTATTTTATTTGTGAATTGAAGTTCTTAGACTGTTAAAGTTTTAAGTTGGCTAAATTTGCACTAGAAATTCTTCGTATAATCGTGAACTACTCTCCCACTAACTATGCCAACTTGCTACCATTATAGTCCAACTTTTTTTATACCACTTTTTGAATAAAAGATAGTTAGTTAGAGAATAAAAAATATACCACGTCGTTATCATATTTTAAAACGTGCTTTAACTTTAAATTCAACCCTCAGTATCATTAGAAGCGCATGTGAATGAATTTAGCTGTGATAATAAGAATTTATATATGTATTATCTTCCATAGATACAAAGTTCTATGCATACATGAAAAAACTATTTAAAAATGTTGCAAATCGCTTAATTTTTAATAATTAGCTGATTTCGACAAATTTTATATGATTTTAAAACGACTTGAAGAAAACCTGAAGGATGACTATCGTATAAAGATTAATTTTTTTGCTAATTTGAGGGTAGTGTCCTAAACTCTTTCTTCAAACAGATTTATTCTAGAAAATTTTGGGCGAAACTAATTCGAATTTGGTGGGCTCTCAAACGATTTTGGGCAAAATGGTACCCAATTTTTTTTAATAATTATAAAAAAGCTATTAGGTTAGGTTAAGTTAGAACCTAGGTATAGGCAGTTTAGATAATGGCTGAGATCACCCAGAGACCATAAGGCCCATTGTGTTGAAGAGGAGGCAAGGAATTAAAGAAGGGAAGGGATTGTGGATGAGGATCAAAAACTGCAGGACATCCCTAATCGCCTAAGTCTCCCATGTAAATTATCATTATAAGCTATTAACTTTATCTGATATATAAAGCCTCACGTCAAGTTTAGACTGCTAGTTTAAATACAAGTCTTACCCAGAAAATTTGGTACAGTAGACAAAGTACAGCTAGCTCTAAAATGGGCAAGTAAAAAAATTAAAAAAGAAATAGAAATATTTTCTGAAGAGCTCTCACTTCAAAAACTGAATACAAGTTAAGAATTAGATTACCAAAAACAGAAGAATTTTTAAGCAAAAATTTTTTTTTTGACCGATCGTTCCTATGGGAGCTATATGATGTAGTCAACCGATTTCAATAAAATTTGACACAGTGCTTAAATACCTTAAAAAAGATATGAATGCCGAATTTATTTCAAATATCTTTACAAACAAACAAAACACATCGAATTTTGTATAAAAAACGTGTTTTTGGACCGATTAGTCCTATGGGAGCTATATGATCTAGTCAAACGATTTGGAATAAATTTGGTACAGTGCTTAGGAACTATAAAATACTCACGAATATCAAATTTGGTCCCAATATCTTAACAAACAAACGAAACACAACAAATTTTGTTAAAAATTCGATTTTTTGGAAGATCTGACCTATGGGAGCTATATGATATAGTCAACCGATTTTGTTCAAATTTGGTACATTGCTTAAGTAGTCTAAAAAATTTCCAAACGCCAAATCTGGTTAGGATATCTTTATTAAAAAACGAAATATAGCCAATTTTTCTTTAAAAAAGTTATTTTGGCCGATCGGTCCTATGGGAGCTATATGATATAGTCAACCGATTTCGATCAAATTTGGTACAGTGATTGGGAACTATAAAAAACTTTCGAATACCAAATTTCGTTACGATATCTTCATAAACAAACGAATTATTCATCTAAAACGCTTTTTTTTGTCGAGGTCGTCTCAAACACCCCCATGGGAGCTATATAATTTATCCCCGATATCAAAAAAATAAAATAAACTTGCCTCCTATGGAATAATATGGGATCTAATGTGAAAGTTTGGTAACTCTAGCTCTTACCATCTCTGAGATCTAGGCGTTCACACGGACGGACGGACAGACGGACATGGGTATATCGACTTCTCTATTCACCCTGATCATATTTTAGGTAACTTTGGGGTGTCTCCGACGTCTCCTTCTATATGTTACATACATTTTCGGCTTGCACAAACTTAATATACCCTTGGTACCATACGGTACAGGGTATAAAAAGTTCTAAATAAGGACGAAAAAAGGATGCTAAAATTTGGATCGACGAAAGGTGCCTGGCTGGACCCTATACATTCGTCAGATGGAGGGTTAGAATTTTGGTGCAAACTTTGTGGGTCTCTAGGAATTACGAGTACTTGCACTTGAATTTTTTGCACTAACATAATGTACCGGCTTTGGAATCTTGAGAAATTACTTTCAGTTGGATTTTTTTACGTCAACTTAATGTACCCCTAAAGACCCTAAAAATTGCTTTAAGTTAAATTTTTTTACACTAACTTAATGTACCCCCTTCAGTGTATATATAAAAAAACCTGTTTTCTTCAGTCCCTCTTGATGCATAATGATTACAAAAATTTTATTGATTATTTTGGGTTAAAGTAATCTCGAACGAACTCCAATTACATTTAATTTGTTTGTGGCATGATTCACGCAACGGCTACAAAAAATAAAATAAGCGCGTGTCGTGTTCAAGATATGTGTCACGCACAGTCGTGAGTCGTGAGCAATTCTGATCACGTGACCTACGCTAGTACGTGCATTTAGGCCAACGCCCCACTCAAGTAAGAAGAAAAAAAAAATAATAAAGGCGGCCACCAAATAAATATTGTTGCTTGTCTTTTGTAGTTGTTGTTATAGATCTTTGGTCTTATTGTTGTTGTTGTTGTTGTTGTTGCTGTTGTTGTTGCATTTTTGCTTTTGTTTGCCTCGCCGTCTGTCAGCCAAATGCAACATGTCGTGTCTTGGCGGCAGCCCACAACGCCCCCACACACTCTCTTCCTCTTTTTGTTGTTGTTGGCCTCACCCGCTCCATTTACCGTTGCAGCATCCATCCACAGTCTCCACAGTCTCAATACTCCCATTAACATTTTCATTCCCATTCTGATTCCCATTCCCATTCCCAGTCCCATCTGTGGTGCACACCTATTTGCATTTGCCAGCCATAGCTGCATTTGTATCTGTATCTGTGTATCTGTATCTGATTTTGATGCCGCTGCCGAAACTGGAGCACTATCTATGACGTCTATGACTTTGCGGAAGTGTCAGTGCAAGGCACATTTGTTGTTCCAGAAGTTCGAATGCATCTTGTTGTTGTTTGTATACCCTCTCTCTCTGTGCGCAGAGGGTATCATGGATATGTGTAGGCTCTTTGCGATAGAGCTGGTATTGGCCAAGGGAATTCCGGAAAAGAAGAAGGAGAAGAGGTACGCTGCATCCGGTTTTCATATCTACGGAGCACTGTGGGCAGGATAGACTGCGACCCTTAGTAGTAATTGTGCTCCCTTTTAGCCCTGGAGCTTCACAACAAGCTCGATATTCGAATCAAACTTAATCGCTTGAGATGGGAGAGAGATGTCCTTTTTCTGGCGAAGGAGACTGGAAATTGTTGGGAGGTTTCGTCCTGAGTGCTCCCTTTCAGCTCTGGAGCTTCACAACTAGCTCTGTATCCCAGTCAAACTTAATTATTTAAGATGGGAGAGAGAAGTCCTTCTTCTGGCGAGGGAGCTTGTAGATTGTTTGGATGTTTCCTCCTCAGTTCTAAGCCAATAATGCTTGGGGCTTTCTTCAGTTTGAAATGTCCTGCTAGCATTGAAGGACTACCCTCAAAATTCCGGAAAAAAAAGCAGAAGAGGTTCAATGGCATATTTTTCGAGCACTCTGGCCCATATAGACTGAAGGGGCGCATCTATTGTGCTCCCTTCTAGCCCTGGAGCTTCACAACTAGCTCCCAGTCAAACTTAATTATTTAAGATGGGAGAGAGATGTCCTTCTTCTGGCGAGGGAGATTAGAGATTGTTGGGTGTTTTCCACCTCAGTTGTCAGTCAATAATGCTGGGGGGCTTTTTGTTTTTAAGTTGTCCCATTCGCAGTGGCCACGGGGGGTTTTTGGATTCGGACCACCCTCCCAAAAGTTGAAAAAATGGGTGAGAGTCTTTTGAGAGTCCCGATTTAGTTGCTTAGTTCATATTGTAGTTGAACTCTTAGACCCTAGACCTCTTGAGATAAACCGCATAAACCCCATAAAGCAGAATAAAAACAATATTGGTAGAATTTTTGAAAACATTAGCCTTGAGTATATTGAAAACTTGGCAACTTTTAAAAATCATCATAATTTATTTCATTTTATTATAATAATATAAACTATAAAAGGAGAGGTTAACTCCGATGGGTTCTGAGCCGCTGAATCTAAGGTTTGAAAACCCTAGGAATATTTTGAGAGATTTAACAAAATGCTTTACTTTTACATTCAATTAAAGTTTACCATCCTTTTTTTGTCCTTATTTGAGGACTTTTTATAATTTTCATAGTGGTAGATCGATAGCCAATAAAATTTTAGGAAGGCACCTGGGTGCTCAAGTCTCTATGTTAGGTAAAAATATAATAAATTAACGCCAGACCCGTTTGTCAGACGGAGGGTTAAGTAGCAGGTATTTGCACTTTGGATTCGGCTTCAGAGATCCTAAAAACGTGTAGTAACATGGGGAATTATCGGCTCCGGACCCCCAGCTCAAAGTTCCAAAAATGGATTAAGAGTCATTTGCTAGCTCCGATATAGTATAAACACTTTGAAGTAGAAAATCGTCATGAGATCACACCCTGGAACTTTGCCGATCTTGTGGGTATCCCAAGGTGTAATACCAAGCGATCATCTTAACTTCTGTGATCCACAAGTACAGTACCAGCCTCAAAACTCTTCGATTTTATTCTCATACTAAGAATCTTGACAATTATTATTATTTTTTTAAAGCCTAGTTCCAAGTAGAGTTGTAGCCTTTTCCTTACTACATTGGGAAGATTCCAGTTTCACTCTAGAGCTTATAAGAATACGTAAAATTTCTCAAACTAGGAACTTCATCTAGAACACTAACTAAAGTAGTCTGAGACTAAACATTCTTACTTTTAATAAAAAGATTGCTTCACTCTAGAGTTTATAAGAAATCTTAAATTTCTCCAGCTAGGAACGCAATCTAGAACACTAACTAAAGTAGTCTAAGGCTAAACATTCTTACAATTCAAATCACTTTTTCTAAAAATAATTTTCAACATTCTAAGTTAAGAATTTCTGGCCTAGGTGCTAGCTACACTCAAGCGCATTTATTTTAAATATCTTAATTTAGGAATTTCTGTCTATAAAAAGCTCTCTAAATTAGAATCTTACTATCAGGAAATAGAAAGTTGCTCTTGAAGCTCGATATTTTTAGTTTGAAAGAAATCAGTCCGGGAAGACATACAGAGAGAAGAGTGAGATATGCACAGTCCTGAGTTACAATCTAAATATTTTTGAATCAAACACTTATAGTCTCTCTCGCTTTGATCATCCATTCATCATATGTACTAATCTTATGAAGATAAGTACTAATTTTAAAATTAGAAATATCACACCAATTCGTAACAGATTTCTTTCCAAACAAGCTAAATTGAAAAAAAAAATAATTTATTGATATTCAGCTCTCTCTATTATACATTTAATCCATTGAAATATATTCAAGTCGAAACAATTTGATTAAAAGTATTTTAAAGCATAGAATCCTCTACAACAATACTAAACTACAGCAGTATCTTCTACAAAGCCTGTTCATTAAAAGTTTGATTCCTAGGAGGTACATAGAGGCCTGTGTTCTCTCCTTGAAGGCAAGGATTAAAATTAAAAATTCAACTGAAGTATTTCAACTATATCGCTGTATATATCGCTTTCTAAGCGAATATTTTTAATCAAAACTTCATTTTCTGCATTATAAACTGCTTGTTTTATTGCAAGCAAGCAGAGTGCATTCTGCAACCAAGCAGTTGGCCTTGCAAACAAGCAGTTACGATCCCCTACACCTTTCTAAGTTTTCAAAAGTTAATCTTTTTTGATTTTAAATAATTGCAGTGTATTCCAATGTCATTGAGACCCAGCGCCTTGGACTGCATCGTCTCGTAAATCCAAAGAAAAAAACTTAGACAAAACAACATAAATAAAATACATTTTTAGCTTGGTTTAGTTTCACATAATTTTTGAAAATTTAACGCACTCCACACACACACACACATGATATGACTCATTAAATACACACACACACTCACACACATCCATAAATTATTTTAAATTACTTTTAATTGACAAAGTCTTTTGGTGCTTGGCTTTTAATAATTTAATTTGTTGCTTTTATTTCAGTTTTTGTTTCGCTTTAAAACCACCACAAAAAAAAAAGCGCGTAAAAACGCACCCAAAAAAAAATCCAAAACCAATTTAATAACCACAATTAACCGCAACGAGTTACAACAATTTCAATTTGCATTTCGGAACGCTACACGAACTTTTTAATGCTCTTACCAAAGTTGTTACAAGGTTTGGGTTTTCGGGCATGCAAAATATTTAAGGTCAAGTTTAAAGTCGATTAGTTAACTTATTAATTATTTAATGAAGTTTTGCTTCTAAGAATATGTAACCAAATGCATTTAAAATTCTATATACCCTAACGCTGTTTAAATTAGCGCATTTGTTTGATACCCTGTCTAGAAATTGATCGAAAATTATTATAATCCCTTAGAAGAGCATTGTAATGTATTTCCATTGTGACGTCATTGGTTTAGCTGATTAAGAACACCTTAATGGATTTAAAATTCTATGTGCTCTATCAATATGTATACCAGCGCATTTTTTGTATACTCTGCCATGAAAATGTAATTCAAAATATAATATTCCCTTAAAATTCCCATAACAATGCATTTTTATTATTAATTAATTCATTTTTAAAAAAATTTTGGATAAAATTAATGAAGTTTTGCTATTGAGAATATCAAAATTCATTTAAAATGCTATACACTCTGTTTATATTTAAACGAGTGAATTTTGACAGAGATTCATGTCATGAAAATTGATGGAAAATTATTTTGTTCCCTTATATTCCCTTATTGCAATTCATTGTGACGTCATTGGTTTAGCTGATTAAGAATACCTAAATGCATGTAAATTGGTATGTGCTTTATCAATATTTAAACGGGCGCATTTTTTTTATTCCCTGTCACAAAAACTTATCGAAATTACTATATTCCCATTTAAATCCCCATTTATTCCCTTTAAAATTCATTGTGACGTCATTGGTTTAGCAATCATCTATCTATTTACAGCACTGTTTTTATAATGACATTTTGTATTTGCTCAAAAATGTATTCGTAATTTCAAACTTGCCGCACCCCAATGTACGTTATGATTTTTTGGAGAGGCAACTATTGTCTATTTTAGTCAATTTAGTACCTGTAGAATATCGAATTGTATACCTCTTATGGCAGTTGTCATGAACCAAGAAAAATTGCAACGTTGTCGTTTTATACATTCCAAAAAACATCCAAAGTTATCCTTCCAATTCTATAGAAACCTCCTCCAATTGAATTTATTTAGTCAATATTTATTTTATATAATATATAATTCCATGACGGGCCCCTGGGAAAGGCATGGGGATCTCTATTAATAACTGTTCAAAGAGAATTATATTATTAATATTTTATATAATTCATAATTTCATCTATTTTTTTGAACGACTTTATCGAAATAAAATGCGTTGATTTATAGAACTTAAATGATTCTTGTTGGACTTAAATATTTTAAATTTGGAACGAATGAAAAAATGTACAATCCGTAAAACCTTTTAAACCGCGCACTTTATATAAATATATTAAAAATATTTCTTGAAGAACCAAGTTGGTTTGCTAAAGTAGATCAAACTGAGACCCTATGATCCATTATGATCTCTATGAAAAACAAAAAATATGTAAAGATGAGTGCTGCTGCGAAAAAGAAGGGTATTGCAGTTAGGTGCTATATCAGCGGAATTTTATCCGAGATTGAACCAGTGAAGAGAGCCAGATGTGCTATGGGCAGATTTGCCAGAAAACCCGTGCTTCTGAAAACGATCTTTTCCAGCTATTTCTGAAAAGTCAAAAAAAGTTTGACTGTCCAAAAAACTGATATTGAATGCTTTCTTTCTACTCAAGTAAAAGAAGCCGCGTCTTATGATCTAGTTCTTTTCATTTCTTCGATATTAGTCGCTTTCCTCCATACTATGAACTTTTGATGTTTTCTTTAACAATTCTTCACTTCGACTCGAACAACACTTTTCCGTTTTTTAGTACAAAAAGGAACCGAGTCTTAATGATCTAGTTCTTTACATGCATTCTATTTGATCGATATTGGTCGCTTTCTCCCTCATAATATCGACTTTAGATGTTTTCGTTAAGAATTCTGCAACTCGACTTAATCCACCCTTTTGCGTTTCTTAGTACAAAATTTATGCAAATCGGTTACAAACTTCGGAAGTTATACTCCATAATTATTAAAAGAATTATAAATAAAGAAGCTATTTGTATAACTTTTTGTGTTAATTCCACAGTCAACAAAATTACGAGGGGCATTCAAAAAGTAAGTTTTCCTAATTTTAAAATGAAGTACAAAACAATTTTTAGGTTACAAAATGAGTATTTATTAATTATTTGACTCACAAACTATTTTTCTACATAGTCACCTTCGACTTGAATACATTTTTCGTATCTGTTAAGGAGTTTATGCAAGATCCGGAGAGTAGGGTGGGTGATCGATAATTTCCCATTTGAATTTTTCCAATAAAGTTCTCGTTTTTTGAGCAGAATGAGGCCGTGCATTATCATGAAAGAGTAAGATTTTTTTGGATAATTTTCCTGGACGTTTTCGTCTGATGGCATTTTTAAGCTTATTTAAAACTTCGCAGTAACGGTCCGCATTGATTGTTGTACCAGGTTCCAAAAAATCAACCAACAAAACACCTAACTCGTTCCAGCAGAACGTTGAATTTTTGCTTTTTTTGGAGCACTTTCTTCTGGTTTCTTCCAAACCATGCTTTGACGCTTTGTTTCGGGATTCGTATGATGACACCACGTTTCATCACCCGTCACAATGTGTGAGTAGAGACTATCGCCTTCTTTCTTAACCATTTCAAAAAATTTTTGAGCAGCGACTATTCGTTGATGTTTATGGTTTTCGGTAAGCAGGCGTGGGACCCATCTTGCGCAAACTTTGCTGTAACCAAGCTTATCCTTCAAAATTGAAAAGATTGAAGTTGGGCCAATTTCAATATCAGGAGGAATCAATTCGAGAATATCACCGATGGTCAGCCGTCTGTCCTCTTCAATAATTTTTTGAACAGCTTCAATAGCTCTGTCCGTAGTGGCTGTTTTTGGAGGTCCTGCACGCTGTTCATCATGAACTTCTGCACGTCCCGCGATAAAATCATCATGGTTGTTGTGTTTATACTGCTGAAAAAACTATTTTCGGTCACCAATACCAGTGCCGCTCTTATCGATAGACTCAACACTGATGTTGTGTTCAGTGCGAGGCCGCTAGATGGTGCACAAGAGAAACGCCAGACCAGGGAAACTTACTTTTAGAATACCCCTCGTAATATGTAGAATCAGATAGACTACATTTTTAAAATTTATTTTACTTTTCGAAGAAACCAACCCACAAGTTTGATAATATTAAACAGCAAAAATTTTCAGGTAAAAAGTAGAAACTGCCATCAAACAACAATAAAGACACACGTAAACTTTAAATCAAAAAAAAAAAAGGCGAACGACTTTGTTATACCCTGTACCCATTCTAATCAAATCCAATATATTGCTTAAGGACTCAAAAAAAATTTAGTTACAATATATTATAAACCAAAAGAATATAATCGAATTTTGCACCAAACACGTTTTTTTTTTGAACCGGCTCTTATGGGGACTATTGTATATCCTCTTAAATTTGATAATATCTAGTACAGTGCTCGAGAACTCTAACATACTACTTAACGCCAAATGTGGCTACGAAATTCTTCATAAAAAACGAAATACTACGAGTTTTGCAGCAACAAAACTTTTTACCCATTAGGTCCTATGATATAGTCAACCGACTTTGTTATGGTAGCTTTAAGTCAATCGATTTTGATCAAATTGGTTACAGTACTGGGAAACTCTAAAAGATTTATGAATGCCAAATTTGATTTTGATATCTTTATAATACACCTAAGTTATGCCCGAATTAGATAAAATCTAGTACAATGCTGGGAAACTCTAAAATACTACTTAACACCAAAAGTGGCTACGATATTCTTTATAAGTCCACGAAATACAACGAATTTAGCACCAAAAAAATTTTTTACCTATTTAGTCCTATGATAAAGTCAACCAACTTTGTTATGGGAGATTTATGATATAGCCAGCCGACGATAAAACAAATGAAAAACGGCAAATTTCGCATCAAAAACTGTTTTTTACCGATTCGGTTCTATGGGAGCTATATGATAGACTGTATCGATGTATATGATTCAAATTTGGTAGAGAACTTGGAAACGCTAAAAAACCTTTGAATACCAAATTTGCTTATCTTCATAAACAAACGACTTATTTATCTAAAACTTTTTGTTTTTTTTCTCGATTTCCTCCGAAACGCCCCTATGGCAGCTGTATAATATAATTCAGATATTCAAAATATTACATGAGCTTGTCTCCACTGATACAATAACGTATCTAATCTACAATAAAAATATAGTCGCTTCTAGTTCTTGTCTAAGATCTAGGCATTCCTTCGGACAGACAGACATGGGCATATCGACTTTTTTAGTCACTCTGATCATTATCATTTCGGTAACTTTGGGGGGTCTCCGACGATTTTTTCTGTAAGTTAAATACAAAAACTTAATATACCCATCATCATCATCCTTGACGCGACAGCTATAGTTCCGCTTTGGCCTTTCGAACAATATTTCTCTAACAATCTGTAAACTTTGCTGCTTCCTCCCAATTTAGGACGCTTAATTTTTCCAACTCATCTTTCACTTCGTTTATCCAAGAAGCTCGGATCACCCATTTCTTCCATCTGGTTTCATACAAAATAGGATTTCGAATTCTCGCAACAATTCCGACCCGTACAAATTTGCTGTCTGTCCTCTCTAGGACGCTCATGTATATCTGATTTCCTCAGAGTCCGCGTCTCACATCCGTACGATAGTAATGGTCGGATCATTGTTTTATGTTTCCGGAGCTTCAGGGCTCTATTGAGAAGGCGTGAATTGAGGATCGTTGAATGCGATAAAAATGTCAAGGTATAAATTGTATGGAATTTTTAAGGCTATCTCAGAGCACTAACGAACTTATTCAGCTTAAAATCCATGAGCTTAGATCACTTTTATCAGTCAAATTGTTTTTAAGATATGCTCCAAAACATGTAAATGTTAAACACTATCAAAATTAGGAAAAATAGAGGATATGCTATTTTAGTGGAAAAGTGCCGACTTTAGCCAATACACGATATTTTTGTGACTAAGTCTGCGTGAGGAGTGACTTCAGGAACACTCAATCCGCAGTCACCAAAATAGTGTATATTTTGTTCAAGAGCATTTTTTTGTGTTGTCTCTAAGTGCCATTAAATAAACCCATAAATAGAGCCTTTTCCTGAACATATTGGAGCTAAAAAAATTACAGCAAAAAATCACCTTAGTCTGACCTTCAATCGCTCAACTCCAAAATGTTTAACATCTGTTAACTCTGTGACAAAAAATTTGCTCCGGCGTGGGAGTGGCCGCCACATGACAAAAAACAAACCAGAAGTAATTTTTCAAAATGTGTCCAAAAAGTTGATGACTTGATCAGCTGTGATGGGAGCGAAGAAGGGTTCAGAAAGTTCGTGGGGGCCTTCTCTTGACTATGTTGCGTGTGGTGCTGATTGTGGTTGTTGTTGTTGATTGTGGTGTTGCTCGCTGTGAGTGGATCATGTGGTTAGTATTGCAATTCTTAGCAGCAGGTGGCTGGTGGCGACGGTGTCGGTGGCGGCGGCAGCAGCGGCAGCTACCAACCTTTCTCTGTCCCTAGAAGTGCCGCTGCCACTCCTCCCTCCTCTCTCCCCCCACGCTCTCTTGACGTTTCTTTCTTATGCTTTTCTCTTTTATAGACGACGGCAAGTTCACATGGTCGGTCGGTCGGTCGGTCGGTCGGTCGGCTAATGCAGAGCTTGGCATTAAAAACCGCTGACAAAGTGCATTGAACTTCGTAGCGAGAAATTCTTATGCAAAAAAAAGAATAAAAAAAAAATTACAAGCAATCCAAGCAGCAAAGCAAAGAACTTTTCAAAATTAACAGCAGCGGCAAACTTGTTGTTGTTGTTGCTGCTTGTTGTTGTTGTTGTTGACTACAGAATTACTTACAATATTTATGTTAAATGGCAGACGGCGCCGTCATTCAAGCAGCGACGTTAACTGCAGCAGCGACGCCAGCAGAACAACGGCAGCGCAGGCGGCAACTTAAAAATGTGAAATAAGTTGCTTGTTTAATAGAAACATTAAACATAGTGAAGCGAATGTTGCGGCCACAGCGGCGCACAGTGGGCGAAATTGACGATTTAGCGGCACGAAATTAATGACGTCTAAAATAATAGAAATATATGCAAGGGAATATTTTTCGCAAAATAGCATAAATTTATTTTTTAATAAGTAAACGAATTTTTTTATATTTCAATTTTAATTTCTTTTTAGTTTAATAATTTGCTTTATTTTCATAAAATTTTTTGATGTGTAAACATCTTAAGGCTAAGGGGGTAAAACTCTCGTTTCACAATACAGATGTAAAACAGAGTAAGACAAATCGGTGTGAGGTATATGAGAGTGTATTGGGGCAAAAGTCAAGTTTTTTTTTTATTTTTAATTTTTAATATTTAGTTAATTTAATAATTTGCTTTATTTTTATATTATGCGATTTTGGCTTAAAGCAAGCCATTAAAAAAAATTACACAGTTAGATGTAGAAATCTTTTCTACTGAGATAGAAATATTTTTAAAGTTATGAATTACAATTTTTGGGGTATTGTCGTTTTGGAGTCAAGGAAAATTAATTCAAAAACTTTGTTCCAAAGAATTTTAAATAAATAAATTTACAGAAAAAGAAAAATAATTATTTATGGTAATCTTTGATGATTGAGTTTCAATGAATTTTAAATTAAATTTTCTTGTTCGTCGAGATATAAATTTATCGATCATGTCAATATTAGCTCTTATATGTAAATATTTTGTTGGATAATAATAAGGGAGGTTCAATATCATCTTCAATATTTTGTTTTGCGCTGTTTGCAGTTTTTTAAATGAGTTTTGGAATTGCTTTCCCATACTTTACAGCCTTATAAATTTTAATATTTAAAATAATTTTTTTTAAATATTTATCAAAATATTTTTAATTTTTAAGTATGTACCTATATACCGAAAAAAATATTTGCATACATCACCTTAGTCAAAGTTTATCCAATTGACGTAGGTTCTGTTTGCTTTCTTTCCATTTTTCGGTCACTTTACGGAAATCTCTCAAACGTTGATAATTTCCTACAACAGGTCCTCAACAAGAGGAAAACATTTTATTATGACGAGGTTCGAGTTTCGGAACAAGCCCAGTCTTGATTTGTAATCTAGCTAAAACTTTCAAAATCCTTTTATTTTAGACTCGTTTAATTTCAAAATAGATTTCTAAGTTTCTGCAAGAGCTCTTAGAAGAAGTTCAAGCTCTGTGGGGAAATCACAATTTTTGGTAGATTTCCTAGTGTTAAACATATTTTTCACGATCTTCAATTTTGCGTAAGATTCAAAGTGGGACCAGACTCCAAATTTGTTCATAATTTCCATCAAGTCGGGGGTTTTTTTTATATATATTTTTTAAGCTATTTCAAAATAAAAAAAGGTACAAATAAAAAGCATTTATTTTTATCAACAGCAGTTAAAAAAAATGGCGGACTTAAAGTCGGGCGCAGACGACTTTAGGATACCCTGTACCACTAGCTTGTAATAATGTCCGATTTCTTCACAAAAAACCAAAAACAGAAGAATTTTTAAGCAAAAAATTTTTTTTTACCGATCGTTCCTATGGGAGCTATATGATATAGTCAACCGATTTCAATAAAATTTGACACAGTGCTTAAATACCTTAAAAAAGATATGAATGCCAAATTTATTTCAAATATCTTTACAAACAAACAAAACACATCGAATTTTGTATAAAAAACGTGTTTTTGGACCGATTGGTCCTATGGGAGCTATATGATCTAGTCAAACGATTTGGATTAAATTTGGTACAGTATCTTAACAAACAAACGAAACACAACAAATTTTGTTAAAAAATCGATTTTTTGGAAGATCGGACCTATGGGAGCTATATGATATAGTCAACCGATTTTGTTGAAATTTGGCACATTGCTTAAGTGGTCTAAAAAAAAACGCCAAATCTGGTTAGGATGTCTTTATTAAAAAACGAAATATAGCGAATTTTTCTTTAAAAAAGTTATTTTGGCCGATCGGTCCTATGGGAGCTATATGATATAGTCAACCGATTTTGATCAAATTTGGTACAGTGATTGGGAACTATAAAAAACTTTCGAATACCCAATTTCGTTACGATATCTTCATAAACAAACGAATTATTCATCTAAAACGCTTTTTTTTTGTCGAGGTCGTCTCAAACACCCCCATGGGAGCTATATAATTTATCCCCGATATCAAAAAAATAAAATAAACTTGCCTCCTATGGAATAATATGGGATCTAATGTGAAAGTTTGGTAACTCTAGCTCTTACCATCACTGAGATCTAGGCGTTCACACGGACGGACAGACGGACAGACAGACAGACGGACAGACGGACATGGGTATATCGACTTCTCTATTCACCCTGATCATATTTTAGGTAACTTTGGGGTGTCTCCGACGTCTCCTTCTATATGTTACATACATTTTCGGCTTGCACAAACTTAATATACCCTTGGTACCATACGGTACAGGGTATAAAAAGGTTTTAACCAGGAAAAAATAGCATGTTGAAATTTTTCTTGCTAAATGTATTAAGGACCATTCAAAAAGTCTAAAATCAATATGGTGACCTCCTCCAACCGTAGGGTTTTTCGAGCCCATTTATCTCGAAATCTATAAGTCGCATCCAAAAATTTCTAAAGCAAAAAATTTTCAAAATTGATTTTAAAATTTTACTATTTAAGAGTTGAAATTTCTTTTCGAGCCTGTTCTGCTACTGTGTGGTGGGATATAAAATCCCCGCAGTCAGTGGTCGAAATATCTCTCATTTTTAGCTCTCTTTCTCTCAGGAACGTCACTGCTTGAACTTCTCACTCTTAGTTTGCTCATACGGTCGCATGCTGCAAATAATTTCAAAAGGTGGCTCAAATTTGTATGACAGTTATATGAAATAGTGAACCAATTTTGATGAAGCTTTGCACAAATGTGTGAACTAACACAATATACAAATAATATAAATTGGGTCGCGGTAATTTTAAAAAAATAAACATTTTTAACAACATTTTATTTTATTTATATTTGTCTGCATATTTGTGTCAATTTCGACCAAAATTGACTCATTATTTCATATAGCAACTATATAATAATTAAGACTGCACTCGATTGTTTAAAGAGACTTATAAAGACGTATTATATAAAGCACGCAATGCGCAACCTTATAATTGTTGGATCATGCACAAATGATGCATTGCACAGTGGTGCAAAAATTAAAATTTTGATAAAAACAATTTGTGAAATGCATTTGATATGCATTTGATTTAGAATCAAGAAAATTTAATACAATTCGAGTGAAAAATTGATTTGCTACACTGAGAAAAAATGTCGGTCTAAAATCAAAGTTGAGTATTCTTATACATAACAAAATTTAAATTTTTGGAATAAAAATGCATCTTTGCGATTGTTTACTAAAATAAAAAGCTAAATAAATAATTGTTTTTTTTGTTTGATTTCTATAAAAAGTTTTACGAAAATTAAACGTAAAAGAGAAAAAAATGAGTTTGTAACTTTTCCAGATACTTGGAAGAAAATAAAGACGCGTGTAGTGCCAACTTTTTTCGCAATTTATAACTCTATTATTATTAGTAATTTTTTTATTTTTTATAGGTTCTTTAATCTAGTTTATTGAAAACTGCACATTTTTCTTTTTATTATTGTGATCAATGCTATATAAAATCTTCTCGATCACGTCCTTCCTTGTACTAAATCTCTTTCTGGTTTAAATTTTTATAAAACGAATAAAAATTAGTTTTTTGAAATTATTCCTGATTAGTGGCTTTATTTTACTTCTCCCAAATGAAGTAACTGGCTGAACCTTAATCTTGAAATCATGAAATCGCACATTGTTAACGATTTAATTCGCCAAAACTTTTGTTTTTAAAAACTTTCACTAAGTTTTAACTATTATCAGGAGGCATACTGAAAGCAGCTGGCTAGTTCCTATGTAACACTAATTACAACATCTGGAGCGGCACATTTTTTAGAAAAACAGTGCGCTAATTGTTTTTAATTTAAAATATTTGTTTGATTTTATAGAATTTGTTTATATGGTTTTTTTTTATTGATATTTAAACAGCTGTGAGCTTTAAAATTTAACATATGTTGATGCACTTGCTGCGTAAATCTCTGCAAAATTTTCCACGAAGAGATTGTAAATATTTAAAAAGTCAGCTGTTTGTGTACATTAAAAAAAAAATATGTTTGTAATTCTGAAACCAAAATTTTTCAGAATTGCACAACATAAAATATAAATATACAATTTAATATAAAAAACGTTGTTTTGTAATGACTTTTGCAAGCGCCATATGGAATTTAATGTGACGTCACAGAGCCTATAACTCACTAGTTCTTATATGAATTATAGGAACTTTTATATGCATAGCCTATAACCAGCTGATGGTTAAGACGCTTTTATCGAGACCTCATTTGTCAAATTGTGATAAGTGGCTTAGAAATTAAAAGAAAACAGATGAACATATTTGTAGGTTAAATACAAAAAATTAGGTTTCGCTTTAGCCTGAAGGCTTACGATGCTCTGGCTACAAACCTTTAGAACTTAGAGTTAAATTCTACTTTATAATTATATAAATAAATAAGTTTTTGCTTCAACTTAGTCCAGTTTATAACTCCAAATCGTCTGTATATAGTTTCGATAAAACATTTGGAAAAAACATTTCTGACAAAATTATGCTCTTTTTTTCGAATATTTATTTATGGGCAATCTACCGATACACTTAAAAGGTAAATTATGCTCTAGAATTTTACAATATAAAAATATTTTTTTGGTCATCATCATGCTCATCGTCATCATTTATTTTGTTTTTTTCTAATTAGTTTTGAGACTTGTTAACGTTAACATAGATATTTCCCTTTAAAATAAAAATAACTAACTCAATATTTTGCTAATTTCGCCCACTGTGCGACATTTTGTTGAGGTCGAGGCTTTGAATGGTTACTGAGCACAGCCAGCGGACCGTCGGACCGACGGATCGACTTCATCAAACACAGATACACACAGATACCCACACACACACACACACACAAAGAGACAGACAAACATAGATGAGCATAAGTACACAAAAAATTAAAACAGTTTCTTCTTCTCCTCTTCATCTTCATCATTATTATTATTATTATGATTATTATTATGTGCGCTTCGCATTGTTATCATCTTATAAGTAGTTTGTGCGGAGATCTGAGCATTAGGCTATTACAACAGTGGAAATATATTTGAATTTAGGACAAGGGAATACTCTGCAATTGTAGTGCTCAAAAGTATCGGAAGGTTGAGATTATTGCAAAGGGAAGAACGTTAACTTTTTGTTTTGGGTGGGTCTATATGAGTAATTTTCGAAATAGATTTGCGTTTAATGCAATTGATACAATGTTTCGAAATGTTGAGGTTATTGCAGTAAAAATATGATTTTTTTCCAAAATAGATCAGAAGTATCGAAATGTTGAGCTTATTGTAATGATCAGTGGCTCTCATAGGGTATATGAGCATTTTTGGAAATTGATTTAAGCTTAAACCGATTGATTTTTAGGTGTAGCTGCAAATTCTGAAGTTCTGGTACAGGGAAAAAAAGGCTTACATTTTATTATGACGAGGTTCGAGTTCCGTAACAAGCCTAATATTGATTTGCAATCTACCAAACACTTTTAAAATCCTTTCAATTTAAAATCGTTTGGTTGCAAAACAGATTTCTGAGCTTTGCCAAGAGCTCTTAGAAGAAGTTGAAGTGTAATTTGTGATTTCTTAGATTTTTTTAGATTTCCCAAGAACTCATGTTTATAATTTAAAGTTGCTACAGACATACCTAATGTTAAACATATTTTTCACGATCTTTAATTTTCCAGAAGATCCTTAAATGGACCATATTGCAAAATTGTTCATAACTTTCACCACGTCCGAATTACTTTTTTATTCTAAATATTTTTTAGGGCTTTTTCAAAATGAAGAATTATAAGTAAATTATTATATAATAAAGTTTTCGCCAGAAACGATTTTTTTAAGTTCCTAGATTTTTTAAAGCTCTCAAAAAATTAAATAATTATTAGATTTTACCTATTTTACGATATCAGGAAAAAATATCCAATCTTCTTAAAACTGCTAACAGAACCGAATTTTTGGTTTTCTTATATTGTAAAGATTTCTATAATTTATTGCAAGCTAATTATTTCTGATACCTATACAATAGATTTCAAAGAATCTTTTAAATTCTTCTTTTATTTCTCTTTGCTTCTAAGAAATGTTTTTTTACAAGCCTTAGTTGATAGTACTAAAGATTTCTTTCGCTTTTAAAGAATCATATTAGAAAATATTTTCAATTTCTAAGACATTTTTTTTATGGATCCAGCTGTATTGGAGTTACATAGAAAATAAGCCTTTATGCCGCATACTCCTTAAAAGTTTAGAGCCGGAAGGGACTTATTATCTTCGAAAAAAAGTTAACGCTCTAAGACAGTCAGTAGAGACCACGAGTTTTCTAATTTCTTTAGACGTATCTTCAAATCTCTGATATCTATACAGCAGATATCAAAAAATCGAATCTTCTAATCCGACATTTTTTTCGTCTTTGTTTCTAAGAATTGTTTTTTTACAAGCCTTACATGATAGTACAAAAAATTTATTTTGCTATCAAAGAATCATATTAGAAAATATTTTCAATTTAATTAATTTCTTTAATCTTACTTTCTAGGAAATTTTTTGTATGGACTCAGCTGGAGAACCAGCTAGTATTGGAGTTACATAGAAAATAAGCATTTATGCCATATAATCCTTTAAAGTTAAGTGCCTGAAAGAACTTAAATTCTTCGAAAAAAAAGTATACACTCTGAATCAATCAATAGTCACTACGAGATTCCTAGATTTTTTGAACAAATCTTCAAATCTCTGATATATTACAAAAAATATCAAAGAATCTTCAAATATGATTTTTTTTTCTCTTTCTTAAAAATGTGTTTTTTGACGAGTCAGGTTTGATAGTACGAAAGATATCTTTCGCTATCAATAGATCATATTAGAAAACAATTTCTTTTTCTAAGTTTCTATAAAATTATATTTATGAAACCAGCTGGAACAACTTCAAGTTGGAGTTAATTAGAAAAGAAGATGACAGAAAAGAAAAAAAATATTAGTGCTAAATGAACGTGTGAATTTGAAAAAAAAACCCAAAATCTTCGAAAAAAAAGTATGTACTCTGAACCTATCAATAGTGACGACAGAGTCTCCACTTTCTTTGAAAGAATCTTCAAACCTATAACTTTGTGATATCTCTCGCAACCATAACTAATAATAATAACTCGGAAAAATATTATCCTACATTAAGCATGTAGTCACTTTGTCGAGGTAAACTATAAATAAAGTAGGAAGATATTGGCTTTGGCAGCATTTTGAAATAAATTTGTTTCTAGTAACTCTTATATTTTTCGGGATCTCCACATTTAGAGGGTTACTAGCAAATTCCCGAAGGGAAACTATTTGACATAAGCTTGAGACTCAAATTTTCAAAATAATTGAAAGTAGCACCTCTAGCTCTCGAGAACTTTGAGAGTCTTGAGATGGCTTTGGCCCAATTTACGTTTTCTTATTCTTTATAGTGATCATATTATCTTGAGAATCCTATACAGTTTGATTACCCAAAAATCTGAAGATAATATCATCGCTATATAGAATAAGAAAACGGAAATTAGGAATCCGATTGAGATTGATTGCACAAAAATCTCAAGATAATATCATCGTTACATAGAATAAAAAAACGGGAATTAGGACTACGATTGAGTTTGATTACCCAAAAATTTCAAGGTAATATCATTGCTATATAGAACAAGAATCTTTCGTTACGAAAATGAACGTGAAGATTAAGGTCATCAAGAAATATGTATATTAGATTTTTGGAAATTTTATATATCTTTATTCGCTTAATCAACAGAAGAATCTGAATATTAAGTTTGATGGTTGTACTTATTATAGTTTCTAAGATATCCGAGTTCAGATGGTTTCCGTTCAGGTATTCAAAATCGAATTCTCAGCCCTTATTTATCATAAGGTAAAAGCATCTCAAGTAGACGACATTATTCAGTTGCTTCGTAGAAGAAACTTATATTTTCGCTTAAACGCTTTGAAATAGAGTTCGCCAAAATAAACTGGATTTGCTCAGCGTAGAGATCAAAGATTTTATCCAAAATCCCATCAGGAATATTCAATTTGTAAGCTTTCATATTTGAAACACAGTCAGTTTTCGATTTCAAACATTTAGCCAAGTCCCCTGCCGAAATATTCATTTTTGAAGCTTTCATATATGAGACCCATCTATTTTTTAAGTTCCTCTGAAGATGATGTGCGCTATGTCTTAAAGCAAAAGGTGCTATAAAGTCGAAAATATATTGCAAACGAATTTTAACTTTCAAAATAATATTATTTGATTAGTGCATAAACCATTTAGAAGTTCATCAAACTTACACTAAATACTGATGTACACCTTGGAAGAGTATAATAAAAAAGAAAATACTAATAATAAAGACGACGAACTGTAACGAACTTTGAGAATTTGCTGGCAGCTGGCACGCAACAGAAAGACGACAGAGAGATGGACCCGCCAGACAGACAGACAGACAGATAGAATCAGAAGTTGGATCATACGGGTCTCTCTCTTTCTAAGTATCTGTATCTATAGGAGTGTACAGCTGTGTGTATCTATGTGCATAGTTTAGCTGTGTGTGTGCAGTTAGTTCGACTTGGATGGTTTAGTAATTGTTGCTATTGTTGTTGTTGTTGCTATTGTTGTTATTCTAATGCGAATAATTTTCACATTAGAAACGGCAAACAGCAACAACAATAACAATCAAATTGCATTTTTTTTGCTATAGCTACATAAATACATACATAGACAGCTATGTATAGAGTATTTATGTGCGTGCTGCTTGTCTTATTAACAACACGCATGCGTGAAGATTTCCACACACAGCTACAACAACAACAAAAAGCAGCAAATAACAACAACAGACACGCACACATTTGGCGTTTTTTAGTGCATTTTGTATTTGAAATAAAACGGACAGCGCGCGTATTTTTGTATGGCATTTAAAGCAACTGCCTGAAAGTATGCTACAAAATTGGCTGAAATGATGAAATGCTGTTGAGGTATAGATGGCGCCAGTGTGCAGTGTTTGGGTAATGTAGCTGGAGAAAAGAAATATTTTATAATATTTTATTTTCATTAAGTTTCTAGTTTTATTTTTTTGAAGTTATGTTTAAATCTAAGCCGTCTGATAAATAATCCCTTGTAATATGTTCAGTTCAACAGATTGGATTGGCAACTTAAAATAAAGAAAACTGAAAATCGTTAAAATATCCATATTATTGGCATTTTTTCCAACTTCAATAAAAAAAATTTAGTTTAAACTTTAGGGTTACCGGTTAAGGTGGCTGTAGCTCTTTAACAAAAATATTTACAAATTGGGTTACTTCAAAAATTTTAAACCGATTTAAGGATAATTTAAGGGGTAACAGCTGTGTGTATCTTTGCTTTATATGCTACTTTTTCGATTTTTTTGAAAGAAACTTTATTTTATATTCAAAATCCAAATAGGTTACGATATTATACTATTTTGAGCTACAAAAATGAGTTTTTCCAAAGTAATAAAGGGTAAAGTGGCGGCCTTATAGAGTTACATGACAAATTTTCGGAGAACGTTTTTTTGACGTTGCTTTAAAAAATTATTTTGAAAAAAAATTGCAATGGATTGAATGATATGAATAGGATAGGTTATGAATTTTGAAGAAATTCCATAAGTCTTAAAATCTTCAAAAATAAGCTGTAAAAAAAGTATTAATTTTATTCTAAAAATCGCTGGAAAATCATATTAGTATAAAGATTGTGTCAAAACTTCAAATAGATCGGATAAAAATTGACTAAGTTGATCGTAAAGCCATTCGAAAACGCGTTTAAAGTTTTAAAACTGAACCAAAATATTTTTTTTTAACTTTGGGATTTAGTTTCCAATAAATTTTCTATTGATTTTGCTACAAAAAAATGGCGTACGTAAAGTCGGGCGCAGACGACTTTGGGATACCCTGTACCACTAGCTTGCAATAAAATCCGGTTCCTTCACAAAATTAACCAAAAACAGAAGAATTTTGCTTTTTTACCAATCGTTCCTATGGGAGCTATATGATATAGTCCAACCGATTTCAATAAAAATTGACACAGTGATGAAATACCTTAAAAAAGATCTGAGCGCCGAATTTAGATCAAATATCTTTACAAACAAACAAAACACATCGAATTTTGTATAAAAACCGTGTTTTTGGACCGATTGGTCCTATGGGAGCTATATGATCTAGTCAAACGATTTGGATTAAATTTAGTACAGTGCTTAGGAACTATAAAATACTCACGAATGTCAAATTTGGTCCCAATATCTTAACAAACAAACGAAACACAACAAATTTTGTTAAAAAATCGATTTTTTGGAAGATCGGACCTATGGGAGCTATATGATATAGTTAACCGATTTTGTTCAAATTTGGCACATTGCTTAAGTGGTCTAAAAAATTTCCAAACGCCAAATCTGATTACGATATCTTTATTAAAAAACGAAATATAGCGAATTTTTCTTTAAATAAGTTATTTTGGCCGATCGGTCCTATGGGAGCTATATGATATAGTCAACCAATTTCAATAAAATTTGGCACAGTGCTTAAATACCCTAAAAAAGCTATGAATGCCAAATTTATTTCAAATATCTTTACAAACAAACAAAACACATCGAATTTTGTATAAAAAACGTGTTTTTGGACCGATTGGTCCTATGGGAGCTATATGATCTAGTCAAACGATTTGGATTAAATTTGGTACAGTGCTTAGGAACTATAAAAACTTAAGAATGTCAAATTTGGTCTCAATATCTTAACAAACAAACGAAACACAACAAATTTTGTTAAAAAATCGATTTTTTGGAAGATCGGACCTATGGGAGCTATATGATATAGTCAACCGATTTTGTTCAAATTTGGCACATTGCTTAAGTGGTCTAAAAATTTCCAAACGCCAAATCTGGTTACGATATCTTTATTAAAAAACGGAATATAGCGAATTTTTCTTTAAAAAAGTTATTTTGGCCGATCGGTCCTATGGGAGCTATATGATATAGTCAACCGATTTCGATCAAATTTGGTACAGTGATTGGAAACTATAAAAAACTTTTGAATACCAAATTTCGTTACGATATCTTTATAAACAAACGAATTATTCATCTAAAACGCTTTTTTTTGTCGAGTTCGTCTCAAACACCCCCATGGGAGCTATATAATTTATCCCCGATATCAACAAAATAAAATAAACTTGCCTCCTATGGAATAATATGGGATCTAATGTGAAAGTTTGGTAACTCTAGCTCTTACCATCTCTGAGATCTAGGCGTTCACACGGACGGACAGACGGACGGACAGACGGACAGACGGACATGGGTATATCGACTTCTCTATTCACCCTGATCATATTTTAGGTAACTTTGGGATGTCTCCGACGTCTCCTTCTATATGTTACATACATTTTCGGCTTACACAAACTTAATATACCCTTAGTATCATACGGTACGGGGTATAAAAATGAGCAATTAGTTATCAAGCTCTTAAAAACTAACAGCAAAATGAGCATTCCCATTTGGGCGTGACGTTACGTTTTTACAAAAAAATGTGACAAACTAAAATACGATTTCATAAAAAAAATGTATTCGCATTTACATAGCATCTAACCAACCTTTATTTAGTTAAAATGTGATAACAATCTTAAAATCTCGAAGTTTTATTGATTAAATCAGGCAAACATAACTACTCATGGCGTTACGTTACTTGCTTTGAAAAAAACGCAAATTTCTTTAGACTGAGTTTTGTAATAAGAAATTTTAGTTTTAGTATGAAACGAAACAATGTTTATACGATAAGTAATTCTTTCTGCTGCTTGTTATTTCAAAGATTATCTTAGAGAATCATATTATGTTTGGCGTAGAAATCAAATTAATCCTTTATTTGTCTTTTTTGATTAGAAAAGTGAAAGTAAGAAATAACAATTTTTTTGATTTTTAATTAAATATGTCTTTATTTTGTATATTATTTTAAAAAAATATCTTAAGGATTCTTATTATATTTGGCATACAATTTTGTAGAATTCAAATTAATCCCTTATTTGTATTTTTCTCCGATTTTTTATGCAGTTTTTTTTTATTCGTTAGAAAAGTGAAAATAAAAAATAAAATTTTTTAGATTTTTGTTTTAAATATGGCTTTATTCTGCTTATTTCAAAAATATCTTAACAAATCTTATTGTAATTGGGACTTAATTTTGTAGAATTTAAATTAATCTTTTATTTGTTTTTTTTTCGATTTTGATGCGTTTTTTTATTCGCTAAACAAGTGAAAATAAAAAAAAAATGTTTTCCTTTTTTGTATTTTTTAATTAAGATTTTTTTTTTAAGATCTTGCCTATTTTGGACAAATTTGCTTTAGAGTTAATGCAGCAATTTACAGTAGCAGAGCTATTTCTAGAACTAAAACTTATGATATCCGCTATATTTCGAATAGTTCTCAAAGTCTTTATGTAAAAAAAAATAGTTCATATAGCAAAAAATAGCTATAATAAAGCGGAGATCCACCCAAATAATTCGGACCATACCGTAACTATCTATATCACACAACGTCTTGGACGAATACGTCTATTTCACCTTTTACTCTTTGCACTTACAGCCAAAAATATGTCTAGTTACTGCTGGCGCCATCTAGCTGTTAATTGCTCACAAACTCTACGCATTCAATGCCTTTTTTCTTTCAGCTCTTATTTTACGATTCTACGTACTGGCCTTAAAACACAAAAACAAAACTAATCCACTAATTTGCCTCTATCTCTCTTTACAGAAACCGAAGGCGAACTGACACGCCTCATTAAGACACTACCCTGGGGCCCACTGTACTGTGTGCTACAACAAGATGATCAAACATTTACAGCCTACTGCAGCGAAGAAATATCCGTAAGTTTTTTACCCAAATAGAGCTCCCAAAATAGCCTTAGTCTTTAGAAGCATTAGCGCTTAGAAGTCGTCCTTAACTAACTTATTAACATCTTGCAAATTGTTGTCCTGTATTCTTTGTTTCTGTACTCTTTTTTCAATCTTGCACCCACGTAATACGGATATTATATATGCTACTAATATTTAGATATTTCCGGCTACGCCCAAAAAGGAGGTGGGTAATATTGCTAGCAGTAGTTTGGCAGCTTGTAGAGCTAACATCTCTAGAGATTACTCTTAAATAATACTAATTCGTACTACCCTTTCTCAACTCCTGTCTAGCTGGGCGATGTTAGCTATGAGGATATACCACGCGTACGACTCGATCGTGTACGACGTCCTGCCAAGGCACTGTGGGATGGTCCGCCCACGTTGGCTGAGGAAAATGAGGATTCGGATACTTGCGGCATTGGTGGCATGAGCGGCTATACGGATATCGTGCTGAATACCACGCTCTACAATGATTTAGGTGAGTCTTTGAAGAAAATCTGTCGAGTCACTTGTTAGTTTTATGTAGTCGAGAGCGGCCTAGTATAAACCCCCTGCTGGGTTCAGTTCACAATGACGTCACAAAGCAAGCGCCAACTGACGAAGCTTAATTGCATTGACCGAGCGGCCTAGTCGCCCCTCAGGCAAAGGGGCCAAATTCAATTGTTGTTGTTGTTATGAGCTTATAAAGTGTATATCTGCTATGGTATTATGTTTGTAAAAAATAGATCTTCAGAGATGAAGCTTTCGTTTTGGTACAATGAATCACAGTCCGAGCGTGGCTTTTTTTAAACACCCCCAGACTGTGTTCTAAGAAAATGCATTTCAATTCGATGAGGCTTTGAATAAGTTCTTTAAATACTGCTTGGGAATTCTTCTTAGATAAAGAAGACAAATGCATTAATCGATAAATCACACAGGTCAATATGGTTTAGCTTTGGGAAAGGTATAGGTGATTTCCAGAATCCGAATCCGATGTCAAAATTGGTCCATCACGTAAGGATTTTGAGATATTTTAGGTTATGAACCCGAAAATGGCGACTTTTCTTACTTTTGTGGTTATGTGCAGGGCGGAAAAAAATTGTATGATCTGTCTCTCCAGTTACCCTTTAATGTAAGAGTTCAAGCGATCAATTTCGAAAACAATAGTTAACGCTATTCGAAGTTACGAAATATTTCAGAAATAATAATAATCCGGGGTCGGAATTAAGTTATTTTAGGCTGTGCGCTTTTTCTTTCCTACTTTTGAGATTATGCAAAAAGCTTTTGTGGATTCGGATTCTACGCAGCAAATTACTTTGGAAATGACCGAGTTATAGCTATTTGATGTTACGAAATATGTTCCCTCGACGTCATTAGCACTTCTTTAAGCCTTTGAGACAATAACGCAGGTCAATATGGTTTAGTTGTGAAAAAGCAAAGAATTATTCCAGAAATAATTTGATGTGTTGAATCCGAATCCGGCGTTATAATTGTGATATTTAGGGTTAAGTACCCGAAAAACGGCGTTTCTTCTTACTTTTGAGGTTATGAACAGAATGCAAATAATTTTTTCGAAGTCGGATTCGGATTCTACGCTGCAAATTACTTCGGAAATGGCCCTTAGTTTGGGTTAAATCGTATAAGGATTGTGAAGTAGATCAAAAACCGTACATCCCTAATCGCCTAAGTCTCTCAGATTGCAGAATCATTTTGAGGATTCAACGAAAGCAGCCAGATCTGCTATGGGCACATAGGCCAGACTACCCAGATCCTCAAAGAATGGTTTACCCAGATACTGACCCTTGGCTTCGGTAATTGTAAACCTGTGTTATTCTCATAAAGCAGTGGGAGCAGTCGAATCGATCCTGTAACTGCTCAGAAAAATCCTCTTCTAACTCGTCATCCTAACTTCAATAAGGGATGTTAGAATGCTAATTAAGAAGACAGTACGGAATAATGTTGAGCGAAGCCGAAGTTGTTCGGCAAGAGTGTGGGAGTATCTATTTAAACATAGATTTATATTCCATTACATATTCTAGGTTAGGTTTGAATAGGACAGCAACTCTCTTAGGCCAAGAATAGGCCCGTTTTGATACCACTACGGTGAGCTGCTTTAAGAGGCATTTTGAACTCTGTTCGGGGAGCTGAGACTGTTCATCAATAAAGTGTGACTTTAGGAAACGGAATCTTTTCCTGCCCAGCTATGGGCAGTGACAGAAAAAGTGCTCCACTGTGTTCAGGTCCTCCTCATCGCCAAAACTTCTAAAGAAGCCATGGTGGGAAGCATTCAGCCTGGATGCTTGATTTCCCACTAGCCACTGTCCTGTAATAGCACGAATGACAGTTGAGCCCTGGGCTCTATACAGACACCAAAGTTCCTTAGTTTTTTTACTGCAGTATGTCGGCCAGGTTTGCCGGAAGATCCTGCACATGTTCGATGTCCGATTCCATGTTTGGTTTGCAGAAAGAGCGAAGTATTTTCGTATTCTCAGTTTGCAGCTGACCATGGGTATACCCAGGTCCCCCTTGTCCTAAAAAAGAATGCTGAAAATTCCTTGTCTAGCCAGTGTACCCGTAATACACCTGCCCTCCATGTTCCTATGTTCTGGAACCCATATGAGGTGAATTGAAAAGTGCTCAGCCATCTCCTTCAAAGATAAGCAGCAGTTATTTACTGACTTAATGCAAGAAGTCATCGAATCTAGGAACTTAATAGCTGCTTGGCTGTCCGAGTAGGCACAGATGTTTTCAATCCGTACTTATAGGTTTCTTATTGTTGTCAAAGCCTCCTGGATTGCAGTGACCTCTGCCTGAAAGACACTGCAGTGATCCGAAGGTTGGTAAGCAGTTCTGACGTTGAGTTGCTCAACATAGACGCATCCGCCTACACGGTCGTCCATCCTGGAACCATTCGTCTATATCTTTTGAGACATGCCCCATTTAAGTCAATGGCTTTTTTGCAAGTATATAATGCGATCGTGGCCATTTTTCTTTGATATTCTGTGTTTAGGTTCCAGTCCAATTTGCGTCTATATTTACATTAAGATCTTATATTTCCTAAGATCTGACAAATTTTACTCAATCTAGACTCGCTGAATGTGCACTCCTTGAAAGAAATTAATTCATACTTTTGCAGTCGATATCACCCTCAACAAAGAGTTTTCAAACGCCGAAGATCGATCGTAAAATTTTGATCAACTTGAACTAGTTAGTTGTACACTGCTTCACGAGTCAATTTATTGATTCCAAGTTCATAGGTATGTCCTGTCATTATTTTGGAGTCCATATAAGGAGTTATTCGATAACTGGTTATATATTTTAGTTGAACTTCATGAAGGAAATAATTAATTCTAAGTTCATGGGTACTTGCTGCTGGAGTTCTACGAAGATGCCTGAAAGAAGTCTTAAATTTTGAAGTAGCTGCAACAAGGTATTCATTGATTTTAAGATAATGCGTGCGTCCCGCCAGCAAAAAATGTGCCGTTGCTTAACATATAGCTTTATCGGTTTGACGATAGGCTTTTTAAACCTTAACCCTAACGAAACCAAAAGCTTTGTTGCTTTTTTTTGCATTCAATGCCAAAGATTCCTAGATCGTATTTTTGTTCCGCTATTTCTTTAAAAAAAAATTGAGAGCAAGGGTGATACCTTCGTGACTATAGACAGGCCCATCGTGCGGGTGTGGAAAAGGTAGATTCCCCCCAGGCCCGGAGTTTTCTCAGGGGCATGGAGTAATTACTGCAGACCACAATGACTGAAGCTTAAGGTGTAATAGAGGAGCCGGTACATTTCCCCCCTAGCCCCGATTTGCTCTCAACGATCCTGGCACAGACCTCTAAGATAGTCGCTGTAATCTCTATCCATTTATCGATAAATTTCTGTCACACTTTAAGCAATTACTTTTGAAGAAATTCAATCACTCCAAGCATTGTCTGCACTAATTAAGAATCATTCGATTGACACTAAGATTTGTCCCGACGCTGGAATGGAAACGTGCCTCCAAAGCTGTCCATTTAACGATAGATTACTGTCAAGTTTTGAACGCCACATCATATCGAGATTTGCAAGAGTATCCATCTAAGATTACACATTACATTTTCTCTTGATTTTTCAAAGGTTTTTATTTTGATGTGTCTGTGTAAAACTTTTTGGCCCGATTGTTGCACGTTGCACTCTTCATGTTGCATGGTCGTATGGCATTGGTGGCCATTGTAAGCGCCGCCGATATTTGTCTGTTGATCCATGGTGCATGTGTGTGTTGGGTTTGTTGTATGAAAAGCCACTCAGGAAATTTAGCTTGTATCGTCGTCATCGTCATCGTCACGCATGCCAGCCCATTCGGCACAATATCAGCGGCAAGTGGCAGCAACGCGGCGGCAGCAACATATCCAACCATCCGCCATCCACCCGACAAAAAAACTGCCACAATAGATATTGGATGCAATATGTTGCTGCTTAAGTGGAATATATCATTTTTGTTCGGATTTTGTGGGGTGCCATGTGATATATCATTGCATCGATGGCGATGCGTGTGCCACATAGTGCAGCTACTACACCATCGCCCTCGCCCCCGCCACCACTGATGCTCAGTTTAGCAATTTGGTACTGGCTGCTGCTGCTGCTGCTGCTTCACGCTGCGTGCTCCTCACTTGCCTCAGTTTCATGTAAATGCTGCAGTCAGGCCCGGAGTATGCAGTAAGGCGCGGGGCTAACTAATATGTAGGGGAAAATTTATGAATTGGACTACAAATTTTCTTAATTGATGTTTGGTACTTTTTAGATCTTGCAGGTAGTCATATTTTTTTTTAAAGAAGGGGCTTAACGTTAGAGTGATAAGATCGTACGTATTTGTAGGACCCTCTGAAAACCTTTTATTGGTCTGTGCAAAAAAATAAAAACAGGGTTTTTTTTTGGCTATAATTTTTCTTCTATGGCGCGACAAACCCGATGTGGGCTTTGGCCTGTATCGCTCGCCTCCATTCTTACCTGTTCTCCGCTATATTTTTGAAGTCGCGGATGCCCAGCGCATCTATATCCCTCTGTACTGCGTCAAACCAACGCTGCTTCGGTCTACCACGACGTCGAGGGCCAACTGGGTCACTATACAGAGCACGCCTCGTGGGGCAGTTCTCCTGAATGAAATCCCATCCTGTGCTGGCTAGAGGCAGCCCGTATTGCCACCATGTACTTGGTCTTGCCTTCGTTTTCCTTCAGACCCATTTCCCCGGCATGCTTTTCTATGGCCACAAAAGTTGCCTTAAACGTGCCTGGTTGCACGCAGCTATGTCTATATCGTCCTCGGAGCCAAGCAACTAGTATGGTTTTCGGAAGACTGTTTCCGTGGTGTACATATTTGCACTACGCATTATATGTTCTAGGCATATATTGAAGAGGTCACACGTCCCCTTATCGGAAGCCTTTCGTGGTGGCGAACCGTTCTACTGCATCCCCTGATTATGCTGTCGGATTCTTGTCGAAAGTCGATAAACAGGTGGTGGGTATCGATGTTGCGTTCTAGCGTCTTCTCGAGGATCATGCGCAGAGCGAAGATTTGGTCCGTAGTTGACTTGCCTGGTCTGAAACCGCATTTGTAATCTCCAATCGTGCCAGCCATAGGCTTCAGTCGTTCACACAAGATACTGGATAAGACCTTATACGCTGTGTTCAGCAAGCATATATCTCTATAATTTTGGCACACCTTTATGTCACCCTTCTTGTAGATCGGGCAGATGAGACCAAGATTCCAGTCCTCTGGCATACAGTTCTCTTCCCAAATCCTTACCATGAGGCTGTGTAGAAATTTCTCGAATTCTGGGCCCGCCGCTTTTATTAGCTCGGCCTGTATTCCATCTGAGCCGACACTCTTGTTGTTCTTAAGGCGCTTGATGAAGATTTGGACGTCCTCCAGACTCGGTGGTAGGACTTCCTCACTTCGGAGCTGATTTCAAAGTCCTCTGATGTTCCGTTTCCGCCGTCGCCACACAGGAGATTGCTGAAGTGACGTTTCCATCTTTGCCAGATGTCGTCATCGGCAGTAAGCATCTCCTTACATTCCTATCTATTCTCTTCTCTTAATTTTATCGGTATTTAAAAAGCAGAAAAATATTTGCGAGTTTTTTTTTTCGTCTTTTTTTAAATACAATTTAATTAAGAATTTTAGATCTCGAAGCTAGTTACTTTTTTTTAAGAAACGGCTTATCGGCAAGAACTTGGGATTGTATAAAAGCGGTGAGCAATGAAAAAACGTATATTATCTTTTGGAAACCTTATATTGTTCTGCTTAAAAAAATATATTTATTCAAAAGTTTTCTTTTATGAATCGATGTCCGTACATCCGTACATTCCCTATCTTTTCTCGTCTCTTAATTTTATCGCTATTTGAAAAGCTCAGAAAAAATTAGGAGCTTATTTTTCTTTTCTCGTCTTTTTCTTAATAAAATTATATTAGGAACTTTAGATCATGCAGATAGATGTTGCTGTTATTGCTTTTCTTTTTTAAGAATTGGTCTGAAAACAAGTGACTAGGATCGTATGAAGCGGTGATCAATGAAAAAAGACAAATTTTTGTAAGTTCTTCTGAAAACCTTTAATTGTGAAGATGAAAAAAATTTTGAAGTTTGTCAAGAGAACTATTTTGAGAAATGGATTTATTCTAAAACTTACTGACTTATCACACTGTACTGGAAATCTATTTCATTGGTATTGACCCCACTAAAAAGCTAACAATATGAAAAAAAACTGTAGGTTTGTTTCAAAAAATTTTCAAAGGTTCTTCTTTAAATATCATTACATTCTTTTAATTTTATTTAGATTTCAAAAGTGATTCTAGTGGCTCCCGGCCCTTGTACCACCCCTCATTACTTCAATCCGTCACCGTCTTTTATTATTATTATTATTATGTATGTGAATAAGTACTTATTGCATAGTGCGCATCAAGGCCTGGTTAAATCAAAGCTACTAAATAGCCAGTCAAGCAAAGCCTGCGCAAGCGTAAACCGCTCTCCCCAGCTCCCCCTCCTTCCACCACTAGTTGTTAGCCCCTTTTCACACTTGACTCTTTTCCATATATAATATATGTATATAAAACTAACTAAATATCGTTTCATACTACCTGTAAAAGTAACAACAACAAAACAACAAAAACATAAACAAAATGCAATTAAAATGTTGCCCGATTAAAATGATTTGAAGTGATTGAAGTTGTTGTTGTTGGTTTTTGTTTTTGTTGGGCTTTTCATATACAATACATATACAAATATTACTTATACGCTCATTGGGTAATTTGTTGTTGTTGTTGTTGCTATTGTTGTTGTTATGTTGCTATTGTTGCTCTGATTGTTATTGTTATTGTTGCTGTTGCTGCTGGCAGATGTAAACAAAGTACTCATAAAGAGAAACGAAACAATTTCTATAAAGAAATAGTTCGTTGCAAGCCTCGCTGGCTGTGTTCCATTTGCCATGACGTTTCATTAATGAACTTTTCACTAACAGAGAGCGGCAGACGACAAACTGTGTGCGCGTGCGTCTTAGTATTAGTGAGCGCTGGGTTGTAAAGAGAGCGAGCGGGTGTTAAAAGCGGCCGCGCGCGCGCTCTCTCTGCGCGGGCAAATTTAGACCTGTTCTGGATTTCAATTTCAGTTTAGAATTTTGAAAATTAAGGTTGAACGTTAGGGAGTTGAAGTTTAAAATGTTTAACATAATTATGTACTAGTCATAAATTTATTATTTAATGTTGTACACAAATTTATGTTGCCTTATTTATGAATTTGTTTACGATTTTAAGTGAGCGATCAATCACGAAATAACCTTAAAAAATGTTTAAGTTAATTTCAATTTAATTTATTACATATTTAAAACATTACAAAATGTATATCTTACAATATGTTAATGTTAAGAGTTCGGGTTTTAATTACAATTTCTAATAAGATATTCACGTTGAAATTATTACGTTATTGGTAGTTGAAATTAAATAACATTTAATTTAATAGTTGTTGGAAATTTTATTTATTTAATACAATTAGGATATTTTAAAAAACTAACTTAACTAGATTCTAGGCACTGACAGCAAAAGTCCTTCGGCACTACTTATAATATTAACTTGTAATTTGTGTACATAATTAATGCTTATAAGCTTACAGTATTTATTTTATATTATATTATTATTAGATTAAATTGTACAGGTTGGACCTTTTGAAAAAGGTGACTATAGATTTTATATTTTCGGTGGTAGGGGTTGCAAGAATGTCTGTTGGATTATGAAATGTAAAAATTTGATTAAGGTTGGGACACGATAATAGGATGTGGTTTATTGTGATGTCGGTGTTTGAAGTTGTTGGAAATATTAAAAACTAAACAACACAAAAAAAAAATGAATATACAAAAAAAAAATTTTTTTAAAAAGAAATCTAATAGTAGTTCGCATATAGCACCTAGTCTAAATGAATAATGTTATATAATTTAATGATTATTTTTGACAGATTTGAAATAAAAATTTGATGGAAAAAAGAAATGTTCACTAGATATTGACGAATAACTAAAAAAAGAGCCCGAAAACATGTTTCTCGTAAAAATCTCGAAAACGATGCTTAAGAGAATTAATGGAGACTAATTGCTCCTGTTACAGTTCAAATAATGTTCTAAAATTTACTGATTGTCTTTGACAGATTGTAAATAAAAACTTGATGAAAAAAAAAACGAAATGTTCACGAAATATTGACGAATAACTAAAAAACAGAGCCTATAAAGCTATTTTCCGAAAAAATTATCGAAAACAGTGCTTAAACGTTTTGTACGAACGTTTTTTTTACGTGTAAACTATCTATATATATAAAAGAAACTTATGTATTACGTGTTGCGGGTGTTCTCAAGAACGCGTCAATGAATTTCAAATCTAATTTTTGCGTTAGAAGTTGTCAATACGGAGGTTTTAAGCCTATTACGATGTTTTTGTGTGTATTGGTTCGTGAGATATATACATTTTTGTGAATATCGTGAGTATAGCATAGTAGAAAATTGTTCAACACCGGGTATTGAACATTAAGTGCAGACAGAAGCGTAGTCGCAAAGGGGTTGAAATGTAGTTTCTGTGGGGCATGAATTTATTAGAGATGCGAGCTCTTTTAAGAATACTTAAGTTCGTCCATACGGCTTTTTATAGTCATGAAAGTCAACCAAACCAAGTCATCCAAAAATCTTATGATTCTCTAGATAAGCTAACTAGATAATCTTAAGATGTTTAAGGGCACACCTAGTGTGAAATTTTCAAAAAATAAATTTTTTTTTCCATATTTCTATAGGTTATACCTTTAAAAATAACATACTAAAATTTTAAATCGATATCTTAAATAGTTTTAGAGTTACAGCCATTTAAAAGAGTAGCCGCTCTATAACAGTGAAAACGATCATTTTATCTTTAAGGGGCACACCTAGTGTGACAACCTAAAAAAAATGCCATTTTTGGGAATTAATAAAAAAAAAACTAGTGAATCCATCTATTTAAAATTTTGAGGGTATGTTTATACATGTTTTGAGAATACACAGTAAAATTTTTGAAATAAAATATTAAATATTTTTGAAAGGACACGCGATCTCAGGTATATACCAACTATCTAACTGCCGAGCGGCTACTCTTTTAAATGGCTGTAACTCTAAAACTATTTAAGATATCGATTTAAAATTTTAGTATGTTATTTTTAAAGGTATAACCTATAGAAATATGGAAAAAAAAATTTATTTTTGAAAATTTCACACTAGGTGTGCCCCTTAAACGCGTTTTTCTCGAAACAGCGTTTTTCGAATTTGCTGGAGTGATTACTCGAAGACAAATGATCCGATCGCTATCAAATTTTGTTTGCATCTCCTCTATATAGTTCTCCATACGATGAACCTCCAGTTTTTTGATCTGATCAAAAATCGAATTTTGGGAGGCCAAAAACGACCAAAATTTTGGGAAAAATTTAACTTTTTTTTCAACATGCCGCCATATTGTCAATTTTCGATTTTTTTGTTCGCCCGAGGTTCATCGTACAGACAATATGTTTTAGTTTAACGAGAATTTTTTGTTTAGGTTTTATCAACGGAGAAAGCTGCAATCACTCCAGCAGTGGAGGACCTTTTTTTTTGGCGCCGCCGGAGATCGCGTGTCATTTCAAAAATATTCAATACTTGATTTCAAAAATTTTACTGTGTATTCTCAAAACATGTATAAATATACCCTCAAAATTTTAAATAGATGGATTCACTATTTTTTTTTATTAACTCCCAAAAATGGAATTTTTTTAGGCTGTCACACTAGGTGTGCCCCTTAAACACTTTAAAAGTATTCAAAAAGTTTGTGCAGGACAACGTCTGCCGGGCTCACTAGTTGTTATTTAAAAAAATTCCCCGCTAAAAATGAGGTTGTTCTTTTAACCCTCTAATGCCTATATTAAAAATATTTGTATAACAATAAACAATAAATAAAAATGACTTAAAATATATACAATTTTCTCTTTTTTTTACAGGTAAGTGGAAAATCTCAAGAAGCTTCTTAAGGACTTAAATCAAAAATAAGTCGGTAATGAAACTTAAAAGTTTTATAGAGCTTTTAAACTTGTATAGATTTTTTATTAAGAATTGTCAAAAAGAATACAAATGGTGTAACTGTGTAGATGAGATAGGCATATTTTTAAAACTATGAATTACAATTTTATGTATATTGTCGTTGAGTAGTCAAGGAAAGTAAATTTAAGAATATTGATGATCGTATAAAGCTATCTATCGTCTATTCGTAGGATCTTCTGAAAACCTTTTATTGGTGTGTTTAAAAAAAATATATTCAGGAGTTTTCTCTTATGAATAGATATCCGTATCTCCTAATTTTATCGATATTTAAATAGCGGAAAAAACATAATTTTCTTTATTCGTCTTTTTTTTAATAACATTTTATTGAGAATTTTAAATCTTAATCTTTTTTAATAATATTTTATTAAGGAACTCAGGTTTTGCAGTTAGTTACTTTTTTTTTTTTAAATGGCGTTGCTCAATAAAAAAATTTATATTTGTAGAATCTTCTGGAAATCTTTAATTTTGAGCTGGATTGCACTAGAAAACTTTTTTGGAAAATAAATTTATTCTAAAACTCATTATTATCAGCACACCGCTCTAGAAGTCTGTTGCGTTGGTACTGAGACCATTAAAAAACTAAAAATAGGGAACAAAAACTGTAGATCGTTTTGAAAAAATATTCAAGAGCTCTTTATTTATTTACATTTAAAAAGTTATCCTAGATTCTATATAAAAGTAGCTTAGAATTAAATGGCTTAAACAGCTAGATTACTTTCAAACTTATTTCGAGTATTCTAGATCTTGGAAGAAGTATCCGAGTTCTATAGGCAAGCGAAATCAAATTCCTCCAACTGGAAGCCCAAAACAAAAATGTTAGCTTCGTTGCTTCTGGTGATCAATTCTGGGCTGATAGTCCTTGGTTGGAAAGATGTCCGACCCAAATTTCACAAAAAAATTGATTACTTTAATTCCAAATGCGACATTTTCTTAATCATAGATTTCAAACTTCTCTACCTGAAATATATAACTATACTAGCTAACAGCAAAACGCATCCTCAACTTGTTTTACTCGTTTTCACAGAAAAATGGCATGCCAAAATCGAGATTGAAGTCAAAAATGTTGAGATATTTCGAAAAAACACTTTTTGAAATTAAAATGAAGCGAATCTACTTAAAAGCAAATATCTCTGGTTGTACCGAACCGATTAGGACAAATTTTATTACCAAACTGTGGATAATTGACAATTACAGTTCTAATACACCTCCCAAAATTAAATTAAGAATACCGATTTATATTTAAAAATATTAAGTTTTAAGTTATTTAAAACGCATTTTTTACTCAAATAATATCTTTAGCTTTAATTTATTCCAAATGAACTAAAAACGTATCCTAAATAAGAATGTACAAAGCTTGAAACTTCAAATAGTACTAAAAAGTTTAAATTATACTATGAAATTGCATTAAGAACATTTTCTAATGGAGATCAAGAAATAAATGTTTTGTAAAAATATATGGGAAAAACACTATGTTGAAAGAAAGTCCAGGCACCCAACTTATTTATATAATCGAAAGAATCTCCTTTGAAAAATAGAAAAGATGGATTTTAGCCCATTTTTCGGTAAATATTCTGCGCAGCTCCTGCACCTTCTGAAACTTGCGTCCGCCAGCGTAGACGGCTTACATATATTAAAAAAATTTATTCTTGATTGCAACATTCAATAAAAAATGCTCTCCTGAAAAATTGGGCTGAAATTCCACGTATTATATTTGTTTTTTTAGTATCGAAAATAACTTTATCTTATTCTTCAGTCAAAGCTCTAAAAACATTCTGGATTTTAGAGTCCTTTAACATTTCTTCCCAACTGCAGAAGACTTAACATTTGCTCAAAGAACTTAAGCACACCCCCCAACCCAATTAATTTTAATGTTCCAAATATTGCACAAAATCGAAATTGAGAGCAGACACAAAATAATTGCATGACATATGACCGACGGACGACAGACGGACGACTTCGCTCCGTTATGAGAGTACGCTCTTTTGTGACCTTTTGCTTTTGATGTAAAGACGTTAACGATGACGTTAACGTTGACGTCGACGCGACTGCGACGCTGCGCATGTCTGACAGACAACAGAGGCAATTTGTATGCTGCTGCTGCGCTGCTATTGGCTTTGGCAATGTTTTTGTTTCCGTTTCGTTTCTCTCTCTCTGTTGACTGTGCGCCTGTGTGTGAGAGTGTCTCTTTGTGTGTGTGTGTTTTGGGGCCACTTGGCGTTGCGTTGCGTGCTGCGTTTCCATTCGTTCGTAAGCTTCCGGCGCAGGCGGTTCTCGGTCGGACGGTATGTTGTGTATTTTGATGCCGTCTCGCTGACTTTGTCGTCGTCGTTGTCGTCACAGAGTGTTTACTGTATTTTGTTTTTATTTTTTTGTTTAGTGTGTTGTTTGGGCTCAAAGGCGCGTAACGTAGCCCCTGGAGCAAGTAAAAAAAAATATAAAGTATATACGCGTATGTACAACAGATATATATATATTTATGTAAATCAAAGTGTTGTGGCCTCAAAACAAAAATTTTGCACACAAAAATAAGTGGCAAAAAAAAATTAAATTCAAAATATATAGAGAAACCGTGCCTAGGCAGTGAAAATTTTTTGAAAAACTATGCGAGACGACGCTTGGCATTGCGTTCTTAAGTTGCGTTGCGAATTCGAATAATCTAAAAATAAATGCAAACAAACAAATACTGAAACACGCGTCGTTCGTATGTGGGCAGCGGTGACGCAGGGGAACTCGAAATTTTGATTTTTATTTTTTGCAAAAATACGAAATTGAAAAATCAAAAATGACTTTGTTACATTGTAGGATTGAGTACAAAACGCCCGCACAATGAACATTTTTTTGGAAATGGGCGTAATTTTAGTTTTAAAAATTTTATAATTTCCTTTGACTGGCTAATTTATTAATCGCACCTACCCTTTGCTTGCTCTTTTAAAATGTTTTACAGTCCCAGTAACTAAAGTTCTGCTTTTTATCAGTTCCATGAGTATCGGAATTCTGAGTCCAAACAAACACAAATCGCAAAATGCGCTTTACAATGTGTGTTTCAAAATTTTGGCAAACATCGAAAGAGTTCCAAAAAGACTTAGTGGGACTTATTTATTTATTAACGAAATGCACTTAAAATTCTTGAATACAGAATATAAATGCAGCATTGATTTTTTTTTGCTAAATTGTAGGTTTTATAAAAAGAAAATCTTCTACATCAAATTTTTGATCTGCCTCTGCTTTATAACGAATATTCTTTCCTATAATTCCTGTGAATTCGCTATAGATAAGTTTTACTGAACTGAAATTTTTTTATCATCCAAGAATTCTTATAATAAAAAGCAAATTCTTCTATATCGAAGTTTTGATCTGCTATTGCTCTATAACGGATATTCTTTCCTTTTATCCTGCGAATTCGTTATTGATAAATTCTACTGTACTGAAATTCTTTTATCATCCAAGAATTCTTTTTATGAAAAGTAAATTCTTCTACATAGAAATTTTGATCTGCTTCTGCTCTATTACGAATGTTCTTTCCTATTATTCCTACGAATTCGCTTTTTGAAAGTTCCACTGTACCGAAATTCTTATACCATCCCATTATTCTTGATGCCATTTGTCGTAGAAAGCTTATCGGAATTTTGAATATGATTAAACAAATATAAATACAGAATATAATACAGAATATAAATCCAGAGCTGCTTTTGTTAGTCTTATAAAAAGAAATGACAGTACGAAAAATTCTTCTACATCGAATTTTTCATCTGCTTTTACTCTATAACAAATATTCTTTATACTACTACGAATTCTGGACTCCCAAGAGAGCATAGAGCCTCTCGGGGGTTTCCACCTTGCCGTGGTGAGGGGGCTCATTAGGGGCGATGAATCCAAGAGCGATGCCGGCGGTAGCGTAGCTATCGGTAGGGCCACCCATGCCGGTAAGATCGAAGAAGAGTCCTGAAGCTAAGAGCTAAGAGTCCACAACAAACCCTGATGCCTTTATGGCAGCCAAATTGCCATCAAATAAGCGTCTGTTTCCCGATATATCAGGGCTTCTAACTAAAGAATCTTGAAACCCATCACTCATTGATTCTCATAAAAGATGGCAGAATAGCATGGAACAAAATAATAATGGAAACATGTCTCCAAGGGGTACCCAACAATTATTGGTCCATCCCCTTTGCTACGACAGCCAGCATAGAGGATTTCAAGGTGCTAATTTTACGTTATAACGACAACACCATGAATGTTATCAAATATTCCTTATAATCCATGCGAATTCGCTATAGATAAGTTCCACTGTACTGACATTCTTATACCATCCTAGCATTCTTTCCAGCTGTCATTTGTCATACAAAGATTTTATAGAAATTTTGAACTTCTGGATCTGCTTCTCCTCTACTCACTTATAATGAATATTCTATATAATCCTTGCGAATTCGCTATAGATAAGTTCCACTGTACTGAAAGTCTTATACCATCCCAGCATTCTTTCCAAATGCCTCTTGTCATAGAAAGCTTCAATACCAATTTCGATCTTTTTGATCTGCTTCTACTCTACTCTCTTATAATGAATATTCTATATAATTCCTGCGAATTCGCTACAGATAAGTTCCACTGTACTGAAATTCTTATACCAACCCAGCATTCTTTCCAGATGTCATTTGTCATAGACAGCTTTTACTGAAATTTTGATCTTCTGGATCTGCTTCTACTCTAGTCTCTTATAATGAATATTCTATAGAATCACTAAGAATTCGCTATAGCAAAGTTCCACTGTAATAAAATTCCTATACCATCCATCCCAGCATTCTTTCCAGATGTCAATTGTCATAGACAGCTTTTACTGAAATTTTGATCTTCTGGATCTGCTTCTACTCTAGTCTCTTATAATGAATATTCTATAGAATCCCTAAGAATTCGCTATAGCAAAGTTCCACTGTAATAAAATTCCTATACTATCCATCCGAGCATTCTTTCCAGATGCCATTTGTCATAGAAAACTTATCGGAATTTCGATTCTAATTAAACAAATGTTCAGCGGGGGATCGGCGATTTTTTTTTGCCTAGACACCCGCACAAAAATCATCTCAAATTGTTTGCAATTTATCGAAATGCAACGCTTTGGTGTTATCGGCCGCCTCGGCGGCACAAAGTGAAAGAAACAAAAATTATCTAAACAACAACAACAACAATAAAGCCGAAGGTGGAAGAGAAGAAAACAAAAAACCAACTGAAAAAGAAACATTAACTAAATTAGGGAAATGAGCGCTTGACACCGTTTGTTATTGTGCAAGGTGGTGGCGGCGGGGGTGCTAGGGGGACAGCACACCGGAAAGTTGGCCGCCGGTAGTCTTTAATTTTTTTTTCTATTTTTGTTGTTGTTTTTGTTGTTGTTCATTTTAAAACTGTTTACGGCCATAATCGTATCCGGATTAGCTGCCGTATTGAATTTGGGCTGTGTGCCACATATACGATATGTTATGTTATATAGTAAGGTGCTCCAAGCAAGCCCCCCACCATCCATGTCTATAAGGCCAACAGCTGAGCTAAGTTCATGCACCTTGTGCTGTGTTCATCAACATTATTGTTGTTGTTGTTATTATTGTTGTTTGTCTTTTGGATTGGTAGTTGTTGCAATTACAGTCGGGTTAATAAGTACGCGTACGTGGCAGACACACGCAAAACTGATTGAGGTTGACATACATAGAACATGCACGCACACACACACACGCATATACACACCATGCATTGCGTATGTATTTGTTTTGGACTTATGCAAATTGCTGACTACTCTTTTAAGTCTTGAGCTTGCTCATTGCCAATTGGCTTATATATATTATACTATACACTCAAAGAGTAAGTACATTAAAATACTACAAAGACTTGTAAGAATTTAAATTTTAAGAATCTAGAACTAGAGAGCTAGAGGATCATCGTATACACTTTTCTCCAAATAAATATAAACTTGAGTAGATTTTTCAGCTATAAAACGGCTTAGATAACAAAATAATATTTTGGTTTCATATACTATACAAACAAATACACGATATATTATTGTTATTATTATTATTTAGTAAATTTACTTGTTGTCTTACGACAGACAGATTGTAAATAAATATGAAAAAAAAAAAATATAATATACGAGGGTGGATTGATAAGTTTCCGGCCTGACCAAGAGATGGCGCCACTAGGCCTACCTTGAGGTGGCGTTCTATAGTACCATCCTTAGATAGCTTGTAGCTATAGTTTCAGCCCGATCGCCATGTTAGTTTAGATTTGAGAGCACACTGAACAAGACGCCTCTGTGTTTTTCTTGAAAATGGAAAAGCTGAAAAAACATTTCTACCGTCAATTTGACGTTGTATAAGCGTAATCCAAGCGAATTTTTGCGTCAATTCATAACCGTTGACGAAACTTGGGTCCACCACTACACTCCTGAAACCAAAGAACAGTCTAAACAGTGCATTGGACCAGGGGAACCAACTCCAAAGAAGGCAAAAACTATTTTTTCAGCGAACAAGGTTATGGCTACTGTTTTTTGGGATGCAAGAGGTATTATATACATTGATTACCTTGAAAAGGGTAAAACTATCACTGGTCAATACTACGCAGACTTATTGCAACGTTTGAGCCACGAGGTGAAAATTAAACGACCTCATCTGGCGAAGAAAAGAATCTTGTTTCATCACGATAACGCACCAGCGCACAAGTCAATCGTTGCGATGGCTAAAATCAACGATCTGAAGTTTGAATTGATGCCGCACCCTCCCTACTCTCCAGACCTAGCCTCGAGTGACTATTATCTGTTTCCTAACCTCAAAAAATGGCTTGGCGGTAAGAGATTTGTGGACAATGAAGAAGTAATCGAAGCTGTAAATGGGTATTTTGAGGAGCTTGACGAATCAGTCTATAGAGATGGCATTACTAGACTAGAACACCGCTATGAGAAATGTATCAGCCTTGGAAGAGATTATGTTGAGAAATAAAAAAAAAATTCTTAAAATCGTTGTTTTCTTGGTCAGGCCGGACACTTATCAATCCACCCTCGTATATTTGCAAACGACGCACAGTGGACCAATTTGACTTTAAAGCTCTCAATCGATTAACATAAATATATATATCTAAAAGAAAATTCTTGAGGCTTCAGAATAACGTTTAATGAGCTATTTCAATTGGAGGCAGACGCACAGTGTGCCAATTTGATTATTTATTTATTTTTTTTACTCCAGAGTGAAGCATAGGGCTGCAACAAAGTTCTTAAATCTACTTCTATCCGATGACATCCTCTTAATTTCATTCTAATTCGTCCCACTCGCTTTCACTTCTTTATCTGACTGCCTTCTCTATGTGTGTGCTGAACACCCCCTTCTGCGTGATCCTTAAGGGTTCCATTCGATTTGCGGTTCTTTTCGTAGCTTATGACCATTTTCTATTCGTTGTATTTGTCTTAATGGGACTTTGTTTTGATAGTGCCCGCAGCCTCTCATTTGATATGGTTACCGGCCATCGTCTAAGGCATCGATTGACAAAATCTTCAATTCGCTGCAGGGACCTCGAAGATGCTTTCCAGGTTTCGCACCCGTACAGTAGAACAGATACTACATTGGAATTAAAAATTCTCAGTTTGGTGCCGCGTGATAAAGATGAGGATTTCCAGATGTTTTTGAGTTGTTCATAGGTTTGATTCGATTTCTTGATCCTGCTTTCAATGACTTCGGCACAGCCATCAGAGGTGGAGATGATACATTCTCGGTCCGCTATTGGTGTTGAGATTGAAAGAAAAGGACGGATATTGCTTGCGCATGGCCTTAGTTTTAGAGATATTGATGCTAAGTCCCACTTTAGAAGCCTGCGTCGATATTGATTCGAGTTTTCATGCCATGTCAACGTATTTGTGCGTCAAGATGCAAATATCCCAGATCGTTTCAAAATCTGTGAAGGCCCCATGTAATGCCTCTTTGATTTTGAAGAGGCTTAGGACAACATCAAGAACAATGTTGAAAAGTGTTGGGGAGAGTGGACTACCTTGTCGTACTCCAGTGTTTGCGTACATTGGTTCACTTAGTTGTCCATTGTGTAGAGGCTCTTATAAGATTGAGTTTATTTATTGCAAAATTCTTTACTTTTGGAAATATAAAAGTTTTAAAAAAACTTAATTCTTGAGGCTTTAAAATAATATTTAATGAGCTATTTTTCCAAACACATTTTTATATTTAGTTTATAAGTTGAATTTTTTAGGCCCTTTTGTGAAATAATCAACCACATTGCTTTTGAAAAGAATATTTAATATAATTTATTATTGCTTCTAAAGAAGAACTACTTATTAAAGACTTTTTGGATCTCACATGTCTAAGGAATACAAAACTATGAGATCTGAAGATGCCTTAATAATATTTTTTAATCTTTATTTCTCAATTCATGAGCTTCTTCTAATATCTATTCAAGTCCTTAAAAAAAATTAACTAGTGAATCTGAAGATGCTGCCAACTAATATTTCCTTGAATATGATATTTTGCTCGTATTTATACCTTTAAATTTTATCTTAATAATTGTTTCTCGATTCCTGTGCTTCTTCCAACATCTCTTCAAGTGTCGGTGATATGATGTAGCTAGGTAGGTACGTTAAGGCGGCAGTTTGGACTTAGCCATGCTTAACGTGGGATTCGAGACCCCAACCTCTGGGATGATAGTCTAAAGCACTGTCGTTAGGCTATCGAGACCACTCATGATATGATGTAAATTGTTGATCTATTTAGGCCGTTTTTCATAGATCATCATATTATCTATTTTGATTCTAGAGCTTTTCCTGACATTGTTTTAAGAGCCATCATCTGAAACTGGATCAACTGAATCGTTTTTGCTTGATCGCAATATTTTGCAAGTGTTTATTCTTAGCAATTTTCTCCTAATCTTTGTTTCTTGATTTCTGGCCATAATGCAAGTGTCGAAGGAATGAGAAAGAAAGATCTAAGTAGGCTGCCAACACATTCTCTATTTCGATTCCTGAGCTTCTTTCAACATTTCTTTGAGCATCGAAGGGCTAAAACTAGAAGATCTGAAGAGACTGCCAACTCATTTTTTGTTGATCGGAATATTTTTCACCTATGCAAACTTATTCAAAGCACTTACGCTTTCAAATTTTATAACACAAGTTACACGTTTCTTCAATTTTTTCAAAACAGAACCGAGTTGTTCAAACATTGTGCCACACCCCCATTTTCCCCTTTCCTCAAAGAATGCCGTCTGCCATATTAACACTTTTATTTTTGTCAAAGTCTGCTCCAGTTTTGCCCTCAGTACTAAATTCTACATAAAGCTTTTCTAAATATTTACTTTTCAGGGTTGCCAAATTTATATATTGGCAAGGTATTTGTTATTTTTGCTTACATTTTGTTGATTTATTTATGTTTGTACTTCATAAGAAACTGCAAAAAAATTAGTGTATCATAAATTATTATAAATATGTAGCTTCTCTGAGCTTTATTTGGCGCCACTTTAAGTGCCGCAACCTTGGTGCGGTTATAGACCCTACAATTGTATTTATAAAGAGCTTCAACGAAAACTTATAGTATTTTATTAGTGTAAACAAAGAGAGAAAAGAATTTCTTCAGAGGGAACTATTTTCGGAAAATTAAAATAACTAAAGACTTTCCTAAAAGGCTTTAGGTATAGCCTTTTGTTAATATGTAGGCCTAAAATATACACCTTAGATTGATACCAGATCATAAGAATAGATAATAGATACCAGGAGCGAAGTAGCTGGTAAGCTGGGAGAAAACAATAAGAGGACCTAAGAAGAGATCTTTCAATTGAGCAAGAGTCTCCTTTAGGATTCTGCAGGGTTAAGATGGACATCACAAGCTTTAAGACATTCACGATCTAAGAGCTAGGGCTGGAGTCCTTCCAACACATTCTTATGTAGGGCAAGGCTCTCTCATATAACCTCGCTGATGTTTGTTTCGGGAGTTTGAAAGCAAGCTCTGCACTTTCCTTGTCGCAAGTTGGCTTGTTCCATAAATTATTCCTTAACTAACTGAATCTTAGAGTATGTGAAAATCGGTAAGGTGAGGTTGTTAGTCGGGGGTAAAGGGTATATTTAGGCCGGCTTGTTCCATCTTAAGACATTCCACTTGTTTGTCATGCTTTTAACTCTAACTTTTTGCCTGCGCACAAACATCAACTTTACCTTTATCTTTTGAGCTCACACCGAGCAAGCAGTGCAAGCAGTTCCAGCCTTTGTACTGCATACTGAGCGAATAATAATAACAAAAATAAAATCAAACAAGAAAAACTTTATAGAAAATTGTAATGGAAAATGTAAATGCAAAGAAAAACACAAAGCAGGAGGTAAAGAAAAGAAAAAAGATAAGAGGTGGAGAGGGAGAGAAAAACAAACGATGCCAATTGACACCAATTAAATAATTTGATGCACATGACCCACATTTTATTTATACTACAATATTATGCAGCAACAACAACAACAACTGCAACAACAACAACTGCATCAATTGGTGAAAATGTAAAAATAAAAACGCATTTCTTTTACTTTGCCCGCTGCTTGATGCATGCCACTTGGGTGCTGCTTGTAAGAAAAACTTTCCATTTTTTTCGCATAAATAATTGAAATATTTTTAGTTATTTATAAAATGCATAGAGGAGAGCTCTACCGAGCATTTCCTGCCTTTCAACTCTCAAGCTTTGCAAATCTAAGTCCCAGCCCTGTGGCAATCACAGAGACAATGGATGTGGCATAGAAATTGAAACTGTTGCAATTTTAACTGAACTTTTTGTACTCTAAAAAAATAAAGTTTTGATATTTGAAAAAAAAAGTGAATTTAGAGACGAAATCGTACTAACTTCTGAGTAAGGACGTCACAGCATAAACTAAATTTAGAACTCTTCAAGAAATTTTTCGAAATTCCCTCTTTTCCGTCTATACCCATAGGTCAGTGCCGGAGACACGAAATTACACCCAAGGTCCCTTAGTCATAAGCAATTCTAATTCCTTGTACTTTTTCGAAGAATACGATCCTAACTAACTAGAATTTCTTGCTTTTAAATAATTCCCATTCGCTTAGCAATGGGTTGACGGGTAACTCCTAGTCCTGAAGAACGATCTTTTTACGTAGGTGAGTGGCGGAGACACGAAAGGGGTTTTCGAAAATTTTACTAAATAGTTTGACAGCTTCTTACGACCTCTGATATATATACACAAAATCACCCTTATAACCAAATCTTGGATCCTCAAACCAAAGGGCAAAGTTGCAGAAATACCACGACCCAATAACTTAGCGTGAGCTTAGTAAACAAAACTTCTATGACCTTTTTGGCGAAATAACCCTTTTATATCAAGCTCTCCTAAAATATACCGAGACAAAGATCCTTGGCAAAGATCCAGGGCCTATAAATTTAGTGTTAGCTTAGTAAGGAAAACTTTTTTGACAAAATAATCCTTTTAGATCAAGCTCAATATACCGAAACAAAGATCCTTGGCAGAGTTCCTTGCTGTAAGGCAGAGTTTTAATCAAGTTTTTTGACTTAGAAAACTAATTTTTAATATATTTTTTTCAGGAAATTTTAACACTAGACGCCACAATTAAGCCTATAAACAAAAAAAGCTTATTTATAACAAAGACTTAAGACCAGACTTTAAAAGATTCCCAAGTAATACTAGCATATATCATCTTTTAAGAGCTGACCTGCAAATTTTAAGAACTCCTCGAGTTTTTATTTATTTGGACTGCACTTTGCACCAAGACTTAAATCCAAATCATTAACTCTAAAAGTATTGTCTGGTATTTGACATTATAATTGACCGTCATTAAAAAATGTTTATAAGGTATCTGACATTTTGATAAATGGAAAAACTTAAACTTTTTTTTCAAGCGCTATTATCGTACAACCTTTTTTTTTGTTATCTCGACATAATTGGTTTCTTAAAGTATTGTTAGGTACATTTAATTGGCTTCTAATGGTTCGCAATTGCTTTCATATTGTGACTTTTTTGGCTTCAAAAAGCTGTAATACAATAAAAATATATATATAATATAAAATATAATAATTATTGTTAATTTTAGAAATTGCTATAAAAGTAGTCTAAAGTAAAAATGTTTGCAAGTCGTATGCTTAGGGTATTCATTAGATCTGAAAGTTTTAATTCCAATAAGAGAGCTTATGTTGCTCTGGCTTTCAGTTACTTTGTTCCCTAGAATTAATTGTAAGTGATAATATTATATACAAAATTCCAATAAGAAATATCCTGCGAGTGATGATTATAATAGATATTGTCTTAAATATCATTTGGAAAGAGTTTAGGTTTTACAGGACTTTTTTGCATAAGTCGATCCGGTTTTTTATCAATGGTTCAAAACTAGGGAGATTTCGCGTTCGTATGCGTGTCATCCTAAGGGACTCTATATTAGTCTTGAGACATACCGACTAAAATTTATAGTACTTTTCTTAATTTTCAACTCTAAAGAACGGAAATTTCTTATATTCAAGTACTTTATTATACTCTGATGCATAAAAACTAGACGCTCCTTTTATCGTTTCTTGATCAAAAAGGGTTTATTGTCTTCTAGTGCAAAAAAATCATATTCAAAACGCAAAATAAGATTATTTTAAACAAACTTGGTTGTAGATCTTTATGTCATCATAAATTATTCCTAGGGATTGTCTGGTTTTTAAGGGGTTAATAATTTTTTGGTACCATTGATAGGTAAAGACAAAATGTAGATATTAGGGAGCTTAAACTATCCACGAATTAAGTATCTTTTGAATATCTTCATATGATCAGAACTGATGACCAACCAGATCATGTGCCATCGAACGAAACAAGTTAAATTGGGACATCTGGGCGAGTGGGATAGAGTTTCCCATGCGAGAGCCTTTAGGCATGTTTTTAAAGGGGTTTACCATGACGTAGAACCATTTTTTCGCTCAATCACATCAATTAAAGTCGATTTTGTTTCCTAGTAATGAGTTAAGTTTCAGCTGTTCATAATTCAGAATAATTAGAAGTATTCCCATAATTTTCTTTTCTCATTGAAGTGCGATATGATAAATAAACCTCTTCCAGCTTTTCAACTGGAGCAGCTGTTTACATTGCAAAAAATTACACACAACGTTCCTTGACTTTAAATCATAAGAAATCTTACTTCCTTCTACTTTTTCGAAGATTATGATTCTTGCTAACCAGAATTCCTTGCTTTGGAATAATACCTATTGAATGCAATCGCTAAGCAATAGCTTGGCGGGTAACTCCTAGCCCTGAGGGATGACCTTCTTACGTTTGACAGAGATCCTTTTGAAACAGCTGCTTACAGGCGAAATCACGCTTAACATCTGACTTTAAATCAAAAGGAAGCCAAATTGCTTCTATTTCTACGAAGCAGTATTCCTTGTTTTTGAACAATTCCCATTGAATGCAATCGCTCAGCAATAGCTTGACAAATGTAAATTTGGCAGAGCTCCTTTTGAAACACCTGTTTACAGCTCTACGTCCCTTGATCCTAAATCATAAGGAAGCCAAATCGCTTCTACTTCTACGAAGAAGATGTTCCAGTAACCCGTATTCCTTGCTTTTGAATGATAAGCTTAGAAAAGGCTTGACGGGTAACACCTAGTCCTGAAGAACAATCTTCTAACATTTGGCAGAGCTCCTTCTGGAACATTTGTTTACAGGCAAAAAAAAATGAAGCTCAACGTTCCTTGACCCTAAATCATAAGGGAGACAAATTGCTTTTACTTCTACGAAGAAAGTGATCCAGTAACCCAAACTTCCTTTCTTTTGAAAAAACTCCCATTCAATACAAACGCTTAGAAATGGCTTGACGGGTTCTACTAGCCAGAGAACGATCTGCACGTTTGACAAACATCCTTCTCGAACAATGCTTCAAATTCAGAATCTTCGAAGATTTTTGGTTTTTCTTCAACATTGAAACCAGCGTCTTTGAAGCGACGGAATCTCTTATGTTTTACCTAGAGCAGTATCTCTAAACTATTTGCGGCTTTCTCCGCTTGAGCCGAAAACTCTGGCTTTTGAATATCTACCAATACTTGGCTTGATCGGGTAATGTCTTCCATTTCAGCGTTTTCTAAGTTTTCTGCACTTCCCACTCGAGAACGGCCGTCAATATCGAAACCAATATCTTCGCTTCTAGGAGCTTTTAATAAGCCATAGCTAAAATTTATTGCTTTTAAATGATTACCAACCCACGCAATATCCTGGAAGTGGCTGTGCCTGTAGCATTTAAGCGTAAAGAATAAAGAACCTCCTTAAGCAATGCCTTCAATTCTGCATCTGCGAAGTTTTCTGGTCTTCCCACACGAAAACGTCCGTCAATATCGAAAGCAAAGTCTTTTGCTTTTTGGAGCGTTTAAAAATCTTTAGCCAAAATTCCTTGGATTTTAAATAATTGCCAACCCATGCAATCGCTTAAAAATGGCTGAGCCTGTAATTTCTAACTAGGGTTAAAGAATCTGGAACCTCCTCGAGTAATGCTTTTAATTCAGCGTCTTCGAAAGTTTTTTGTCTTTCTTCACGCGGACGGAAGTCCACATCAAAACTACTATCTCCGAAACGACGGAACCCAATCTTTACACATTGTTTCACGTAGAGCAGCTTCAACGTAAACTCTCGATGCGACTTCTTTTTTCTTACTAATCTCTCCTCCCAGTGGAGCATAGGGCCTCCTCGATACGCCTTAGCCGCCATTTTCTTCGTAGTGAAACTGAAAATTAAAACTTCCTGAATAAATGTCATAAAATTAGATGCTTTTACATGTATGACTCAAGAACTAAACCCAGGGTCGTAGAGAAATTTTACGGGCCCGGGAGGGAAACTATACGATCCCTCTATTACACCTTTAGCTTGAATCATTCTTTAAATACGACAGTAACTACACCGGACCCCTGAGAAAACTCCGAACCCGCTGGGAAACCCCTCCTTTCCCTCTCGCGCGACGGCTCTGATTAAATCCACAGTTGCTTGGTTATATCAAAATTCATCAACACTTTTTTTTATTGCTGTTATGATCCATTGACGGCAACTTAGTTTCGTTGAATTTAAATTTTAAGATAGTATCCAAGCGTTTTTTTTTTTTTTGCAAAATTGTATAAAACCCGTGGGAATTGTTTTATCGCTTTAAAAAGTATAGAGCATTTTTTAATCAGGAATACTCGGGTGTTTTTGCTTTTTTTGTGCTTTTTCGTAAAAGAGGCCAAACAATGAGACGTAATTGATGAGCGACAACTTGAAGAGCGTACGATAATTTAAGTGTGTGGAAACAAAAGATCATATAGTAGGGGTGTTGTTCCTCGGATGAGTTACAATTGCTCTATGGGTTGTTATGGATGGCGACAGCACGTCGAACAACAATTTTGTTATTATAGTTGGTGGTGTTATTGTTGTTGTATGGTAATTTGTTTTAAGTATTGTTGTAGTCAGTAAATTTAGCTGAAAATTGTCAATAAGTTTGTCGTTTTTATTATACCCTGTAACAGTGATGGAGATATAGGAGGAGTTTTCGGGTGCGGAACCTCCTAAGCGCTTGAAAGTTGGAAAACGGGTAGACAATTTTTTGCGAGCTCTGGTACAAAGAGTCAAAATTATAGTCGAGTGATTAAAGGACAGTATAGTAGACACTGGTTCCTGGAGTTCTATGGCTTCAAATAATTCAACATGCCTTAGGTTAGACACATCACAAAATGAGTGAACCATAAATGTGCTTTTAAGACCTAATGGGACCAATGTGACGTCATACGACCTATGCTCATAAAGAAATAATCACAATAGAAGCAGTAGAGCTTGTTTCATACCGCAGTTTGGTTTTTAGGTGCTCCAATAAAGGACTGAGGAACTACTATCATAAAGGATTACTAAGGAAACTGACTGTGTCTAGGACGAAAACTGACAACGAAATGCTTTCCTTTAAGTTAAAATCATTGATATAAGGACAGCTTACCTCAGAAATTCAGAACTAGTTCAATAATGCATGATCTGTGCTTATAATTCACAACTAGTTTAAGCATAACTAAGGTGAAGTAGACAGCTTGATAATTGTATGTTTTCAAATAATTGTATTATATCATAACTATATTTATTTGGTTTTTAATGTATATATCAATGGTGCCAAAACGCTTCCCTCTTAATGGCCATTTGAGTTTGGGAACAGGAAAAAGTCATACGGTGCCATATCTGATGAATACGGAGCCTGAGCAACCACATTCCTTGAGTGATTGGTCAAAAATTCCAAAATAATAAAAAAAAATATCAAAGTTTTTGGCATGAGTCGGGCCGCGACGCGTTTCATGCCGAAAACTTCAACCAAAATGTGTTCGGCTCATCCATATGAGATGCCAAGGTCTGAAGCAATCTCATGAATACCGACACTACGATTTTCGAGCACAATTTTCTTCACTGCATCGACGTTTTCTTCGGTATTTGATGTTGAAGGACGACCGGAACGAGGCAAATCAGTGACGTCTTCACGACCCTCTCTGAACAATTTGTACCACTTGTATGCCTGTGTTTTGGACATACAGTCCTTAGTGAAGGCTTTTTGCAACATCTTAAGCGATTCGGCGCACGAAAATTCTTTCGCAACACAAAATTTCAAACAAACTCGTGACACAGCCAAACCAATACTAATAAGGCAAATTACGCTCAAATTATGACAAGATGTGAAAAACAGTCCTACCAACCTAATAAAATGGAAATATACCGATTCATTTTGCGCGAGCCTTTTAAATCGAAATTTCCAAAAAACTTTTTGATCGGTATAGTATATATATACTTAGACTTCGAAGTGAAGATCAAATCCTGGACCCAAACCTGCCCTATACCGAAGTTACATCCAGTTTGAGGAAAAGTTGTAGATGGATAAATAAGACAAAGATATGGTCAAAACCGATTTGGGGCTATATGGCAGAAATTTAAAGCTTGTAGCTATTCGCTAAAAATTGGATTGCCCAAATCGCACTTCTATTCAGATATTGGTCTTAGGGGTCTTACTAAAAAGAGCTCGCTTAAAACTGTCAACCCATTTTCTCGACTCTTCAGATAAAAGAGACTCGGTTTCAGATATTGGACTTAGGGATCTTACTACAAAGAGCTCGCTAAAAACTGTCAACCCATTTTTCCGAATCTTGAGAAAAAAGAGACTCGGTTTCAGATATTGGTCTTAGCGGTCTTACAACAAAGAGTTCGCCAAAAACTCAGAATTAATTTTTTCGACTCTTGAGATAAAAGAGACTCGGTTGCAGATATTGGACTTAGGGATCTTACTACAAAGAGCTCGCTAAAAACTGTCAACCCATTTTTCCGAATCTTGAGATAAAAGAGACCCGGTTTCAGATATTGATCTTAGCGGTCTTACAACAAAGAGTTCGCCAAAAACTCTCAATTCATTTTTTCGACTCTTGAGATAAAAGAGACTCGGTTTCAGATATTGATCTTAGGGGTCTTACAACAAAGAGTTCGTCAAAAACTCTCAATTCATTTTTCCGACTCTTGAGATAAAAGAGACTCGGTTTCAGATATTGGACTTAGGGATCTTACTACAAATAGCTCTCTAAAAACTGTCAACCCATTTTTCCGACTCTTGAGATAAAAGAGACTCGGTTTCAGATATTGATCTTAGCGGTCTTACAACAAAGAGTTCGCCAAAAACTCTCAATTCATTTTTCCGACTCTTGAGATAAAAGAGACTCGGTTTCAGATATTGGACTTAGGGATCTTACTACAAATAGCTCTCTAAAAACTGTCAACCCATTTTTCCGACTCTTGAGATAAAAGAGACCCGGTTTCAGATATTGATCTTAGCGGTCTTACAACAAAGAGTTCGCCAAAAACTCTCAATTCATTTTTCCGACTCTTGAGATAAAAGAGACTCGGTTTCAGATATTGGACTTAGAGATCTTACTACAAATAGCTCTCTAAAAACTGTCAACCCATTTTTCCGACTCTTGAGATAAAAGAGACTCGGTTTCAGATATTGGATCTTAGCGGTCTTACGTACAAAGAGCTCGCTAAAAACTGTCAACCCATTTTTTCGACTCTTGAGATAAAAGAGACTCGGTTTCAGATATTGGACTTAGGGATCTTACTACAAAGAGCTCGCTAAAAACTGTCAACCCATTTTTCCGACTCTTGAGATAAAAGAGACTCGGTTTCAGATATTGATCTTAGCGAGTCTTACAACAAAGAGTCTCGCCAAAAACTCTCAATTCATTTTTCCGACTCTTGAGATAAAAGAGACTCGGTTTCAGATATTGGACTTAGGGATCTTACTACAAAGAGCTCTCTAAAAACTGTCAACCCATTTTTCCGGGTCTTGAGATAAAAGAGAGTCGGTTTCAGATATTGGACTTAGGGATCTTAGTACAAAGAGCTCGTCTAAGAACTGTCAACCCATTCTTTCCGACTCTTGAGATAAAAGAGACTCGGTTTCAGATATTAATCTTAGGGGTCTTACAACAAAGAGTTCGTCAAAAACTCTCAATTCATTTTTTCAACTCTTGAGATAAAAGAGACTCGGTTTTAGATATTGGACTTAGGGATCTTACTACAAATAGCTCTCTAAAAACTGTCAACCCATTTTTTCGACTCTTGAGATAAAAGAGACTCGGTTTCAGATATTGGACTTAGGGATCTTACTACAAAGAGCTCTCTAAAAACTGTCAACCCATTTTTCCGAGTCTTGAGATAAAAGAGACTCGGTTTCAGATATTGGACTTAGGGGTCTTACTACTAAGAGCTCACTAAAAACGTCAACCCAATTTTTCGACTCTTGGAAGGGCCACGCACTCGCATCGAACCCCCCCTTCCCCACATCCTCCCATGTTCTACAGATATTGGTCTTAAGGGTCTTACTACAAAGAGCTGCATCCTCCCATGTCCTACAGGGTATATTCTAGTCGTTATGTTCGGGACTGCAATCGTGAGAATAGTTTAGAAGTCAGTTCGAGATAACGCACGAGTTGTAGTTGCTGCTGCTGTTGTTAAAACTGCTGTTATTATTATTATTTTTAGTTGTTGTTATTGTTATTTCAATTGTTGTCGTTGTTGTTGGTTGTTTGGTGTTGTTAATTACATGCATGCGCAAATAGTTAAATGGCATATTAAAATCCATTAAAATGGGCGTCAATTGTTTGTTGCTCGTTTCTCTTTCACTCTCACTTGTTGGCAGCTCACTGCATCTCACTTTTGGTCGGTCACTTGGCGTTGTTTTTGTGCAACATGCAACTTGCAACATGTTGCAAATTTTTGCATATTACTTTTGATGATTTAAAACGGATTTGCCGTTTTTGGTTTTCCTATTGTTGTTGTTGTTGTTTTTGTGGTTGTTGTTGTTTTAGTCTCAGTTGCCATTTACCATACATTTCCGTTGCTTTGAAGTTTTGTTGTTATTATTATTACTGTGTGTTGAATTGAATAATTTTGTGGCAACAACAACAGCAACAACAACAACATCGAGAGCAACAACAATTAGTAAAACATGATGCCAGTCATCAGGCCCATGCAGCCGCAGCGCCACACAGTAATTCATTCATGTGTCATAAATATCTGTCTGTCTACAATCGTTTATAGTATACCTAGTATACTATCTTCATATATATATATATGTATCTCTCTATATACAGTGCCTAAAATGTTTACATACTTGTATTACACTTGCAAAAACAACGAAATGTAAATGAAGGTCTAACCAAAATTTGGTTATTTTGGCTCGAATCGACTTTCGTCGTTGGTCAAATTTTTTAATTTTAATCTGGATTTGTTTCAAAATTTGTATGCCAATGGTAACTTTTTTACAGAAAATGAAAGAATATTTTTTTTTTTTTTTTTTAAATACTATACGAATCGTCGTTGGAATATTCAATCTTCTACCACATTAAAAAGTTCCTCAAAAAAAAACACTAAATGAAAAAAAATTCCCAGCGGAAATTTTCCTTGTCGTTGGTATATTTGTACTGATAGATCAGCAGATAATGTTCCTACAAATTAATCTCGAATCTACGTTTGAAATATTCCCATCGGAATATCCCTATAGTAAAGACACCAATTCGCCAAATTTTGATGTAGATTAAATGCATCTGTTTTGATTTCAAATGGTCATCCGGAAGAGCTTAAAATAAACATTTTAGTTCAAATCGTCTTTTTGTCGTACAATAAAAATGTACCAAAAAAAGCTCTTAAATTACTTTTGTAAGTTCCCACTCGAATTTCCTTAACTAAAATCAGCCATTTGTTAAATTTTGATGTAGATTAAATTAGTCTGTTTCCCAAATTTTGATTCCAATGCCATTCAGAAGAGCTACAAAAAATTTGAGTTCGAATCGTCGTACAATAAAAATGTACCAAATAAAACTTTTTTTTTCCTTATCCTTGGTATATTTGTACTGAAAGTGTAGCAAAAATGTACAAAAAAACTCTTGATTTACTTTTGTAAATTCCCACTGGAATTTCCTAACCAAAGTCACAAATACGTTAAATTTTAAAGATTAAATGCACCTATTTTCAAATTTTTGATTCCGATGGCATCCAAAAGAGCTAGAAAAATTTCAGTTCGAATCGTCGTACATTAAAAATGTAAAAAAAAATCTCTTGATTTACCAAACAAACTTCCACTCGAATTTCCCTAACTTTAGTCATCAATATGTTAAATTTTGCATCTGTTTTGCAATTTTAGCTAAAAAAATGCAGTTCGAATCGTCTTTTGGTAGTACAATAAAAATGTACCAAAAAAAAACTTTTTTCTGAAAAGAATTTCCCATGGGAATTTTACTAGCTCATTTATGATTATTTCACAGTCAAATTAGTTCAAATCGTCTTTTGGTTCTTGAATTATTCATACTGAAGTACAGTAAAAATTAACCCAAAAAAAAATCTTGATTTACAAAAAATTCCTCACTAGAACTTCTCCAGCCAATGTCACCCAAAATGTTAAATGCTCAACTATAGATTAAACGGATCTGTTTTAAAATTTTGATTCCAATGTCACCTTTACCACAGAGTAACAAAAATCTTATAATTTCTCTGTCAAATCAGTTCGAATCGCCTTTTCGTCGTAGACTAAGATTGTACCAAAAAAAAAAAAACTTTATCTAAAACAAATTTCCCAGCGGAACTTTACTAGCTCATTCATGATTATTTCACAGTCCAATTAGTTCAATTGGTCTTTTCGTCCTTGAGATATTCGCACAGAAGTACAGTAAAAAGTTAGCAAAAAAAAAAATCTCTTAACTTACAAAAAATTCCCCACTAGAATTTCCTCAGCCAAAGTTACCCAAAATGTTGAATTTTCAACCGTAGTTTAAACGGATCTGTTATAAAATATTAATGCCAATGCTCATTTCTCTACCAAATCAGTTTGAATCTTCTTTTCGTCGTTGAGATGTCCAATAAAAATGTACCAACAAATTTTGGGAAAAAATAGGCACCGACATTTCTTTAGTCAAAGTCAGCAAACATTTTGAACATTGTTCTGTATTTTCATTACAGCAGGGTTTAAGAACAAATAAAGGTGATATTTATTGCTAAGGTAGAATAAAAATGTTCCAAAAAACACTTGGTTGAGAAAAAATATCCCCACTGGCATTTCTTTAGCCAAATATTGAACCGTACATTAACATGGGTCTGTTACAAAGATTTGATTTGCCTTCTGCTTCACAGCAGATTTGAAAACACGATTATAATGGGAATATTTAAAGCTAAAGTACTTTAAAAATGTATCAAAAATAATCCCTTAAAGCCGAAAAAATTTCCAATCGAAAAGTAGGTAGTTTTAAATATCTAACATCAAATTACCAAAATTTCGTTTTCTTTTTTTTTTAACTTTATTCATCCAAATCGATCTTATTTATAGTCATACCAAATAAAGAACTTATAAAAACACAAAAAAAGTTGCCAGCTTAGCTGCGAAAAACTTTTCGAGAAAAAATGTATATCATATCAAGCGATTTTATAAGATGCATTCACGCCAAAAAAGGGAACATATAAAACGGGCTTAAAAAAATATGGTGTTTGATATTTTTTGGGAACGCACCTAAAAAAAAAAAGAAAACTTAATATTTATAAGAAAATTTAATTTTTTATGAAAATTTATTGGTTACAAAAAAATTTTATATTTTTTTTAAAGAGTCAACTTCGATTTTAGAACAGTTTTTCGAGAAAAAATTTGTATCATATCAATCGATTTTATTCATATTCACACCAAAAAAGGAACATATGAATACATTTGATTGATATTTCACTTCATATTTATAAGAAAACTTTATATTATTTTTAAGAAAATGTGTTGGTTAAAAAAATTTGAATATATTCTTTAAATAGCCCAGTGCCAACTAAGATAAAAAAATGTCTTCAAAAATAGTCAATTAAATAGAAACGACAACCCTCATTTTTTTGTAAGGTCGTAACGTATAAGGCATATAAGATGAAATTTCAAAAAAAAGTGTTTTCATTATGAATCGAACTGCATCAGTACTTTTTAAAAGCTAAACCCTTTGGAACCATCAACCAAATATAGCATCAATATCTCAGATCGAATTTGATCCAGATCATGCATGCAGATTCATGTGAACCTAATAAACAAGAAAACGTTGACCATTTATTCTTCAATACAGACTTCACTCAGCTTCATGAGTGAGAAGATTTTCTTGTACAGCCCTCAATTTTTCCCAGTGTATGCACTTACACTAACTCTCTCTCCTCCCATGTATTTTTAAGCTGAGGGGGCGGGGGGGTGTGGGCATGTGCGTGTGAGTATTATTTGTGTCTGATCAGTTGAGTTTGTATGTAAACTGTCATTCACACTATGCAAAAAAACACAAAAACGAACCGAAAACGAAAAAAAAACAATGAAATAAATAAAAAGTTTAACTGCCAAACTGAAAAACTGAACTGAGCGATGCCGTCATTTTTGTGTAGCGACTTATTGTATATACTATATAGTATAGCGTATGTACATGGGCAATTGTTCGTCGGTTCGACTACCAAATGGAGGCACTCTCTATATAGTATATTATGTAGTCAGTCTATAAGGCATAACAAAATAGCCCCAGCTATTTGACACCCACGCAGGGCAAAACTCAGCTCAGTTCAGTTTAGTTTATTTGAGGCAGACAAGTGGCAAAGCGTTAGTATATCATATACATATACTATATGATTGAAGCATCATTGTGATCCATTCATGATCCAAGAGATTTCCATAAATATTTTTCCGAAATTCTTTAGAAATTCTGGCACACATTTTTCGCTTTTTTTTATGGGCATTGCAGTGTAATTCTTTTTAGCTGCTCCCTTGTATGCCAAATAATGAACTGAAGTTGAACTTTTTTTTTAGACTTTGTTTCTTTGTTTTTCGGAACAATGAAAGCGTCGCTATTAATGCAGCTAATTCCTTTAGAAATCGGCCGATGCATGACGCACACAATTCAGTAGCTCTTATTGTGATTCATGGGATCACGCACGACAAAATGCCCAAATTGAATCATGGGTTCTCAGTGGATATAATGGGATGAGTTGGATAGACAACATGGCAACAACATGGTCATGTATCAGTCATCATGTAAATTTACGCACTGAGTTCCAAGAGAAGCTTTTTGAGGTTTTCGTTTACTTTATTATCTATTATCGGGTTAGTAAAATTCTTTGCTGTTGTTTGGTTTCAATGGAAGAGACTGTTTTCGGAAGTAAATTTTCGTAATGACCTAATAACATAATTAAATTTTTGTTGTTACAGCTGCCATAAGCTCAAAACTTTTCAATATGCCAAAATTGGTAAAGATAATTCGCTCTGAAAGTAAATTTGGAGAGAGTCTCTTAAACTTTTTATAATGCTTAAGGTGGTAATCCCTTTTCAAAAATGGACTTATCCAAACATTAGTTCATCTTCCAACGCCTATCTCTCATCTTTTGTCATCATAATCTTTTTTTATTCGATTTCGAATAGGTTAAATAATATGTTATCGCAGATTCTTCTATAAGCTGGAAGAAAAACTTACTAAAATTATTTTTGATTAAGACATTACCCTAAACTTTTAAGTTACCTGTAGCGGGCATTGCTTGAACCTATCCCCAAACACTTGTTCACCATCTTAACGTATTTCTTCACTTTGGCAGCTCATCATCATCATCTTTTATAAATCGATTTTGATTTCTGCTATCGCAGATTCTTCTTAAGCAGTGACAGTTCTGAAGGAATAATTTACTTAAAGTTTTTTTGGCGTCTCAATACGCTAAACTTTTAATAATGAAATTTCCTCTGGCGAGCATCACTTGGACTTATCCAAACAATGAAGGGTGTCCCACCGCAAATAAGTTTAGAGACAGCTTCGACAGACCTAAATATTTTTTTGTGTCATCTTAATAACACAGATGTCACATATTATATTTTTATTGTCACACCTAATCTTCATCTTTTAATAATGCTGAAAGGAAGCTAAGTTTATCCACTGGTAGTAAATTTAGAGTTTAATAAACTTAAGACATACGTTTGATGCGTATGTCTTGTTTGCGGCTTCAGAAAGACTGTAGGATCATTAATTTTCGGGAAAATTTTTAATCGACCTGAATACTTTTTTGTTGTCTTTTCAGAAAGAGATATAAAGAAAGAGTATAGAATAATTCTTTTTCGGGTATCTTTTCAATCAAACCCATTTGTATTGTCTCAAAAGATCTATTCTTGAGCGTCTTTTCAATCGCACGCAATATTTTATTGTTGTCTCAAGAGCTCTATTCTTGTGGTGTTTCTGCTGTGAACGTATCCTAAGGCCTTCGATGGACTTACCTAAGTCTAGCTAGTCTAACCTTGCCGAAAAATCAAAAACCGTGAAAAGATTAAACTCTCTTACATGCTGAAGCAGTTTTAGAACTACATTTTCGGAATAACCTTAACCGCTCCAATCTATCAAATCTTTACCTCTTGTCGTTCGCTTTGGATAATTCACAGTTATAAGGTATCACAATGGGTTGAAAGGCCTAACTAATAGTCTAACACAGCTGAACATGACTGCTCCTTTTTAATTCTGGAAGCACATTTCCGATCACTCATGATCTTTTTTACTTAAACCTCTTCAGAAAGCAAAAAAGAGAAAGGGTATCCAAGCTAAAGTTAATCTTACTGCTTACTTACTGTAGTCCAGCTCTTAGAAAAGAGTCCAAGAAGCCTTTTGAGGTTTAGTCCGGCCGCCGGATGAACGTGAAGGGGAACTCTTGAGCGGGAGAAGGCTCGCGTAAGGTCCACCCAGCGGTATCACAACGGGTCAATTTCTTGGACTAAGTAAGTTCGGACGTCAAGTCTCGACTGCCGCCCTAACCTAAAGTTACTGTAGTCCTCTTTTCCTTGTAGAGCATAGAGCCTATAGAAATTTCGTTCATCTTGATAATATTTTGGCATGAATTAACCATCTCCAAATCCGATGTGCTGGCCGCTACTTGAGCAGGGAGTTTTTCAGGGATTTTCTGATCACATATGGAGATATATTTTCATTCGGGTTTATTTCGATGTCTAAACATCATTCGATTTGCATGTGGTCTATGCTTGATGGGTGCAAGATTGAGTAATGGCCTAAAGCTTGGCTGCGTGACGTCACAATTATTACCTAATTGCTCTGTCTCTGTCAAAAAGTATACGTGAATAAAATGACTGTATCCTTCTTTCAAAGTCCGCTCCAAACGATTCAAATCTTTACCTCTCGTCGATCGCTTAAGGCATCGCAATGAATCCGAAGTCCTTCAGCTAACCTTGGTTAGTACTGAGCAGCGTGACAACCCCTAGACCTGCAAAATGGCCGTTTGTGATGCCACTTGGGCTAATCTCTACTCCCCTGAATCTTATCAGAACTATCCCATCAATTTAATAAACGAATTAATCTTATTCATTCTGATTCCTGTGAATTCAGTAACGTTCCCAAATAGTTCGGAACCCAATGTGTTCAGTCATCTTCTGCATAGTGCCATGCATCCACACAGGAAATGCTCCACTATTTCCTCCTCTTCAGCTTCCTTACAGCTTCTGCAATAGTTTAAATGAGGCACCCCCAATCCATTAGCATGCCTACCAATAAGGCACTGTCCAGTAAGAACCCCTTATTGTTGCTCTTATGTCCAGTCTGTTAGCCTAACCCTTCCATTGAACATAATAATTCTTTTCCAGTCGTTAAAATAATTTTTCCATATTCCTTACTTAATGCAGAAAATAGGCCAACCCCGCTTGAAGTAAACATTTGAAATAACCTCGACGCTGTAACGTCACAACTGGCTTAAATTAAGGATTACAATATGATAGAGGTACCAGTGACAATAGTCAACTATAAAGGATACTGCTTCAATTGTTTCAAATTATTAAACTTCCATACTTCTTACTTTATGCAGAAAATAAACAAAGGGCTGCCCACTAATTACTCTACCAGTTTCAAATAAGAGATACCAAAGGCTAACGCTTTCCATATTCCCTGCAGAAAATAAACTAAGGGTTGCCCACATCAAGTGAACATTTGAAATACATAACCTTGACGGTATGACGTCACAACACAATAATCAACTCGTCTATATGGTTTACTGCTTCGACTGATCTAAATTATTAAACTTCTCTTTCGCAACCTAGATACGTCACCAAAGATTAACGCTGCTCCACTTAAGGCATACCAACCTAATAAAAATTTCTTATCTAAATCATAGCTCTCATGAATATTAATGCGTATATCCTTAAATAGAGATTACCCCACATTGTTTCTGTTTGCTTCTTTTTTGGCCTCGCGTCTTTCGTAAAAGATTGCCCCAAATTGTTTCGCTCTTTGTGACTCTATTTGTTTCCATCCATGGATGGGTTGGGTGTAGAGGAGTCTGTTGTGGTCATTGTTTATACTATTAGTGCCCATAAGGCAAAGTAATTGTAATAGTTTAAATCTTTGGCATCTTAAAAGTTTGCTCTCTGTATGTGTGTGTGTGTGTGTATACAGTGGCAGTCGAGGCCGTATGAGATGGTTTTGATTTGTTTACACAAATGTTTATCACACCTTGAGATGCGTTTGAAATCATTTCCAAAAATAAGTTCCAATGGCCAAAATACACACCACACACACACACCCGCATACAACTGGGAGTGTGTGTGTTGGTGTGTGTGTGCTGGGAAATCAGATAAATTTAGCAAAAGGGAAATAATCGAGTAAACAAGCCAACGGCAACGAAAAACAGCAAAAAAAAAAACAACAGGCCTCCTCCGGGCAAGTTCACACAGTTCTCGCATTAAAAAAAAAACACACACACAAACCAAAAAAAAAGATCCAAAATAATAATAATGCCCAGCAGCGTTTTTGCCTGGGCGCTGGGTTGGTACGTTGCTTGGTTCACTTGGTTGGTTCACTGCTCGGGCTCGGGCCCCATTATATAGACCAAAAAAGCATAAAACGGTTAAATTGCTTTATGTTATGTTTCAACATTGTGAGACCCGTTGGCACTGTTGTTGGCTTCCAACAGCAGCAACAACTAAAGCCAAAGCTGACTCCATAGGTTGGGGTTTTTCTTTTTGCTCTCTCTCTGTCTGCAAATAATTTACATAATATGCAACACATGTTGACATGAATTGTTGTGAGGTACTTATACTTATATACATATATACCATACTTACTTACCACTAGGAGCTAGCTACTGAAGGCACACGCTCATAAAGCAAGTCGGCGGGGCCAAAAGCTGACAACAGAGGGCCTGGCTAACAAAGTAGCCCAACTGGGAAGTCGTGTGAAAATACCTTAGCGGAAATTACTTGCTATTATGATTAAGTGAATCTTCCCTTTTAAGTTTATACAATGTAATACATTGACATAACCCGACATTCTTGGGGTTGGGAAAGTTGCAGTGATACGAAATCTAAGAGGGTACCCCACAAAACACGGACACGAGCCAAAGTTGAGCGGCGTATTTGTATGCCATCTCTGAGCACAAGTTTTGTTTCTCAACCCCTAGAGAGAGCTAGCTTAGATTGACTGCTTGGCTTAGGCGGAGATTACTCCTTGATCATGTGAAGCATTGCGATAGAGAAGAGCAGAGAAATGGTTTGGCTGGTTCGATGGTATAGCTGATAGACCTCTAAGAGGTTACCCCCAAACACAGACACGTGCCAAAGTTGAGCTCCTTATTTCTAAGCCATTCCTGAGCACAGCTTGTATATCGGAATCCTTAAACACGGCTAGCTTAGATTGACTGCTCGGCTCAGGCCAAGATTACTCCTAGGGATCATTCATAAGCTACGTGATACTCCAGGGAGGGAGGGAGCTCCTGGCAAAGCATAACGACACCCAAAGTCATATGGCAAATACTCAAAAATATTCCGTTACTGAGTCACAAGAGGGGGAGTGGGGTGCGGTGATCTATCGCATAATCAGATCAAGACCAGGAATCTGGGGGACCTTCTGTTTTATTACTTAAGTCGAATCATTTTTATTTATTTATTTCCTTGAGCTTTATCATTCATATCTAAAAAATATACATATTGTTATATATGATAAATATATAGGTTAGGTTAAGCCGGTTGGCCCCTGGTGGGAGTCACACATAGACTGCATAGTCCTTAGTGGAAATAAATATGAAATTTGAACTCAAAAGTCGCTCCTGGCGGAGCAGAGTTCAGTTACAAACTTCTCCAGCTTTGACGTATTTGAGCTAAGTTTTTAATCACCGGCCAAGTGCCTCTCTCCATGACATTTCGCTCTTACTGAGCGGATCCAGATGGTCAATGGACGACCTCTTCTTCTAGCACCTTGTTCCATTCAAGTCAAAAAATCTACAACGTCATTTTGCGGCTTTCTCAATGTACGGCCAATCCAATTCGACTTCCGTCAACAGGCACACAAAGATTCTGTTAAAACTAAAGTTGTAGATCTTTTGTCATTGGAATCTATTATTCTAAGCAATCTCTCTCCCAATAAGGGAGCATGAATGTCGTAGCTTTCTGCTGCTGCTGATGTTCTTGATCTTGTCTTATTTTTGGCTAAATATATCAACCCATTGCAGATTTAATGCTTAGGCTACTCTACTCTTTCTAATTCTTCTTCAGATAAACCCCTCGAAGATTCTCCTGAGGTAAATGTTCCAAATCTTGGAATTTTAAGGTTTAGAGGGTGCGCCTTCTATTCTTTCGAAAACTTCCGATAAGTGCTTCAAGGATGCTTCTGAAGCTAATGCTCTTGATCTTGTCTTTTTAAGGTTTAGAGGATACGTCCTCTGTTCTTTCGAATTCTACCGATACAAGTTTCAAGAGTTCACCTGCAGCTGATGTTCTTGATCTTCTCTTTTTATGGCATAGAGAATGCGCCTGCTACTCTTTCGAATTCTCTTGATAAGCGCTTTGGGAATGCTCCTGCAGCTGATGTTCCTGATCTTCTCTTTTTAATGCTTAGAGAGTGCGTCATCTACTCTTTTGAATTCTTCCGATAAGCGCTTCAAGGATGCTCCTTGAGCTGATGCTCTTTATCTGGTCTTTTTAAGGCTTAGAGGGCATGTCTTCAACTCTTTCGAATTCTTTCAATACAAGCTTCAAGAATTTCCCTGCAGCTGATGTTCTTGATCTCTTTTTGGGGCTTAGAGGGTGTGCTTTATACTCTTTCGAATTCTTCCGACAAGCGCGTGAATAAACAATTTTATATCTTGGTCCAAGTTCCAAATATTATGACTAAGAATCATATAACTAGGTCAATATTGTCACACTCTATTTTCATCTTATAATAGAATTAGTTTTTACTGAACACCCAAGAAGCAAATATAATTGAAAAAACACTTCTGAGCGGATGTGGTCTCCTCTAGTTAATGACCTATCGAAACCAAAGAAGCATTGAATGGTAATAAAAGTTAGCTGCTCTGAAGAATTTTCGATGACAAGTTCTTGGTTTTTGAACTATATTACACTAGTTTACAAATTTAAGGGTCATCGAGTTAACCTTCGTATGAAAGTGCTTTTTAAGGTAGGGGAAGGTATATTTTTCGTGTAAGCTAGTGTTATCTAATAGCTGATTTGCGGGGATTTTAGGGCCATCTATTATTTTCTGATCACATCGATATTCTGTAATCGCCGAAGATAGATGCACTTCTTCTGGCGAGAGCTTCAGACTCCGAAAGTATGTGCTGGAAGGCTTCGTCCTTCATTTCACTGAACCTACAAGTGCTAGAGTCTACGAAGGTATCCCTACATGTATAAATTTAATTTTTAACTAAGCAGTGAAGGACGAAGCTCATCGTCTTACAGATATCACAATTTAATTGTAACGCATTTTTAAGAGCAGACGAAATGGTAAATAAATATTATAGTTCTTATGAGGTACGTTCTTGAAAAAGTATTTTCTTATATGTTCCAAGTTTCTTGGCTTTTTCATGAGAAACTTTTGCTGTAAAACGCGGCATTTAAGAACTTAATATTCCAACAAAAATAAAAATAAAAAGAGCCTGAATTACCGAACCTAAAGAACCTATTTCGTCTTCTCATTTTCATTTAATGGTTTTCATTCCTATAATAGAGTTCCCATTGTTCGTCATGCTCTCTTTTACATGGTTTTTCTTTAGTTTCTGGACGTGTTAAAGGCAGAAAACCAAAACAACAACAACAAAAAAATCTTTTTTGATTGATCATCTCAGTCTGGGAATGCCTTGGCCGCAAGTATCCGTTGAAGCGCGCTGAACGCCCAACGAGAGACGCTCCACCAAACCGGATGGAACTATCTAAATACAACAAACAATTTCACTTTTTTTTTGTTCATTTTGTTTTGTTTTGGTTTTTCATTTATTGCCAGTTGTTAATTTAATTTCATTGTGGCAACAATTGCTGCCAACGATCAACGACCACAACGGCAATAAACGCCCTGTCCAGCAGCAACGAAACGGTCTTGAAGCGCTCCTTGCGCCCTACCAAGCTACCCCCCTAGTCGACAGCTTAGTTGTTGTTTTTAGATATAGATATATATATATACAAGCCAGTTTTCGCATATTGTATTTTTTGCCGCATTGTTTGGGAACGTCAATGCCAGGGAACATTGTACTGCTCCCAGCTTATGAATCACAAAGCACTTTACAATACGACAAAATGTGGGGGGACTTTGACGCCCCCTTTGGTAATGTGCCCATGGTATTGTACTTGGCCATAAGTCGGCACAGAGTGACCAGATACTGTGAGAGCTACAATATTAAATTGTGAACTTTTTTGGGAGCTATTAAAATTTATGGAATGACAATAAATTGACGTAAAGTTGACTCTTTGTTCAAAGGCCTAAATTCAGCCACAGATTACCAGAACCCTAAATCCTAAGTTTTGTTGCTCTTATCTTTTTATACCCTGTACCGTATGGTCCAAGGGTATATTAAGTTTGTGCAAGCCGAAAATGTATGTAACATATAGAAGGAGACGTGGGAGACACCCCAAAGTTACCTAAAATATGATCAGGGTGAATAGAGAAGTCGATATACCCATGTCCGTCTGTCCGTCCGTCTGTCCGTCCGTGTGAACGCCTAGATCTCAGAGATGGTAAGAGCTAGAGTTACCAAACTTTCACATTAGATCCCATATTATTCCATAGGAGGCAAGTTTATTTTATTTTTTTGATATCGGGGATAAATTATATAGCTCCCATGGGGGGTTGTTTGAGACGACCTCGAAAAAAAAAAGCGTTTTAGATGAATAATTCGTTTGTTTATGAAGATATCGTAACGAAATTTGGCAATCGAAAGTTTTTTATAGTTCCCAATCACTGTACCAAATTTGATCAAAATCGGTTGACTATATCATATAGCTCCCATAGGACCGATCGGCCAAAATAACTTTTTAAAGAAAAATTGGCTATATTTCGTTTTTTAATAAAGATATCCTAACCAGATTTGGCGTTTGGAAATTTTTTAGACCTCTTAAGCAATGTGCCAAATTTGAACAAAATCGGTGGACTATATCATATAGCTCCCATAGGTCCGATCTTCCAAAACATCGATTTTTTAACAAAATTTGTTGTGTTTCGTTTGTTTGTTAAGATATTGGGACCAAATTTGACATTCGTGAGTATTTTATAGTTCCTAAGCACTGTACCAAATTTAATCCAAATCGTTTGACTAGATCATATAGCTCCCATAGGACCAATCGGTCCAAAAACACGTTTTTTATACAAAATTCGATGTGTTTTGTTTGTTTGTAAAGATATTTGAAATAACTTTGGCGTTCATATCTTTTTTAAGGTATTTAAGCACCGTGTCAAATTTTATTGAAATCGGTTGACTATATCATATAGCTCCCATAGGAACGATCGGTCAAAAAAAAAATTTTTGCTTAAAAATTCTTCTGTTTTTGGTTTTTTGTGAAGAAATCGGACTTTATTACAAGCTAGTGGTACAGGGTATCCTAAAGTCGTCCGCGCCCGACTTTACGTCCGCCATTTTTTGAGTTATAGTTGTTCATACAGACAGTTGTGTGTTTGGAACTCGAGCCTCCAGATGTAAAATTTTTTATTAAAGCGCTTATCGGAAGAACTCGAAAGAGTAGAAGACACACCCTCTAAACCCCAAAAAGACATCAAGAACATCAGCTGCAGGGGAACTCTTGAAGCTTCTTATCGTATGAATTCGAAAGAGTAGAAGATGCGCCCTCTAAGCCTTTTTTTCCGAGAAAGGGTTCCTCACAAAGAGGTGGGGTACTGCGACCAAACGGTCTAATGTACCATACCCTTAAATTAAAGCAAAAGACTTTCCGTAGCAGTAGGTCTTTTGTTGGTATTGACCTAAGATGGAAGGGACTAATTCGTTCCTTTCCCATATGACAGGCTCTGTCCCATACCAGCGTTGGGCAGTCACAGAAAACATGTCTGGTGGTTTTATCGTCTTCTAGACAGAGTCTGCACTCTGAAGAGTTCGATAGGTAAATTTTCTGTAGATGATATTTAACAGTGTGGTGGCCAGATAGGTATGCTACCAGGAGCTTTAAGTCCGCTCTGCCAAGACTTTTTGTCTTGATCGCATCCAGAGGTTTGACAAGCACTTTTGCTTGACAAAGCCCCGAAAGGGAGAATCAGTATCTCCCATGTTCTCCTGCAGCCCATTTGTTTATCATGGTTTTGATTGTAGACCAACCAATACCACAAAACGGCGCAGGAGATGTGGATGTGGTGAAGGCAACCTTTCGTGCTAGATCGTCAGCGATTGTATTACCATCCACTCCCGAGTATACAGGGCGGACAGGGTTTGGAGGTAGTCATGGCATTCTTTAACCATCCTGCAGGAGATGCTCCAGGATGATAAAGCCCTAAAAGCAGCTTGGCTATCTGAATAAATACTGATGTTTGCTCCATCTAGTTCCCTTGAGAAGGATACTAAGGGCGCAGATCTCTATAGCATGAATCTCCGCTTGAAAGATGCTGAGCCAGATGCCCATTCCGGTAGAGATTCTGGTGTTGGGTCCAACGATTCAAACACCTACACCCCGCTCAGTTTTGGACCTATCCGTGAACCATTGTTGCCACCGGAGGTTTCCACAGGGGCTACCATCAGCCCAAGTCTCCCGACTTGGGAGAATAGATCTAAATTTCTTGTTATGAAATAGTTCCGTGATCTTAAGATCTGATCTAGAACAGGTTGATATGTCAGGAAGGGAATATATAAGTGCGGCCCTCTAGACTCATCAGCTCCAGGAACATCCTTGAAGCGCTTATCGGAAGAATTCTAAAGAGTAAAAACTCACCTTCGAAGCCTTAAAAAGAGAAGATCAAGAAGAGTTTTTTGAAAGGGCATAAAAACTAGCATTGCCAACTTTAGTCACCCTGTAGACTTCTATTGATTTTTTTCCTTCTCTCTAAGCACCAAAAAGAGATCAATAACATCAACTGCAAGGGAACTCTTAAGGGTTTTTCGTCGGATGAATTCGAATGAGTAGAAGACGCGCCCTCGAAGCCTTAAAAATGCAACATCAAGAACTTCAGCTCCATGAGCATCCTTAAAGCGCTTTTTGGAGAGTAAAATAGGGTGAAGTCTTTAAAAGAGAAGATCAAGAAGAGTGTTTTGGAAGGGTGTAAAAACTAGCATTGATATTTCTGGTCACCCTGTGGACTTATATTGACTTTTTTCATTCTCTCTTTTTATGTTTTCTTCTTTTGTGGACCTCTATTTTTTCTCTCTCTCTCTCTCTCTTTACCTTTTCTTCTTTTCTTTCATTTTGGGGATCCATTTTCCTTTGCTCAAACTTAACATACCCCTTCTAGGCCATAGAAACCATCATTGCTAGCTCTGGTCACCCTATTGACTTCTAACATATATTTTTTCTCTCTCTCTCTCTTTCTCTACGTTTTCTGCTTTTCTTTCATTTATTATAATTATTATTATTGTCAGTTAGTTTTTTATCTACGCTTTGCTCTTCCCCCTACTTTTTAGCCCATTTTGTTTGATTGTCTGTCCGTCCGTCCGTCCGTCTATCCGTCTATCTGTCTGTCTTTATGTGTGTCGCAATTATCGCCGCAATCATCGTGGTCCATTTTGATCATCATCGCCAACATCAATTACACTCGGGCTTTAATTTTCTGCCGCATGATATAAATAATAAAAAAGAATAGAAGAAAGATGAAAAAAGAGATCTAGAAAGAGCGCAGAAATGCCATAATAGAAATCTAAGTTTGATCTGCAACTGTTCTCCAACCCTCAGCACTTGATGAAAGCCAACGACCTGTCAGACATCCAGTCATTCAGTCAGCCCAGTCAGTCAGTCCATTCTGTCCAATCTAGTCATCCATCCATCCAGTAGCTGGGCCAAGCTTCACTTAATTCTACTTAACTGAAGGCACTCCGATTGGGCCTGGCTTGGTTTAATTTGTTTTTGGATCAAGCTTATTGTGACTGGGCTTACATAATCTCACAGCTTAACGGTCGAGTAGATCATTTTTGCGCTATGATTAGAGGGTATGTTGATTTTGTCAAGCAGTTTGAGGCATTAGTACTTGAACCCTTTAAAATCCCTGGATATCTTAGAAATTTTTTAAAGCTGTTGGAGACTCGTGACTTAGAAGTTGCGCTCTTGGAAATTTTGATTAAAGTGGATTTTGGGGAGATACAAATACATTAAAGTCGTTTTTTTTTATATATACGGACTTTTGCACATAAATCGACTTTTGCATTAAATGGATTTTTGCAAAAAGGTTTTTTTTTGCATGAAAATTCAGTTTTTTGCACAAAAATATAATTTTGCATTCAATGGATTTTTGCTTAAAAATGTATTTTTCCATAAATTTCCCTTGTTGCATAGTTGTGAATTTTTGCATAAAAATTATTAATTAAGTTTTTGCATTAAAATTGAATTTTTAACAAACAGAATCTTTGCAACAATGGATATATGTGATTAAATTGGATATTTGCATAAAACGAGAACTTTCAATATACTTGTCTTTTGGACAAAAATTGACTTTTGCATTAAATGAACTTTTGATTGAAAATTCATTTTCCAGAAATTTCCCTTATTGTAGAGTTTTGAATTTTTGCATAAAAATTATTAAGTTTAACTAACAAAAAAATTTAGATATTATTAAAGTGGATTTTTGCATAAAAGAAAGATTTTCATGTATATAGATTTTTTAAAAAAATTTACTTTTGCTATTAATGGAGTTTTTCTTATAAGTATTTTTTAATTAGCATGAAAATGTAGTTTTGCATAAATTTCTTATATGGCAAAGTAATTTATTTTTGCATAGAAGAGATCTATTAAGTTTTAGCATTAAAATGGATTTTAAAAATGCTGTAATTTTTTTTAGAATTTCGCATAAAATCGAATTTTTGCATAAAAGAAGATTTCATATATATGGATGTTTGCACAAAATTTAAAATTTAAAAAGTAATTAATTTTTGTATAGAAGAGATTAATATAGTTTTAGCATTAAAATGGAATTTGTTAACAAAACTGATTTAGATTTTTGCATAAAAACGAATTATTGCATAAAAGTAGATTTCGTTTTGTTTGCACAAATGCACTTATGCATAAATTTCTCTTATTCCAGAGTAATAAATTTTTGCATAGAAGAGATCTATTTAGTTTTAGCATTAAAATGGATATTTTAACAAAAGTTATTTAGATTTTTGCTTAAAAACGAATTATTGCATAAAAGTAGATTTCGTTTTGTTTGCACAAATGCACTTATGCATAAATTTCTCTTATTCCAAAGTAATACATTTTTGCATAGAAGAGATTTATTTAGTTTTAGCATTTAAATGGATATTTTAACAAAAACTATTTAGAGTTTTGCTTAAAAACGAATTATTGCATAAAAGTTGATTTCAAATTTATGGATTTTTGCATTAAAATAGAATTTAGCAAAATGCACTTATGCACAAATTTCTCTTATTGCAGAGTAGTTAATTTTTGCATGTAAAATGCATAAAAACTAATTTTTGCATAGATTTTTAATAAATATGAAGCTCTGCACAAAAATCAAATTTTGCATTAAGTGAATTTTTGCAGAAAATTAGTTTTTGGTATAAAAATGAATTTTTGCATGTAAATGAATTCTTGCCTAAATTTGCCTTTATTGCAGAATTGTGAATTTTTCAATAAAAATGATTAGTTTAATATTAACTCATAAGTTCAACATTTCTATACCCTTAAACGGGGTATGTGGAAATCGCTCTACGCCTTGTCAGTATTTATAAAATATATTAAAAAGTTCATTTAAAGTGACCAAGAAACAAATTTATTTGGCATATTAAATTCCATTTTGTTCCAATCTAAAATCTGTTGCAAAGATTTCTTCTTTTTTGGAAAATTTTTGAATGAATCGAGTTTGAAGCCTCGCTGAAATATTTAGGCGTTTTTTACATTGACCAAGTAACAAATTTATTTGGCATATTCAATTCCATTTTGTTCCAATCCAAAAAATTTAACAAAATTATCTTCTTGAAAAAATTTTAGAATGAAACCAGTTTGAAGCCTTGCTAAAATATCAAAAAGTTATTTTAAAGTGACCAAGAAACAAATTTATTTGGCATACTTAATTCCATTTTGTTCCAATCCTTAAGTAAATTTTCGCAGAAAAGTATTTTTATGAATAAAAATGGATTTTTGCATTTAAACGAATTCTTGCATAAATTTATCATTATTGTAGAATAGTGAATTTTTCAACAAACATGATTAATTTAATATAGATGAAAAAAAAGGCAATTAAAAAAATGGGGCCTTAAAAAAAATCTATAGCAAAGAAACACTTTGCCTTTAAAAACTCTTTGGCATAGGAAAAAAAAAGTCTATTTGCATAAAAATCAATTAATTAAGCTACAATGATGTTTGTGTGAAACTCAATTTTTTGCAAAGAAAAAGTTTTTCCACTTAGCAACGTAGGTGATTATCATTAGCAATTTTTTTTATATTAAAAAAACGGCCCATTTTTCAGATATTTTTTTATGTTAAAAAATCGTTTTATAAGAGAAAAAACTTTCTAATTATTCATAGTAAAACGTTATTTCAAGGCGTTAGTTTAGCAACTGAGTAATCGAAAGCAGAATTTTAGAAATCTTCTTGTGAAGCTTAGCAAAACTTAATAAAGTCAAGATTTTTCCAAGGGAGCAGAATATTGAAAAAGGAATGGAGTGGGAAACTGTATTAAGGATAATAATTTTATTCTTCTTCTTATGTGGCCATAACAACCCGATTACCGAGTTACAGCCTGCCTTAAAACGTCTCTCCCGGCACCTCTGCATTGCGCGCGGCTTCTCCAGTTGGTCACGCCGAGCGAAGACAGGGCCCCTTCCACTTGGTCTTTCCAACGCAGACACGGTCGTCCTCTCCGCCGACGGCCGCTGACTACCGCATCGAACACACGTTTAGCTGGAGCATCCTCGTCCATCCTAACGACATGTCCGAGCCAGCGAAGCCTCTGGATGTTGATACGCTGAGCAACGTCCATGTCGTTGAAGAGCTCATACAGCTCCTGGTTGGTGCGGATGCGGTAGTCATCGCCAACTCGAATAGGACCAAAGATCTTGCGCAGTACTTTCCTCTCGAAAACTCCCAAGGCAGCTGCATCAGTTAGCGACACGGTCCAGGCTTTCGCGCCGTAAAGAAGCACTGGAAGGATGAGTGCCTTGTAGAGTGATAGTTTTGTCGCGCGAGAAAGGTCTCTACTACTCAATTGCCTATTGAGACCGAAATAGCACCTGTTGGCAAGAGTTATTCTTCTGCGCTTGAATAATTTTATTATTTTTTATTATTCAATTGGAATCTTTGATTCAAGTGGATTTAAAAAAAAAAGAAGACATTTCCTTAAAAATCGACGATTGCATAAAAATCGATTTTATATTAAAGTGGATTTTTGGCTATAAAAGCATTTTTGCATATAAAGGAATTATTGCATAAAAAAGGATGCATATACCTATATGATATATGGATTTTTGCAATAAAGACTAAATTTAATAAAGTCAAGTTGCCAAGGGAGTGGAATATTGGGATAGGAATAGAGTGGGAAACTATATATGGATAATTAATTAATTTGATAACTAAGCTACATTCGTTTTTTAGGTTCAAATTTTCTAACTGCCTTTACAGCAAGTAACCTCAGTGTTAAGGTATTCAGTTCCGTTTCAATTTCCTCCACATACCAACATGCACGCTTTGATTTCAGTTCCACCTTGTTCCCTAGTGCTATGAATTTGATTGTTACACCGCTAATCGACATTGAGCAGCGGAAGAGTACTAAATTTGTTGGTTCCATTCCGCAAGAATATTTCATCTGTGGCTCCAAAAGCTTTTTGTGGCATTGCCACGTTTCGCTCAACTGCTTCACTGTACCTCAGCTTTGTTCTATGGCGACAATGTGACAACAATGTCCAATGGCTGAATGTGAAGAATGATGATGAGGATGATTTCAATGGCGATGACGATGATGTGGTTGTTGTTGTTATTGTTGTTGTTGGCGGTGTCGATGGCACAGAATTTCGTTTCCCACGTAAATATTGCCAACGGAAGAAAGCTTAATCTATGCAAAGTCTTTGCTTGTATGCTGACTGCGCTGCCGACGTGGACGTGGACGTTGACGTCAACGTAAACGCCAACGCCGACGTGCAAAAATGCGACGCCCGGTTGGTGTTTTTTTTTTTTGTAGCCGGCTGCCAAATTATTCATTATGCGGCTTTGGTTGTTGTTATTATCTTTTGTTGTTCTCATTATTGTTGTTGTTGTTGTTGCATTTGTTGTTGTTGGTTGTCGCCTATCTGTGTGGAAGCTACAAAAAGTGAGAAAAACAACAACAATTTGATACATTTGAGTTATGGACCGACGGTGGAATACTCTGTGAAAAAAAATGGCGGACGTAAAGTCGGGCGCGGACGACTTTAGGATACCCTGTACCACTAGCTTGTAATAAAGTCTGATTTCTGCACAAAAAACCAAAAACAGAAGAATTTTTAAGCAAACATTTTTTTTTGACTGATCGTTCCTATGGGAGCTATATGATATAGTCAACCGATTTCAATAAAATTTGACACAGTGCCTAAATACCTTAAAAAAGATATGAATGCCAAATTTATTTTAAATATCTTTACAAACAAACAAAACACATCGAATTTTGTATAAAAAACGTGTTTTTGGACCGATTGGTCCTATGGGAGCTATATGATCTAGTCAAACGATTTGGATTAAATTTTGTACAGTGCTTAGGAACTATAAAATACTCACGAATGTCAAATTTGGTCCCAATATCTTAACAAACAAACGAAACACAACAAATTTTGTCAAAAGATCGATTTTTTGGAAGATCGGACCTATGGGAGCTATATGATATAGTCAACAGATTTTGTTCAAATTTGACACATTGCTTAAGTGGTCTACAAAATTTCCAAACACCAAATCTGGTTACGATATCTTAATTAAAAAACGAAATATAGCGAATTTTTCTTTAAAAAAGTTATTTTGGCCGATCGGTCCTATGGGAGCTATATGATATAGTCAACCGATTTCGATCAAATTTGGTACAGTGATTGGGAACTATAAAAAACTTTCGAATACCAAATTTGGTTACGATATCTTTATAAACAAACGAATTATTCATCTAAAACGCTTTTTTTTTGTCGAGGTCGTCTCAAACACCCCTATGGGAGCTATATAATTTAACCCCGATATCAAAAAAATAAAACAAACTTGCCTCCTATGGAATAATATGGGATCTAATGTGAAAGTTTGGTAACTCTAGCTCTTACCATCTCTGAGATCTAGGCGTTCACACGGACGGACGGACGGACGGACGGACGGACGGACGGACGGACAGACGGACGGACGGACGGACAGACGGACAGACGGACATGGGTATATCGATTTCTCTATTCACCCTGATCATATTTTAGGTAACTTTGGGATGTCTCCGACGTCTCCTTCTATATGTTACATACATTTTCGGCTTGCACAAACTTAATATACCCTTGGACCATACGGTACAGGGTATAAAAACGAAACATTTTTGTTCAGGAACTCGAAATTTTCGACGACGCAGAAATAATTGCTCCTATGTGGTACAGAATGGGATTGGAATTGAAATGACGGAATTTCGAATGGTTGGGGCTTTTAATGATCCTAGAATTGAAATCACATTTTTTTTATAATCGCTACCTTTTGAGAACTTCGAATATAGTAACTTGTTAAGAAAAAAATCGTTTGACTCTAGAAAAAGCAAAGACTCTTCTCAACTGTTGGAAAAATTTTGTGTTCGTAGCTCCGGAGGTTTCGAGATGAAACAGACAGATAAAAATCTCTCTCTTAGATATAATTAATCCGTAAGTCATTATAAATCCAGGTTTTGAAAATTCAGTAAAAATAAATTAAGTCAATTTGCGAACTCATCTAAATAAAAGCTACAAAATGTTGTCCATTCTATGCTCTGTTCACACTGAGTAAGTTCATTGTAATGGAACGCACAGAATATTTTAACGAGACGAAACTGCGTTGAGCAACAAATAGGGAACATCCCCACAGTATCTTCAATTTAAACAGAATCTTAAGTAAAATTCTGCGGAGTTTTGAAACGGGCTTCTGTCGCACCATTCTTCTTTGTTCTTATTTGATAGCTTTTAACCGATTTATTGCTAAAAATTTTGCTGCAAACTAAAGATGGGAACGGATTGGGAAAACTCACTTTTAAGTAAAACTCTGCGGAATTTTAAAATAGGCTTCTATCACACCTTTCTTCTTCATTCTTTTTTAATAACTTTTAACCGATTTATTGCTAAAAATTTTGCTACAAACTAAAGATGGGAACGAAATGGGAAACCTCACTTTTAATCTATGATCATCATTTTAACCAATAGTTTTATAGAGAATAACAATAGCAAAATGACAATGGAAGCTCGTCGAGTTTTTCCGCTTTTGTGGGTTCACTTTTAATGCATTGTTGTTGTTGTTTTCTTAAACATTTTGTGCATTAATCAGGCAAGTTTCCTGCAACAACTTTATTCAGTTTGTCAGTCAGTCATGCAGTCATTTCAACAGTTACTCAATCGTCGGTCTCTTCATATGGACATGTCCGCCGCAGCTGCAGCAAAAAAAATTTCTCAGTTTTCAGTTCTCGGTTTTCCATATCCAAACTGTCGTCGCTTTTGTTCTTTACTCGTTTATAGCTTATAGAAGTTGAGTTTATGCATCAACACATATATAACATACTATATACTCATTTTGGCCATATGTTTATGGGATGAACTCATATATTCAACATTTGTATACCCTTATAAAAGGGCATGTTGAAATTGATCGACGGCTTGTCAGTGTTTATAAAATATATTGAAAAGTTCTTTTAAAGTGATCAAGCTACAAATTTGTTTGGAAAATTTCATTCCATTTTGTTTTAATTCAAAATTTGTTTAAATACAATATATTTTCTAGTGTCTCTAGACTCTCTCTCTTTATTGGTTTAAGGACCCGATAAGTTTGGAATAATTCAAGTTTCTTTTAAAGTGACCAAGAAACAAATTTTTTTGGCATATTTAATTCCATTTGTTCCACTCCAAACTTTTTTACAATAATGTCTTCTTCAGAAAATTTTAGAATGAATCGAGTTTGAAGCCTCTCTGAATCATTAAAAATTGACTATGAAACAAAAATTGTTGGCATAATTAATTCCATTTTGTTAAATTTTACAATGTATCGAGTTTCAAGCCTCGCTGAAATATTAACAAAGCTCTTTAAAAATGACCAAGAAATAAATTTATTATTTATTATTTATTGCTTACAATTCACAACTCGTTTAACCTGAATCTTAGTGAAGGGGAAAAAAGTGTACTTAATGAGCAACCAAATTTTTATGTAATTTTTCTTTATTTTAAACTATACTAATAATTAGTAATACTATTTTTATTGAGCTAGACATATAAAAACTATCGATAATGCTACCATTGGCAATTAGTGTATCACGAAATGCGGAACAGTTTATTAAATGCAGCTTGCGAACTCTGGTATTAAGTTTTAACATTATATAATATTAGAAAAATTATCATTTTGTTCCAATCAAAAAATTTGTACAATAATATCTTCTTGAGAAAATATTACAATAAATCAAGTTTGAAGCTATAAATATTAAAAAAATTCTTTTAAAGTGACCATATTTATTTAGCATATTTAATTCCAGTTTGTTGAAATCCAAAAATTTGGACAACAATATCTTCTTAAGAAAATTTTAGAATGAATTGAGCTAAAAGCATCGCTGAAATATTAAAAAGTTCTTTTAAAGTGACCAAAAAACTAATTTATTTGGCATATTTAACTTCATTTTGTTCCAATACTAAACTGTTGTAAAAATATCGTCTATCCAAACTTTATTGGCTTAAGGTCCTGATAACTTTAGAATGAATTACGCTTGAAGCCTCGCTAAGATATTAAAAAATTCTTTTAAAGTGTCAAAGATCTTGAGAAAATTTTGGAATGAATCGAGTCGATTTCGAAGCCTCGCTGAAACGTTAAAAATTCTTTTAAAGTGACCAAGCAACAATCCAAAAATTTTTCAAAAAATTTCTTCTAGACAAACTTTATTGATTTAAGGCATCGATAACTTTAGAATGAATAAAGTTTGAAATCGAATTGCCTACAAGAAAATCGATTTTTGTCGATGTTAAGCATTTTTTGTTCTTATGAAGGCATTTTTTTTCAACCGTACCGCTTAGTTCGAGTTTAATGTGTGAAATGGAATACTTGCTATTGATTATTATATTAATTGAGCAATTAATCGATTTTTTTTAAACATTTTAAAACACAGCACTTCCAGCATTATGCATCCACTGAAATTTTCATATCCAAATTTGTATTTTATTTTTTTTGAGATTTTTTCAATTCAATTAAATTTTTATCCACTTATTCTTAGGCATTACGAAAACATGTGACCTTTAATTTCCTTACAATACAGAGTTTAGGCTTAATGTTGTCAATTCTATGCCCTGTTCACACTTAGTACATTTTATTGGAACGCATGGAATTTTCCAAAGATGTGAAACAGCGCTGCAAAATGGGAAAGTAGCATCTCCAGCGTATTTTCAATATAAAAAAAATTTTAAGTAAAATTCAGTGGAATTTTGAAAGGAATTCTTTCTACTGTGAAATTAAATTATAATGAAAATATATGATGGCATAAGAGTCATAAGATGCGTGGAAAAAATGTAAAAAAGAAAACATGAATGCGAGAGACTTGTATCTAGGACTTATTCTCTGAGTAAACTAGGTATTAATATTAAAATATTAATTAAATTAAGCTCGGATATGTACATCTCTCCTTAAAACTGTTGTGGAGACGGTTGAAGTTCTCTAAAATCTGGAGACTTTTAAATTTTTTTAGAGCTAAAGAAACATGTGCTTTAACTTAGAAAGTTACTTTTTCATTGGACTGCCCAGAAAAAAATATTTTATTAATCTATTATTTCCCATGCTGTGAAAATTCCGAAAAATAAATTAACTCAATTTGGGAAAAAATCTAAGTAAAAGCTAAAAAATGTTGTCCATTCTATGCTCTTAGTAAGTACATTATATTGGACCGCACGGAATTTTTCAAAAAAATAAAACAGACTTAAACAATGAGAAAGGAACATCCCCAAAAAATCTAAGCAACAGTTAAAAAATTTTGTCCAGTCTATGCTTTGTTCGGTTAAGTACATTTTAAAGAAACACGCGAAATTTTTCAAAGATATGAAACAGTCTTGAATAATGAGACAGGAGCATCCCCAAAAAATCTAAGCGAAAGATATGTTTTGTCCATTCTATGCTCTGTTCACACTAAGTAAGTACATTGTAATAGAACGCGCGGAATTTTTTAAACATATGAAACAGCGTTAAGGAATGAGAAAGAAACACTCCAACCGTATTTCCAATTTAAAAAAACCTTAAGTAAATTTTTCTAGAATTTTTAAAGAGACTTCCATCACGCCTCATAGCAATATTTATTTTTCAGCGTATCTAATATTCGTTCTTTTCTGATAGCTTTTCAATCTTTTGCTGTTTTAAATTTTGGCCATTTCTGGCTGGGTCACTAGCTCGAACTTCCGCTCGTTGCGTCAGCCGTGCGTTATGCCTTCCATTAGTCGCATACAGCTACATTAATGTGCATGTGTGAGTGTGCATCTGTGTGTGAGTGTATCTATGTGCGTGTATTTGTGTGTGTGCGTGTGCATGTGTGTGTCCTGCACCCAACAGGCTTACGGATTACAGGTGCAGCCAGCATTCGCTTAACGCTTCGCTGCCTTTCCCAGCCTTATAGACTGCGTAGCCGCGCTGTTGACGTCAACGTCAGCGTCAGCTGCGACTTATTGACAGGCGGCAGCGAGAACAGCTGCGCCGCTGCGTCCAAAGAGAAAGTGCCGCCCGTAGAAATTTATGTTTATAGTTTTATTTTCTTTTTCTTTTTTTTTTGGCTCACACGCAGCTGAAAATTATTATTAAAAAAAAAATATGTTAGTAAATTATGAAAAACTTCATCGCCAAAAGCACGCAACTTTTTCGCAGAAAACAAAAAAAAAAACTAAAAACAACACAAAAATTTTCCCGACTCTTTCTTATGATTTAATTTGATTTCATTTCGGTTCTGGCTCTTTTGTGCCAAAACTCAAGCAGCGTAAAATTATAAGAAATATAACTCGTATTAGCTGAGGCTACACTGAGAGAAATTTGATAGGTATTACTAAGGAGTTAAGTAAGTAACTTTTTACTCGAAGCTAAAGCTGTAAGGCTCAGAAAGGATTGTTACGATTCGGGATCTGGTTCAGTTCGTGGTGCTACTTGCCTAGGTACATATTCGATCCGTACTTATTGTACAGCCTTGGTTTAAATGTCTGTACTTATCCAACATTTATTATTAATTCTATATGATGATTTTATTCGATGTATGCTCTTCTTTTGGAACTAGTTCCGACGACTGCTAAATTGAACAAATTTTTTTATAAAAACAAAATGAGTAACTTTTTACTAAAAGGCTGAGCCTCTAAAATTTTTTATGGGATGCACTGCGGCTTAGAATCTTAATAAATTTGAGGTTCTAACCTGTTTGGATTTGTCTTTGGTTCGAGAGCCTATTGTTTTTGATCTAGATCCAACGACTGCTAAATTGAACAAATTTTGATATAAAATCAAAATGAGTCAACATCTTTTTACTAAAAGGCAGAGCTTCTGAAATATTTTATGGGATGCCCTGCAGCTTAGAATCGTAATAAATTTAAGTCTCTAACATATTTAGATTTGTGTTTGGTTCGAGAACCAAGTGGATTGCACCTGTTTGAAGATTTGGTTCATCGCAAATTTGGCGCTTTATCAATTCCATAGCATTTACAGTTAACACCCGATTTTGAATATCTTGGGCTCAAAATATTTGTAAAAAATTCTACTTCAGATAAAAGCTTGAAAAATGATTTTTCTTAAAAAGCAAACTGAAAATTTGTAATTTTGAATAATTGTCGACAATATCACCTTTTTCACTTTAGCCACATCAATACCTTTCGATTTAATTTATTATTATAATGATATTTTATGTCGATCAAATATTTTGTTCACGAGATGTTCACGAAATGTTCACGAATAACAGAAAAAATACGAAAATACACGTTTTCGAAAAACCTCAAAAGCGTAAAATAAATATAACATTCGTGTTTCTCGATCCAAAATTACCCTAAAAAACATTGTGAAGCAAACGTTAATTTTTGATGCGAACTATATACTGCTTTTTGGCTTTACTTTTCTGCATAAGAAGTTTGTGTTTTTGATCTAGTTCACTTACTCGGAAGGGTACTTCTACAAATAAAATTTCAAAAACCAGCTCTTTTTAAACTTGTCGAATTAATGTTTGATCCAAAATTACCCTAAAGAACACTTTTATACCATATAAAAAGTTATTTTTTTTTATCTAGTTCAACTTGTGGAACAAATGGTGGAGCTTGAGAAGTATTGTCTTGATTGAAATCTAAGATGCTTCAAATTATAACCAGGTTATCAAAATGGATATATTCTATACTATCCAGCTTGTTACTTTAATGGATTGTATAAGGTTAAGATGCCAACATTTGAAAAACTAAAAAATTATGGCTCATTTTAAGATAACCTGTACCATGAGAACTTAGTCATAAATGAAACGATTTTAATCTAGCTCGGTATTTTGCTTACGATACCGACTATGGCGAAAAAAAAGTTTTTTCCAACTATGAGTCTTATGGAAGTTATATGATATATTTCTAGCTATAGGTCCTGATAGCCATGGCTTACTATTTCATTTTAATTTTTTTTTAGGGAGCTATACCAATACTACAAATGGCATCGATATCCAAACAAGTGAAATATTTTTTTTCCTAAAAACCTTTTTAGGTTATGTTAGGCTGTATAGGCAGCTCAGATAGGGACAAAAACTAAATAAAAGAAAGAGAGGAAAGAAATTAAAGGATGGGAGGGATTGTGGGGGAGGATCAAAAACTGTAAGACATCACTAAACGCCTAAGTTTTTCATGTTGCAGAACCATTTTGAGAATTCGACAAAAGCAGCCAGATGGGTACATAGGCTACACTACCCAAATACTCAAAAAATGGTTTACCCAGAAACTGGGTTCGTCTTCTAATTAGAGCCGGATAGGGCAGGTGTTGGATGTTTTCTGTCTCTTCCTCATTTCCGCAGCTGGCGAAAAAATTGTGTTGGGGAACGTGCAAACTCTTTTTAAGTGCTATACAATATTCTATGGGGCTACATAAAAAGACGCCGATATGGAAGATATGAAATAAACTGATTTCCCTTCTTGAACCAAAGTTTGGTTTTCTATCTCCTCTTATACCTAAGATCTAGGCGTTCATGATGGAACGGAAGGAAAACATTTCTAGTCATCCTGAACGTACTTTAGATAGTCCGACTAAACTTATCTCTATTTTGCATTTTCGATGTACCTTAACTTTATATACCCTTACCACCTCAAGTTACTCGTAAAGTATAATTACTTTTAATAATTATTATTGCATAATTTCTAAAACTTGAATCTGTTAATCGGATTACGACTCTCTGACGTAATAAATAATATATTTCATATTGTATAAATAAACTACATTAAGTTGTGTAAATTCCCAGCCGGATAATCAATCAACCGTTCAATTAATTTTTTCAAGTTCAGCTCCCGAGCTCTGCTCTAAAGGTTTACATTAACTTGAACCAAAGAACTGGAACTAGTTCTGAATCATGTTCTAGGCTTAAGAATTTTTACTAGAATTGCAAGCATAAAAAACTTCTTGTAAGGTGCGCTTAGTAAACTCATAACTGGGTTCAAGCAAAGAATATAGAACTAGAACTAGAAGAATTCTAAAACCTTGAACTTGGTTCAGAACTACTTGAAGTCGAAGAACAATCAAAAGTTCTTCAAGTTCTTGACTCAATTTTTTTTAAGTGTATGCACAAAAAGGCGACCATTAAGTAAAAGAATCCCCCCTACTTGAAAGAGAGAAAAAAACAAAAAATTAGTTCAACAATTTTCCAGCGCGTTTGCGGAAAGTGTTGTTGGTGGGTTAGGTCTGACCGGCAGAGGAGTGGAAATGGAAATTGGAGTAGGAGTTAGGAGTAGACTATATAGAAGGGGTTGTGCGGGTGTTTAGCACTCGGGGAATGACTATAAATCTTAATTGTGTTTGCTGTGCCCGAAGCAAGCAAGCGAAACCAGTGACGCGACGTTGGCGTCGCTGCGAGCAGCACAGTCGACAGCGCAGTCAACAGACAAGTCAGCGTGGAACGATTTTGAGCCCGCTACGCTCAGTCAGAGTCAGCGTCAGCCGCTCAATGGCTGTCTCTGAGCTTCTCGTGCGTGTCGTGATCATTTGGTGGAATATATATATATGTGAAGTTGTTGTTGTTTTTGTTTTTTAGGCCGTGCAACAACAACAATAACAACAACTGATTTACAATAATAATTAAAATAATCACAAAAAAAAATAATAGTAGTAGTAAATGAAAGAAAAACTGCAACGTAAACCAAAAATACCAAAATACTAGCAACATACCAAAAAGCAACAATAACAATAAAAACAACAACAACAACAACAACAGCTACCAAAACATGAACTGTGGTGCACTGCGTGCAGTTGACGAGGCACAGGTGCAAGCGCAGCAGCAGACACAACAACAACAGCAGCAACAACAACAGCAGTCACAGCAGACTGCAACGCCAACGCAGCAGTCGCTGCGCAGTCAAGCGCACAATAAGAACAACACAAACAACAACAAGAAGTCACGGCAACAAGAACAGCTGTTGGAGCTGAACGCCGCCGCCGCTGCTGCTGGCAAAATGCATTCAATGCCACGTCCAGTGGCATCCACTGCCAACTCCAACTCGCTCTCTCTTTCAACATCGTCGGCAGCGTCTATGCAATGTCGCTCCATTGCCGTCGCCGGAGAGCAGCCGCTGCGACGCAGCACAATGCCGCGCGGTCTGGCCTCTTGTTTGCGGGGGGAGCGAGATGATGCGCCCACGCCCGTACACGAACACTGCGAGGTGCAGCAGCTGCAGTTGCACCACCACTCGAACCAACACCACCCCAACCACCCGCACTATCAATATCAGTCACAGCAACAACAACAACAGCAGCAACAGCTGTACCAGCACCAGCAGCAGCAACAACAACAACACCAACAGGAGCAACTGCAGCTGTTGCGTTGCGATCAGGAGCAGCGTCTGGCATCAGCTGATGCCATCGGCAGGAGTAAGTTGAAAGGATAGTTAATATAAAATATGCTGAAAAATAATAGATGTAGGTGCTGTGCCTGTGAGAAGCTCGAGATGAGCGTCTTTAGAGAATAAAATGGATATGAGAGTGTGCCAGAAATCTTTAGAAGGTTTTCAACCAAGATTCTTAAAAGGAATTAATTTTAATTTTTGCAGCTTATAATTCATAAGTCCTTTAAGCAACAGTTTACTGAGAAGGCAAACTTTTTTAGTAATTTACTTATTATTATTATTTATTGTTGCTATTATTTATTATTATTCTCTAAAAAAAAAATGGTTTTTAAAGTTTTGACTATCTAACAAGTGTACTAAAAAAAAATGGGTTAGAAGGTTTACCGACCGGGTATAACAAAAACATTCTCTCTAGACAGTTTTCTTTTTAAAACTTACAAACTTTTTTTAAGTCTACAAGTCTTACGGGTGTCCTGCACTTCGTTAAAAAATATTTTTTACTATTGCTCTTAGCTCGGCCGTAACCCGAGAACACAATGAATGAATAAATGAATAGCTCTTTAAAGGACGCTGGGCTTAAACGAGAAAAATTTCTAGACGGATTTTTATTAAGCTTTCTCTTCAAAAATTGTCCGTCTCTCAAGTAAAATATCTCTAGACGAGCTTGCCTTAAGAGCGATTTTAAAAGTATACAAAAACACTCTGTAACTGTCTAGATTTACAATTAGAATAATACCAGCACGGGAGTTTGATAGAAATCTTTAGATGTCTATCTTATTAAAAGACTTACAAAATCGTCATTCTGAAAAATGTAACGGGGATGGTGCTATATAGCTTTATAAGCATTTCATAAACAGTTTCCTGAAAGAA